>JANUWF010002116.1:0-600000 GCA_026120185.1 Voacanga thouarsii
CTAAAAAGCGTCACTATAGCTCTCTATAATGACACTTTTTAGTGTCATTATAGCCCTTTTTTCTAGTAGTGTAGTATCTTTGGTTTATTCCTATTTTTTTTATTGACACTTGAAAAATAATTTTAAACTTAAAATATAATTGTGACTTGGGTGTAGTTAGTATTTTGCTCACTTTTAATTTATTTCCCAACAGAATGCTTTTGTTCTGTCTGATTTCCTCCGTTGCGGAAACTCTATCTAATATTTGCTCCGCTTGTTGGGAGCCTCCATTGCCAGCAAAGCCACTACTTTCTGCTCTATCCCTGGTAAGTGTTGAACTACCCTATGTGACCAAATTTACTATGTGTAAAATTAGCTATTCCACAAAGTTGGTTTTGAAATTAAATTTGAAACTAATTCTGAGCTAAAAGATTGTCATGAATAGGTTAGTTTTTTTTTTTTTTTTGGGGGGGGGGGGGGGGGGGGGTTACAGTCGGGTTCCTAGGTTTCTGATTGTAAACCAACTCTTTTCTTGATTTTTTAAATATGTCAATTGCTACTTAATTGAGGATGTATCTAGAGGACAAGAAGCTTAAGAAAAGGAAATACGTCATGTCATTATGCATCTTATTCTAAGGCTTTTACCATTATGTATAGGGTAACTGAGGCTTTACTTCTATAGTTGTATAAAGGGTAAAGTTAGGGAGTAGTTGAGGGAGAAATAGTGGAAAGATTCTCACGAAGCAAGTTTTTGAGAGGCGTCAGACTTCTTCATTGAATTCTGTTAATGTGAAATAGACATGGAAAGAACAAGCTCCAGATTGTGATCGCACGCAGACTTAATTAATAATATTTCTTCATACCTTGAGGCACCTATAGTCATGATTCACAAAATTCTTGATGTTTGCCTTTGGCTTCACAAATTCTGGTCATGATTTTATGTACTTGGTCACACACACACAACTGCATGGTTTCAATAAAATAGAATTCCTAGCAGATGATAATAGTATATATTTCTTGGTGGGGTAACTAGGGTAGAGGATTCCCATTGTCAGAAGGTAAATTGTTTGTTATCAATTATATATGTTTGTGTTATTTTGTAGGTTGGGAAAAAGTTTGAGAAATTCGCCGTCGTTATTTTTTTGAATGTGCATTAGGTGAAACATACTTTGTGATTTTAATAGACAAAGAAATACGAAGATATAAACTAATCTAGAAAGTCTCAACGAACCGACTCAATTGAAGAGGTTAATAGACATCTTATAAAATTTAAATTCGTAATCTTTTAATCGTCGCACTTATTACCTGTTGAGACATATATATTTGTGTTCTTTATAATACCTAACGTTTGAGACCTTTCTCATTGAGGTCAGAGTTGTCATGCTCTCAGTACCATTTTGTCAATAGGGTAGACTGGAATCCAAAGACTAAAGATTGTGGCACATTAAAGTGCGTAACAATTTTCTACTCAGTGGCTTGGATTAGTGTTAAATTTCTCTGAAGTGGAGATGGAAATGTGTAGCATGATGAGGTAATGGTTTGAAATGAACCGATAGAAGGGAAGGAACAAAAATCATTTACCTATTATACACAATTTATATTATATTTCGTAATAATATAATTGAAATGAAACACAACCATTAAACTTGTACTGAATGTTTGGCTCATGGAAGGTGATGTGAAATTTGTATACGTACAAATCTCAAACAAGTAATAAAGTAGTGATTATAAGTCGTTTCCAATCTCTTAAAGAAAAGTTCTTAATTTTAATTAATAAATTAATAGCATTTTTACGTGATTTTAATTTATTAAGTTACATAAAACTCTATGAATTTTTTTTAACTTTTGTTTCCTACTCGTTAAAAATCACATAAAAAAATCGAATTTATCTCTAATCAATTTTATGATGCGTTATTATTACTACGATTTAATTTAATCTAGTACATCTTTGAAATTAAAATAAATTTAAGTTCATAAAATAACTGGTCAGAAAATTTCAAATTTTAAGAATAATAATAATAATAATAATTAACCAAAAAGAGATTAAAAAATAATTTTTAATTAAAATCAACCAAACACAAAAAGTTTTTGGCCTTCTTAGTCTCAAGAAATTTAGCTACGGATAATCTTAATATTGAAAGTCACGAATTTAACTGATATAAAAACAAAAATAAAGTAGAGAAGTAGCCTGGACTGAAATCTCTGTTTCTTTCTCTTCTTCGGGCTTCAGCTTCCGTTCCCTTACCCCTTCCGTTTTTTCGTCTTTTGATTTTTCCCCTTCAGCCGCCTCCCCTTCTGTGTACAAATTGGAGTCCAATTCCAATTCCAATTCCAACTAAGCATCACAGTTTGACTTTTTTTCCCCCTATATCATATCTTTCTCTTTTGTTGCTAGCTTTCTTTCCCGTACCTTTACTCTTTCCTTTTTTTTTTTTTTCTATTTTCTTTTCACCAGCTATTTCGTCCCCTTCTCCTGCTCATTCTGGCAGCTGTAGTTTGCTTCCAAAACTTGTGCCTTGTGACTTCTATTTTATTTGGCTAACTATGAAGAAGCTTCACCTGGGTACAATAAAAATATATATATATATATAAATATAACCCACCTCAATTAATTCTACTCTATTTAAATTATATTTTAAAAAAATTCAATTAATCTTTACTAAGTATAATATTATTTTAATCCACTTAGATAAGTCAAAATCATAATAATTTAATTAATTAAATCCAATTTAAGTAATAAAATAGTAATAAAAAATATAGTAAAAATCCAACTCATCAATAGTCATGACATGTTTATATTAGGGTTTTGAGACTCTTGTATAAAGATTATGTAAGATTATTCAGTAAAATATATCTAATTATTTTTAAATTTAATCATAATATATTTTTAATTAATTTAATAAATAAACAATTATATCATTAATTTATGAGTCTTTTCCCTTTAAAATATATATCCTTGTGCTTATTCTATTGGAATTAGTTTGAGAGAGTTTGGGATGGAAATTGAAAAAGGAAAAAAAAACAAAAACAAAATCTTTAATCGAGAGAGAAAAGAAAGGAGCGTAATGATTTAGCATGCAAGGAGAAGAAAAGAATACTAATTTGTTTTTCGTTTTTCGAGAGTTCCATCTTTTGTACTTCTTTTACTCTTCCACTTTCCTTCCCCCCAAACCGGCAATTCGCAGCCCGATTTCTACCTCTTGCTACGAGCATAAGCAGCTTTCTGTTCATCATCTAGCTAATGGATTCCCACTTCACCCAACAGGTTGCTGCCATTCCGTATCCGGGAAGAGGCCATATCAACCTCATGATGAACCTTTGCAAACTGATACTTCCGAAACGACCAAACATTCTCATCACTTTTATCGTGACTGAAGAATGGTACAGTTTCATCAGCACTGAAGCCAAGCCGGACAACATCCAATATGGGAAAATCCCAAATGTCATTCCCTCCGAGATTGGCCGAGCCAAAGATTTTCCGTGCTTTACGGTCGCAGTTTTGTCGAATATGGAAGGGGCAATTGAAACTCTGCTCGACCAGCTGGAGCCGCCAACACCTAGTGTCATAATATTTGATGAGATATAATATGTGTTGTGCAATAAATTTTTGGAACAAGTTTCTATTGTCATTATTTATAGCTCTACGCAGACATGTGTGTTTGCCATTCCAAATTTATATTTCTCATCTTGCACTGCCAACTTTCTTAATTTTTCTTATGTACCATGCACATAGATTTTGTTCGGTGTTGTTATTATAAGAGGTAGTTCAAATTACGTTCTTACTCTTGATTACAGTGAACTCGCATCCTTTCTTCATGTTCCATAATCTTACGGCGTAAACAACTTGTTTTTTTATCCCGGAAATGCATTTTATGAGGAAACTCCCATTTTGCTTCCAACCATTTTTCTACTCGCAAATCATCTCCAACATAGAAAAAATCATCATCAGGTATGCTCGTACCTATGTCCTGGAAACTGGTATACGAATGCATACGGGTGTCGTGAAGCGGCCTATTTTGTGCTGGTGCTAGGGAGGCCGGAAAGGTGGTATGATGTATGTTTGTATTATTATGGTCACTATCACTGCTAATGTTATCATCGCAATCAATCGGGAATGTTGAGTCAAAATTGAATTCTCCATCAAATCTAGGGGGACCATCGTTGTCAGAGATTAGGCCAAGTGTGTCTATGACTGCTATACCATTAATTATTGGTGGCTCCTATGGTCCAGTTTTACAGACATCAGTGCAAAAAATTTGGTTGGAAATATTAGCTAGCTTTGGCATATGCACATATTAATTTATATCAGTAGTGGTAAGATAGTTTTGTTGAAGAAGCCACTGATCGGGCAAATCTGTTTGTACCAACAGGTCCTGCTGGAGCAGCATAGTTGTATACTATCCAACATTCAGGAGATTGAGCCCCGCAACTGATGTTGATACTGGAATTGCAATAAGAGTCCTAGGTTCCTGTTCCTGTGCACGCGGAATTGATGATGCACCATCTTTTGTTTGGTCATTGAGGACAATGGCTAGTTTAAGTGTGGGGGAGTGGTTAGATTGAAAATTGTTTTTCATTCTTTTATACTTCATTTTTCTTGTGAGCAAAATTTTCAAAAAAAATTTTGGATTTTTATTTAACTTTCAAGATATATTTTTAATGCATGTCTTTGTGAAAAATCGTAGAGCATATGTTCTATATCAATTGTGGTTTATGCATGACTTTTTTGCACGCACTTGGACTAAATAGTTCTTGATTATATGCTTTACATTGTTCTTAAACTTGTTTTTTTTCACTAAAATTCATTGAACATTCTATAACTTACTTGAATACATCTCCAGGTGAAATAAGAAAGACATTCATGATTTAATTTAGGGATGACGGTAATAGGCCTTCTTTGGATAGTTCGAACTTTTCAAGCCTACCTATTTGACATTATCCCTAGTGCCTATTTTGAGCCTAAATTGTTAATTTCTTTCTTAAAGCCCGTTATCATACTTTGTCCATTACTTCTTTCTAAGAGTTGGATTTATCTTCCAAATTTTTAATTGCTCTTGATGGATAAAAGTACATGTAGGAGAATGTTGAGGGAGAATACCATCAATAGTGTGTTAAGTTGGGAAAGGAATTGAAAGAAAAGAAAGATTGAGAAAACAAAAAGCTACTAGAAAGTTTGAAAGAGAAAAAAAACTGAGAAAGAAACAACAGCAGCATTTGAAAACAGAAGAGGAAAAGAAAGAAAAAATTTGAAAGAGAAAGAAAAGAAAGATCACAAGAAGAATGGTGGATGAGCTATAGGCATTTCTGAAAAACTTGAGTTCACATCAAGTTCTTAGCACCATTGCAAAAATTTTGATTGATCTTATGAAAAAAATTATTGATAAGTTGAGGATGATTGATGAAAATGTAAGATTTTCTTGAACTAAACTGTAATTGCTAAACAAGGTTATGGGTTTTGATTGATTCTGGAAAAGAGAGCAAGAGAAGTTTGGAATTTCTTGATACATTTTGTTTATCCTTTTCTTGCAAACTCTCAACTTCTTTGATATTTTATTCACCTATATCCTTCGTTTGACAAGTTACATTACAAGCCCTTTAGCCATACAATACAAGCTTGAAAGTCCTATTTGACCTAACTAGAATAATGAAATGTCTCAAATTAGTGGAGAGAGTATATAAAAAGTAAGCTTATGGAATGCATATTCTTTTTGAACTAAATTATTTCCAATGGTTTGAAAATGATGTTAAAGTGTTGAGATGGTTCTACTAGTCAATCTTCACTTACACAAATCTTGCATTTGTTATGAGAGATGTAGTAGCATATGTTTTGTTGTCCTGAATGGAGAAAGTATTGAAGATATTATTTTGAAATTGATTGAATGATTTTATGAAAACTTGTGTTTTTCCTACTTGTCTTTGATACTTTGCTTGAGGACAAGCAAAGAGCTAAATGTGGGGGAATATGATAGGGCCTAAATTAGTCATATTTTTCCTAGTTTTTTGAGACTATTTCATTATACATTTTGTTCAATAACTAGTCATATTATTTCATATTTGAGATTTTACCTTTGGAAATGTATTTTGTGCATTATTTCATATTTTAGAGGTAAAATAAGACAAAAACGTCGCAACACAAAACATAGGTGGTGCCGGACAGGACAGAGGAATCGGTACCGGCCACGTGCTACTGGCATGCACTTCGAGACAGTGAAAAAGCAAGTGAAATAGAGCAGAATAGAACCGAAGCGGCGCCAGCTGGGAGGCTAGAGGTGGCGCTAGCTGTATTCTGGAAGGGTTGCACGGAAATCAAGAAAAAAAATCGTTGAACGACTGGAGAAATAGATCACAACCGGTGCCGGCTGTGAGGCTGTAGGCGGCGCCAACTGTGCCCTAATGTTAAGGCAGTGCCTCAACTTTCATATGCGTTTTTTGGCAATCTACAGAGTTTTAGTATTTTTCTACTTCTAATCGGTCAAAAACCCTACACCAACGAATCTAGGCACTTCCTAAGCCTATAAATAAAGGAAAAACACAAGAGAAAAGGGGGAATTCGCATATCATAACATAAAATCACTCAAATCAAAGATGAATTCTACCAAATCAAGGAGGATTGTGCAAGAGAGTTTACAAAGGAAGAAGAAGGAGGCTTGTCTATGAGTGCTCTCTTTTACTTTATTTTCTTCTTCTTGAACAATGATGTATTAATTTTTTTTATTGTAATTTGACATTATTTTAGGTATTCGTGATTTTTAGAGTTATTTTGTCTTTTGATTAATTGATTGTTATTCTTGGTATTTAATTACTTATGCTAATTATGAGATTAATTGGTTGTTTCTTCTTAAAGGTTGATTGATGTCTGCTAGAATATGAATTCATTGGTTAATTTCATATTTTAAATTTGTTAGAATATGAAAATTTAATCAAGGATTGTGTTTAATGCATCTTTTGGGTGAATTAATTGAGACAAAATATGTGATGTTAATTTATCTAGAAGATAGAGATTTCATGGATTGAAAAAGAAGTGAATCTATCTTAATCCTTCATGATGCCAAGAGAATACTTAGTTATAATAATGATTGAATACTTTAAGATCATGTTTGTCAAAATAATTGTTTGAGTTACATAATTCTCCATCCTTGACATGTATATATTCTTTTATTTTATTTTATTTTTCTTTTTATTATTTTTCACTTTATTTATTCGGTTAAACAATAAAAGAAAAAGGATTAATGCATACTTGTTCCTGTAGGATCGACACTCATTTGAACCTTATGCCATGCCTAATGATGAGTACGCTTGCTCATATGTGTAATTTGGGGTTAACGTTTTAATTTAAACTTGATTGTGAATGTGCTTATTTTTATATGATTTTTATACCCAAATTCCAAACACATCAACCTTCGATAAGAAGAAATATAAGTCTCCGAGCCTTCTGTTGAACCCGTACCTCGGGGGCATCATCTAGAAGTGGAAGTGACAAATGCCCCTCCAACGCCGACTTATGAAGTCGGTTACCCCTAAATTGCTCGTCTCAAGGATAAAATCCTAGAAGTCTAAATATAACATTGGTCCATACAGTTCGCAAACATCTGTAGACATCTCCTATGACAGGCTCACCGTCAATCGACAATCCCCATAACTTTGTAATGTCATGTAATATCACTATGGCTTCACCCACCTAGAAGTGAAATGTATGCGTCTCGGGCCGCCATCGCTCAACTAGCGCAGTGATTAGTGCGTGATCCACCTAGAGGTATCCAGCTCGACATACCCCGCCAAACCCAGCTAGATCTATGTAATGCATGACCCTATTATTGCATGGATAGACTTCCTAAAAATAGGAATCGCAGCGCCTAAACAATAAAGGAATCTCACAAATTTCAGCATATTGTGCCCAAATCAAAGAAGATCGGTGCTCGGTCTATTGCGTAATTATGTCCTCTACGATTGGTCCTGGAACTATACTAGAGTGCACTTGGTCCATCCTAAACAAAATGGTGCCAACTTAAAAGTGTTAACATTCAAACCGTATAATTACAGCATGTAGAGACTAATTTTAACTATTTACATTATATAATTTGAGTAAACGAAAATTGAGATTTTTACAACTCGAGACTAATTCGAGACTAATTGTAACTATGTTCTACGATTTATTGCGCCTGGTTTCTACAAAACAACCTTGTTACCTAAATATTTGCACACTGACCTAAATAAAGAAATTATATATTTTCTGCACATTATTTAAATATGTTTTCTTAATTTAATATGTTACCTAACCATTTATCAAGAAATACAAATAATAGCATCATATTTGCTATATTATAACATTAAGATATTCACTAAAATTAAATATAAAATAATTACTTTTAATATTACTAAAACTAATAACAAAAAAATATAATAAAAATATATTTAGCAAACTAAATAAAAAATATATTTATTTAGCATATACATGGTTTAATATGTTACCTAACAATTTATCATGAATTACAAATAAGAACATCATATTTGCTATATTATAACATTAAGATATTCATTGAAATTAAACATAAAAATAATTAATTATAATATTACTAAAATGAAAAACAAAAAATATATAATAAATAATATATAATTTATTTAGCAAACTAAATAAAAATATATTTATTTAGCATATACATAATTTAATATGTTACCTAATAATTTATCATGAAATACAAATAACAACATCATATTTGCTATATTATAACATCAAGATATTCATTAAAGTTAAATATAAAAATAATTACTTTTAATATTACTAAAACTAATAACAAAAAAAATATAATAAAAAATATATAATTTATTTAGAAAACTAAATAAAAATATATTTATTTAGCATATACATAATTTAATATGTTACCTAACAATTTATCATGAAATACAAATAACAACATCATATTTGCTATATTATAACATTAATATATTCATTAAAATTAAATATAAAAATAATTAATTTTAATATTACTAAAACTAAAAACAAAAATATAATAAAATATATATTTAGAAAACGTATATAATTTAGTTTCAAACTAAATAAAAATTTATTTATTTATCATATACATAATTTAATATATTACCTAACCATTTATCATGAAATACAAATAATAACATCATATTTGCTATATTATAACATTAAGACATTCATTAAAGTTAAATATAAAAATAATTAATTTTGATATTACTAAAACTAAAAGCAAAAAAATATATAATAAATAATATATTTAGCAAACAAAAACTAAAAAATATATTTATTTAGCGTATATATTTTTCACAGGGGTTTAAAAGAGCTCAATTTAACTTCTTCAACATAATGCGCATTAAATTTTGTCCAATCATTTTCTAAAAATGAATTAATTAGATTCACTGAAAACAAAATGGCAAAACATGAGCAGTCATCAAATCGTTTCTAGTTCTACTTCAAATTCACGTCTTAATGCAAGAAAAAACACCCGCGTAAATGTGGTAAATAAACACAAAAATTACAATGTTTGAGTCGGCATAAAACAAAAACAAATATGAATATAAACAATTGAATTATACTGGCATAAATATGGTAAATAAAAATAAGGAGACAGTTGAATTTCATGAAAGCAATTGAAACACTGGCATAAATATGGTAAATAAAAATAAAAAATAGAAACAATTAAATTACACTGCCGTAAATATGATAAATAATCCTCGACATTCAACTGAATTTCATGAATATATTATATATTTTGATAGTAAATATGAATTGGTATGCCAAGGAGAGCAGTAAATAATCTGGCAGCCGCCAACACTCTTCGGTTAATCAAGCATGCCATTAAAGAAATACTACAATGCAATAAAATAAAACGAAGTAGTCGTGAACTGACTACATATAAACCTGCCAAAAATTTCATAGACGGGCCCCTATGGACGAGGCTGCTGCTTGCATTGTGTGGAGATGCCTGGCACCCGCCGCTGCCGCTACTTCCACTGCATGAAGATGGAGGATGCCACTACTTGCACTGCGTGGAGATGGATGAAGTCTGGGCAAAATTTGGAGGGGGTTTTGTTGAAGAAAACGGTAATTTTGGAGTTTTGGCAGAGAGAGGGGCATGTAAATTTTTGATCGTCGCCGGTTGATCGGGAGAGAAACAGTAGTATAGGACGCAATGAGTAAGATGCATTATATTAATGCGTCCTAATTTAAGTAGGATGCATTATTTTAATGTGTTCAAGCCATTTTAGAAATACTTTATGTATCTGGACCAGTTAAAAACGAATAGCCCTGCTGATCAATGGCCCACTTGGGTTGCGGGTCTTGCGGATAGGAGGAGGATTCCATCAACTACATTTTGGATTATGTCTGCAACTGTCTTCTCAATTCTCTGTTAGTATGAAGTGTAGTGGTCCCTCATCAATGGAGGAATAGGTGAGGAATCATCATTGTGGGAGTGGTTACACTTGCTGTAACCACTCCATGTTGCCTCTAGCAGACTTTTGTTTTCTTGCCTCTTGCATGCCTATAAATAGGCATGTGGAGAGCAAAGAAAGAACACACACAGTAAACACAAACACAGACAACATTTGCTGAGTTTGTGGGGAAGAGGGAAAAAGAATTGGAGTGACAAAATAGTGAGGTTAATTCGGGTGTTTGAGAAACATTTGGGTGTCACTATTTTGGGTTAATCTCAGGGTTATGTCTCTAGTATTTTTCTAGAGAAGTCCCTCTTGTAACCTGCTAATTATTTTATTAGTAGAAAAATATTCGGAGTTTGTCCCGTGAATGTAGCCCAAATTCAGGGTGAACCACGTTAATTTTCTAGTGACATTTTAAATTATTATTTTATTTACTTTGTTTGTATTTAATTGATTTGTGCAGTCATCTGTCCTATTAGTCCATCTTTCCACTACACTAGGGAAATTTGTGCTATTTTTCGCAACAACTAGTATCAGAGCTTTATTGGAGTAATAATATTTACTTATCGTATGCTCTGTGGTTGCCATGAAAGTGGACCCTCCACATCAGAAAATAAGTTAAAATTATTATTTAGTCTTTTAAAGTCTAGACGGGGACCATGGAGGTGAAGACGAGCAAAATGATTAATTTAAATGGCATGAATTACCACATATGGAGAAATAAGATGAAGGATCTCTTATTTGTGACGAAGATGCATCTATCGGTATTTAGTACAACTAAACCCGAGAACAAGACAGACGAGGAATGAGAATTCGAGCATGAGCAAGTCTGTGGTTTTATTCGGCAGTTTGTCGAAGATAATGTGTACAATCATATTTGTAACGAGACTCATGCACGGACATTATGGAACAAGCTAGAGGAGTTGTACGCTTCTAAGACCGACAACAACAAATTATTTTATTTGACAAAGGTACTCCAGATGAAGTACCAAGAGGGTACATCGATGGCAGATCATTTAAATGATATGCAGGGGATCGTGGAGCAACTGTCATGGATGGGCATTAAAATTGATGATGAAGTACTCGCACTTTTGGTTTTGACATCCCTACCAGAATCTTGGGAGACTTTGAAGATTTCAATCACCAATTCTGCACCAAATGGTGTAGTAAATATGGAATTTGTCAAAAGTGGAGTCCTCAATGAAGACATGAGAAGGAAAGCACAAGGATCCACTTCATCGCAGCAAGATGTCCTTGTTGCAGAATCCAGGGGGAGGAGTCAAGCCAGAAGTTCAAAGTCTAAGGAAAAAAGCAGGGGAATGTCAAATAAATATGCCAATGTGGAGTGCCATCACTGTAAACAAAAGGGTCACATAAAGAAGTTCTGTTGAAAGTTTAAGAAAGATCAGAAGAAGAACAAAGGCAAAGGGAAGACCCAAGATGACAGCATTGATGAGGAACAGACCCATGTTGCGAAGGAGTTCAACATCGTCACTGAAGAAGACATTGTCAACCTGGCAACCCACGAGACCAGTTGGGTAGTCGACAGTGCTGCTACTATTCACGTGACATCACGAAGGGACTTCTTCTATTCTTACACACCATGTGATTCTGGTGTTGTCAGAATGGGAAATAAAGATTATTCACAAGTTGCAGGAAAAGGAGATGTTTGTTTGGAGACAGAGAATGGTACGCAGTTAGTCCTGAAGAATGTCATGCATATTCCAGATATGCATTTGAACTTGATCTCAGCCGGGAGGCTAGATGATGAAGGTTACTGCAACACCTTCAGAATGATAGTACAATTGAGTTGTGGCACAAGCGGCTAGGCCATATGAGTGAGAAAAGTATGACCTGTTTAGCCAAGAAGAATGTGTTGTCTGGATTGGATCAGGTCCAGTTGAAGAAATGTGCTGATTGTCTGGCGAGAAAGCAAAATAGAGTTGCTTTCAAGAGTTCTCCTCCTTCTAGAATGAAGAATGTGTTAGATCTAATACATTCCGACTTGTGTGGGCCAATGCCAAAATCACTTGGTGGTGCTCAATACTTTGTGACTTTCATTGATGATCATTCCCGAAAGATATGGGTGTATCTTTTGAAGAAGAAAGACCAAGTACTGGAGGTCTTTAAGCAGTTTTTATCTCTGGTGGAGAGACAGACCAGGAAGAAGCTAAAGTGCATTCGCACAGACAATAGTGGAGAATATATAGGACCTTTTCAGACTTACTATGAGGAGCATGGTATTCGACATCAACTAACACCACCAAAAATGCCGCAGTTGAATGGTTTGGCTGAGAGGATGAACAGGACTTTGATGGAGAGAGTTAGATGTATACTCTCACATGCAAAGTTGTCAAAGATGTTTTGGGGTGAGACTATACTAGCAGTTGCTCACATATTAAATCTTTCACCTTATGTCCCTCTACAATATGATACTCTAGAAAGAGTATGGGCAGGAAAAGATATTTCCTATGATCATTTGCGGGTGTTTGGTTGCAAGGCCTTTGTGCATGTGCCAAAGGATAAGAGATCTAAGCTTGATGTTAAGATGCGACAGTGCGTGTTTATTAGCTATGGTCAAGATTAGCTTGGCTATAGATTTTATGATCCAGTGCAGAAGAAGCTTGTCAGAAGTCGTGATGCAGTGTTTGTTGAAGATGAAACCATTGAAGACATTGAAAAAGCCCAGAAAAATGCTACCAAAGTCAATGGTGATTCAACAAACATAGAGCTAGTCCCTTCACTGACGGTGCCAAGAGAAGCTGAAGATGAAGCTCTTAATGATCAACCTAAGGCAGGGGATTCGAGTGCTCCCTTTGAACTGCCATCAGTCGTTTTTAATGATGAAAGTGTTGATGATCCATTACCAGCTCCAGTAGGTTCTCCAATTCTGAGGAGATCTGATAGAGTCAAACGACGTTCTACCAGATATCCTGAAGAATAGTATATGTTACTAATTGACGGGGGAGAACCAGAAAGCTTCAACGAAGCAATGGAGGATGAACACAGTAAGCAGTGGAGGAACGCCATGCAAGAAGAGATGAGTTCTTTGCATGAGAACAAAACTTTTGAGTTGGTGTTGTTACCAAAAGGTAATAGGGCTTTGAAGAACAAGTGGGTGTTCAGGATCAAGCATGAAGAACACAGTCTCCAGCCACGGTTCAAAGCCAGATTAGTCGTAAAGGGATTTTACCAAAGGAAAGGGATTGACTTCGGAGAAATTTTCTCACCAGTGGTGAAGATGACATCCATCAGAACAGTGTTGGGGTTAGCAGCAAGCCTCGACTTGGAGATCGAGCAGATGGATGTGAAGATTGCATTCCTTCACGGGGACTTGGAGGAAGAGATATACATGGAGCAACCAGAGGGTTTCAAAGTAAAAGGGAAAGAGGACTATGTCTATAAGCTTAAGAAAAGCTTATATGGTTTGAAACAAGCACCGAGACAGTGGTATAAGAAGTTTGAGTCTATAATGAGGGAGCATGGCTACAAGAAGATGACTTCAAACCATTGTGTGTTCGTACAAAAATTCTCTAATGATGATTTTATTGCTCTTTTACTCTATGTGGATGACATGTTGATCGTGGGCCAGAATAGTTCCAGAATTAACAGCTTGAAGCAGCAATTAAGCAAGGTTTTTGCTATGAAAAACTTAGGGCCAGCAAGACAAATTCTTGGCATGACAATAACCAGAGACAGGGGCACCAAGAAATTATGGTTGTCATAGGAGAAGTACATTGAGAAGGTACTTCAAAGGTTCGACATGGATAAGGCTAAAACGATTAGTTGTCCTCTTGCTAATCACTTTAGACTGAGTAAAAAACATTGCCCTTCTATAGAAGATGAGAAGGATGAGATGGATAAAGTTCCATATGCTTCAGCAGTTGGGAGTTTATTGTATGCCATGGTGTGTACACGGCCAGATATTGCACACTCAGTGGGAGTGGTGAGTAGGTTCCTGTCAAATCCTGGGAAAGAACATTGGAATGCCGTTAAGTGGATTCTCATGTATCTCCGTAGTACCTCCAAAATGTGTTTGTATTTTGGAGATGGAAACCCTGTATTAGTAGGCTACACAGATGCTGATATGGCCGGTGATGTTGACTCGAGAAAGTCTACGTCAAGATATGTGATTACATTTGCAGGGGGAGTTGTGTCATGGCAGTCAAGATTACAAAAGTGTGTTGCTCTCTCAACAACTGAAGTAGAGTTTATTGGAACAACTGAAGCATGTAAGGAGTTATTATGGATGAAGAAGTTCTTAAGTGAACATGGTTTTCACCAGTATAAGTATGAGCTGTTTTGTGACAGTCAAAGTGCAATTCACCTTGGGAAGAATGCCTCATTTCATTCTAAATTGAACATATTGATGTGCGATATCATTGGATCAGGGATGTCTTGGAGAAGAAGCTACTACAGTTGGAAAAGATCCACACAATTGAGAATGGATCAGACATGATGACCAAGACTATTCCAAAGAAAAAGTTAGAATATTGTCGACAAGCAGCAGGACTGGTGGAGCCCTCCATGTAATCGGGAGGGGAGATTGTAGTGGTCCCTCATCAATGGAGGAATAGGTGAGGAATCATCATTGTGGGAGTGGTTACACTTGCTATAACCACTCCATGTTGCCTCTAGCAGACTTTTGTTTTCTTGCCTCTTGCATGCCTATAAATAGGCATGCGGAGAGCAAAGAAAGAACACACACAGAAAACACAAACACAGACAACATTTTCTGAGTTTGTGGGGAAGAGGGAAAAAGAATTGGAGTGACAAAATAGTGAGGTTAATTGGGGCGTTTGAGAAACGCTTGGCGTCACTATTTTGGGTTAATCTCAAGGTTATGTTTCTAGTATTTTTCTAGAGAAGTCCCTCTCGTAACCTGCTAATTATTTTATTAGTAGAAGAATATTCGAAGTTTGTCCCGTGGATGTAGCCCAAATTCAAGGTGAACCACATTAATTTTCTGGTGCCATTTTAAATTATTATTTTATTTGCTTTGTTTGTATTTAATTGATTTGTACAGTCATCTGTCCTATTAGTCCATCCTTCCGCTGCACTAGGGAAATTTGTGCTATTTTTCGCAACATGAAGTTCTCGCCCAGAATGGACATTTTCCGTCCAAGCAATTAGGTATCCTCTTGAGCCTAAAACATTTGTCCATCTTCTCGGTGCATGGTTCAAGGTCTGGGCCGAGTCTTAGTTAACTCGGGCTAATCTTAGCAAGATCAGTGACCATTGTGATGAAAATGTACACCTGTACACCCCATAAGAAGGGAACATCCGATACACCGATGACTCGGAAAGATCGAACGATTCTCCCAAGGTAACTAGCTGAGTTAGAAATTCTACGTGAATGGTCCCAGGAGGACTGAGTCACCAGCAAGTTTAGAAGGGAAATACATTTGTAAGAAAGAATGAAACAAAAATGAATAGTGCAAAGAAATATTCAAAAATTAAGAAATCACACAAATGTCCCAGATCTTAGTTCAATCTTGAAGGAAATCATCAGTTGGTTCAATTTTAACTTGTATTTATTTTTGGAAGCCTATACTTGAATTCTGGTGTTTTTATTTAATTGAAATGAGCTCTGTTAGTTCTGTCTCTCGTTTTACTTTGATTTGAGGCATTGCTTTGTTGCCTGAATTTGCTAGTGAATATAAAAAAGACATGTTTAAGGTGTACTGACAATGCCTTTTTTGTTTTCTCAGAACCAGAACAAGGAAATCAAAGAGACTGGTGAATTACATTCCTGGAGTGCCCTACATAAGTGTTGTAGATCTCCAAGAGATTCTTTGGGTGTTGAAGGACGAGAAACATTGAGAAAATCTGTGGGTGGCCTTTTGTTGGCATCTAGATCACAATATCTTTTGTTCAGTTCATTCTATGAACTTGAATCTGAGGTCATAGACAGCTTGAAGAAAGAAATACCTCACCCAAAACATTGCATTGGTCCAGCAATATCATATTTCAGTGCTGAAGAACCTGGCTCTCAGACTACTAATGGCCACCATAACATTCACTATATTGAATGGTTAGATGCTCAGCCTGAAGATTCTGTCTTGTACATTTCCCATGGAAGTTTTCTTACTGCTTCGAGTGAACAACTAGATGAAGTTATCACTGGGCTGCATGATAGTGGGGTCAAGTTCCTTTGGGTAGCTCGTCAGGACATCGCCAAACATCAACGAGGAGGCAGCGATAAGGGATTGATGGTGCCTTGGTGTGACCAACTGAAGGTGTTAAGTCATCCTTCAGTAGGTGGATTTTGGTCTCATTGTGGGTGGAATTCTACTAAAGAATGTGCATTAGCAGGTAAACCGATGCTGACTTTCCCAATAGCGTGGGATCAATTCACAAACAGTAAGAAAATTGTCCAAGACTGGAAAATTGGGTGGAGGGTGAACAGAGAAGACCAGGGATTGGTAACAATGGAAGAAATTTCAAGACTTAAGTTTCATGGACTTGGAATGTGATGAAGGGAAAGAGATGCGAAGAAGAGCTCGAGAACTGAGGGACATTTGCAGAAGAAAAACGGCAGCTGGTAGATTTGCTGAGCTTGAAATTGAGGCTTTCATCAACAACATTGTTCCATGAAATGCCCTTGTCAAAGCTTAAAAGCTATTTGGAACTTGTTCTGCATGAAAGCTGTCAGATTAGACAAGGCCGACTTGTTTTTCAATTTTCCTTTTCAGAAAATTATTGTTTTAGGCTTTTTTAATAATAAATTTTTTAATACAAACAAATTTTATTTATGAAATATTAATTATTTTATTATTTATCTAAATAGATCCTGATGTTGATATTTGTGTTTATAATTTTTCAATAAAATTTAAAATTATATCTATATTTTAAAAAATAAATATAATCTAATCAAAATACGTGCACTCCTTTAGAAAAAAAAAATCTTATATGAATTGTAAACTCGTAAATTATATGTATTGAAGAGTTATATTATACGATTTTTACTATATAAAGTACAACTTTTTAATACATGCGCTCTACGTGGATCGGGTCTATACTAGAATTTCCACTCCTTTAGAGGGTGTAAAGCATCAACTTTTTCGACATTCATTTATAGAACACTCTCGTATACTTTTGGATTTGAGGTGATGCAATTTATTCCACGTGGATCGGGTCTATACTAGAATTTCCACTCCTTTAGAGGGTTTAAAGCATCAACTTTTTCGGCATTCATTTATAGAACACTCTCGTATACTTTTGGATTTGTGGTGATGCAATTTATTTGTGGGTAATTTTAGGGCCAGATATATGACATGTTTGATAATTTAATTAAATATTTATTTATTAAATATGTACTTATTTCATTAAGTATATTTAATAATGATTAATATTAAGTGCTTAATTTATTAAATATATTTGATAACAGATTTTTTGTATCACTTAATTGATTAATACGTGCTGAAATCTATTTATAAGTTTTAAATGAATTGAAAGTTATTTAAGTGTGAAATTTGAAAATGTTAAATACTCATCTAATTATTAATATTATTTTATATTTAATCTAAATTATAATAAAATATAGTATAAAAATAAATTATAATGAATTCAGACTTCATATTTCAGATTAAGTCTTAAGAGATTAGATTTCAAAATTCAGTATTTAAATATTCAGACTTTAGTTTTCAAATTTCAATTTTATCAAACGAGCCCATTTATTTGATAAAATTGAATTCTAAAATTGAAATTTGAATATTTAAGTATTGAATTCTAAAAATTTAAATTTAAAGAATGAATTCTAAAATTTGAAATCTGAATTAATTATAATTTATTTTTACTCTATATTTTATTATAATTTAGATAAAATATAAAAGAATATTAATAATTAGATAAGTATTTAATATATTCAAACTTTAGATTTAAATAACTTTCAATTCACTTATAATTTATAATATGATTTCAGTATATTTTAATGAATTAAGTAATAATAATAATTTGTTATCACACATATTTAATTAATTAAATACTTAATATTATTTACTATTAATACACTCAATGAAATAAATACTTAATTTATTAATTTCAAATATTTAATTGAGTTACCAAACAAGTGCTAGAGATAGATTTGCCATAGAATTTTTAAAATTTTAGTTTTAACTTTAAATAAAAATCCTCTTACATTTTACCTTTTATACCATAAAATTTTTTAAAAAATCATAATATTATCCTATAATATATTTATTCATATGATTTGTTCTTCAACTCCAAGTATTTTATTCTATCCCCGATAATTTTAAGATTCCTTAGTCAAGGTTTTCTAGCTAGTTAAAATATCTTAGACACGTGTACAAAATTCAGAAAAATATATACCAATCTCACACAAAAATATAGAAGTGGCAACATTTAGGGAGACAAAATCAAAATAGACTCATAAACCAAAATTCATCCTAACCACGAAATTACTTAATAACCGGTTAAATCACAATCTTGTTGGGTTTTTTTTTTTTTGGTAAAAAACAGCTAGACATTAATTAATAGTCTACTTGATTCGAGTGAAAAGATGAAGAAAAAGTAGCATAGATATAAACTTAGACGTAAATAGGTAATTTACATTATTTTTTGAAGGAGAAAATAAGGAGGGAGAGTCCTCTATCTCCATGCCAGTAAAACAATCCATTCAAATTTAGATAGATTAGGACATAAATCAAGATAGTGTGTCATTTACTTTCCTTCTATTCCTACCAAATAATATAGAGGTAAATTATATTTACTCTGAAAATTCTAATATGGATCCAGTCCACGTAGACCACATGCATCAAAGAGTTGTATTTCATGTAGTAAAAGTTGTATGGTACAACTCCTTAAAGCATATAGTCTACGAGTTTACAATCCATGTAAGAGTTTCTCTATTTACTCCAATTGATAGAAGTAAAAGTTCTGTCGCTACTTCCTCATTTGTGAACCAAACATAATATAAATGTAATAAAATATTATGAAAACAATTTGACTTCGAGGAAGTTAGTGCATAGTGGTCAAGGTTCTGAAAATCGGATTGGTCATTGAACCGGTGAAACAAGTTCAATAGTTCACAAGTTCGATTGAGTTTAACCATGGTCAAACTGGAATGTAGTTAAATATTTTTTATTATTATTTATATATAAATATATTATAGACTATTATATATATATATATATATATATATAAGATATCTCTTAAATCTAATAGATTTCAAACAAGAAAAATTAGTTAGTTATCAAAAAGTCCTGGACATAAGTTCAATACACAATACAATAATAGTTCAATGTCAAATATGAACAATTCAAATGTGCAATTCTGGTACAATATCATCACTAAACTAACACAATTAAAATCTAAAGTGTATAATCAATCATAGTCTGCATTAACTTGTGGTCCAAGTCCAACATCTTTACCAAAGAAGTCATATGTTCCTTCATTTTCACCATCAAATGAATCCAAACTTAATGACTCAGGCATGTTAGTTTTGATATCAATTTTTGTGCGATCTATTCAAATAAAGACAAAGTTAACATGATATAAAAGAAATAACATAATACTATTTCTTTACAACTTAAAAATAAAACTCACCAATAATTGGAATAGCATGATCATTATAAATTAAAATTTCAGTTGCTTTCTCATCAAATTTTGGTTGAGGATCTTCTTCCACCATCCAAAAATCAAGTTTGTCAATCGATTCATAATCAATAGGATCAATTGACCTTTTCTTTTGATGAATCCTAAAAGCATTGATGTCATTTTAAATTATTTAAACGTATGGTAATCAAAAGTTCCAAATATAACAAACGCCACTAATAGTAAAAGATTAAATTATTAATATTAACATACCTAGATTTCAAACGTAGGTTATAAGTCATATAAATATGATCACAAAGTCTTTGATGCTCCATCCTATTCCTCATTTTGGTGTTAATTAAATAAAAAAGACTCCAATTTCTTTCACATCCTGAAGAAGAAGTTGTTTGACTTAGGATGTGAGTTGCAATGTTTCTCAAAACAGGTGCACTACCACCAAAAAATCTCCACCATTCATTTCCATGCATAGAATATTATCAACTCAATAATATAGTTTTCAAAAAGTTAAAATGTATAAGTATAACAAAGCAATTTACCATATGTAAGTGATCTTGCTGCAGGCAAGTAAATGGCCTGGAAAAGCTCTATTTGCATTCCCTATACACTTGTATTTCTTTCATAGCTTTGATTGGATCATTGCAAATACCTTTTATATCCAATAGATCAAGCAAACCTTGCATGACCCTATGCTTCTCAATAAACTTTTCATCATAAAAGAAAGCTGGATTTAAAAAGTAAGCTGCAACATGAATATTGCGATGCAAGTGCTTATCCCATCGAGCCTCAATGATTTCAGTGTAAGGCTTGTATAATTTTTTTCTATTCCTGAACTTCTCTTTGATGCCTTTCTTGGCCCTTTGCATGCCTTCATATACATAGCCTAATGAAGGTTTTTCATTAGCATCTACAATCCTCAACAATCTAATAAGAAGACCAACAAGTTTCACCATAATTTGACCATCTTGCCAAAATTTACTATCCAAGATAATAGCACTAGCAACTTTTCCATTGGCACTTCTTCCTAACTTGTGTCTAATAAAGTGTTTGTCAACAGCTAATGCTTGCAAGTCTTCCTTATCGTCACAAATACTTTTCAAAGTAATGAAAACTATAGCAAAATGGGTAACTCTTGGATGAACTATTTCCTTCCAATTTGGCCTTTTTCTAAGCTAAGACAAAAATACCATATGATTGTATACAAAGACAGTAATCTTTGAAGCATGAGAAGCAAGGTTAGCTATATGAGTCAATGAAGCAATATCTTTCAAGATAAGATTCAAACAATGTGCTGCACAAGGAGACCAAAAAATGTTTTCATACTTCTTATGAATCAACCTCCCAACAAAAGTCATACCTGCAGGATAATATACCAAAAAATTGATCAAAGTTCTTTGCCTTTGATCAGTCCAACCATCAGCCATAAATGTACATCCAGATGTTTTCCAATTACTTCGATAATTATCAACAAGAAGCTGACATTCTTTCTTACAATCTCCTAACAAGCTAACTCGTATTTCATCATAAGATGGAGCTTTAAAGCCAGGTCTAATAGCTGCAACAAAATCTAATGCAAGTTGAAAATAAGGAGATTGAATTGTATTAAATGGAATACAAGCATCATAGAACCATCTAACAATTGCCATTTAGCTTTTCTCACTATTTCTTTGTTAGCAAAAACACTTTTTAGACTTGGTTGGGATCCTGGAATTGTTCTTGGTACAAAAAACTTATCTACTTGTCCACTAGTTTTTCTCTTTCCTCTATTTTCAATACATTATGCTTTAGTTGGTGGAGTAAATTCATGCACTTCCTGTACTTCCTCTACTCTAACTTCATCATAGTTATCACTATAATTAACTTTGGATTCTTTTTTCTTTCTTTCTTTCTTTTTTTTTTTTTTTTTGCTTCACTTGCTTTAAAAGTGATAACATTTGACATCTAATATCATAAGGAACTTTTTTGCATGTAATAATCTGTCCTTGTCTCCCTGCTAGATGTTGCTTCATTCTATGAATTCCTCTTCCTTTAAATTGCTTCAAGCAAAAGAGATAAGTATGCACTGGCTTTCCTCTTTCTTGGATTAGACTAATATATTCCCATGCTAAATCAGTCTTTCCACAACTAGAAGCTGAGGATTGTTTGTCATTAGACTCATTACTGTTCAATGCTTGATTATTAGAAGTTTCCATACCTATTAAGATAAAAATATTTCAGCAACTGATAAAATTTCAGCAACAACAATCATTATAGATGGCCACTTAAACAATGCTTTAAATATATCAGCAACTAATAAAATACATTGAAGTAAGCCAAAACCCATGTAAATTTGAGACTATTGCCCCCAGCTAACAACTATCACCATAGATGGCCAGTTAAACAACCTCATCGTCCATCTCAATAAAAATTATACTATTAGACTTACAAATAAAATATCCAAACTTACACAATAGCAATTGCAGTAAATCAACTTAAATCAATGTCATCAACTAATTGAAAATAAACATAATTAACTTCGACTTTAGTAGTTCAATTAAGAGAATCGCTGAATAACATGAGATACCTATATCTCCATTATAATCCATCAAAACTATCAAATAGTAACAAAAATTGCAAGATTGCAGCAAAAACAATTAAACAAAAAAAATAAGAAAGAAATTGCAAGATTACAGCCAAAACAATTAAACAAAAAAAAAATAAAATAACTAAAATGCAAGCTTAAACAAAATGCTCTTCCTGGGAGTTTAAAAAAACAATTATTTGGCATAAATAATTGTGCTTAGGTTATGCAAAGCTAGCCAAAGAAGAGAAAGGGGAAATTTGAAGCGGAAGAAGATAAAGAAGAAGAGAAAAGGGAAACTTGAAGCGGAAGAAGAGAAAGAAGAAGAAGAAGAGAAACCTGAAGATTGGCAGTGGCTTAGCGTCTGTGTTGACCTGAAGATTGGCAGTAGCCTAGCAAATCAGCGGTGGCTCAGTGTCGGCAGCTTTGCATCTGAGAGAGACCAAATGACACCGTGAGTGAGTGGAATAGAACTGCCGAACTGGAATGGATTCTGATTCGAGTGGAATTGGAATCCGATTTTTTGTTTCCTTTTTTTTAAGATATCAATACAATGTCATTTTACACCAACCGGTGGAAGTGAAAACTATAAGCGGTTCAATGGTTTGGCCGAGTTTTGATCGGCTCGCACGATTTTTGACCAAATTTGTTGCAGCCGATTTTCTTCTTCAAGTCGGACTGGACCAACGGCTGATTCCTGATTTGATCGATTGAAATAACCAGTCCAATTCAGTCTGAGTTCCAGAACTATGATAATGGTATCAAGTGAGCCGATCGCTGGACTTGATTCGGTCTAACGCAGCCATTAAACCATCCTGGGGTGGTCTGGGATGTCTCTTGCCCATGATGGGCCAAGAAAGGCCTGCTCATTTGTTATATTGGGCTGTACCAGGTTGAGGTACCTTCTTGGACTACAAAAACTATTGGTCCGTTCATTTGGGCTAAAGTCCAATAATGGCCTCTTTCGTTGGCAAGTTTTAATCATTCATTGGTGAAAAATCGTCCTAATAATTATGACGGTTATGAATATATTAGTGGAAACTCCACTAATTATGGATTTTTATGGATGTCCACCATTTAGTGGAGACACGACTAATTAAGATTAGTGGAAGATGATGTATTCCACTAATTAAGAGCTCTATAAATAGAGCTATTCTCTAAGTTTGAAATACACTATCATTTTGTAAAAAGAATTGTGAGGGAAAATTGTGAAAGAAAAGAAAGAGAGAAGTTTGAAGAAATTCTTGTGTAAAGAATAGTTTGAGTTTTCTTAGTGTGTAGTATGTAAATTTTATTCTAACACTACCTTCTTAGAGTGTAGTGTGTAGATTTTATTCTAACACTACCCAAAATTTATGACACGTTATCAGCACGAGTCTCTACCATTATCAAAGTTAGAAGACAGGTACGCATTTATTGATCCCTAGGGCTAACCATACTAAACTCGAATTTGTAGCCCTTGATATTTCTAGAAAAATTATATGTTATGGGTTCTCGATACAGAAATACATCTAAATGCCTGGGAAAAAAATTTGACCACCTGAAGATGGTCGTACTACCAAGTGCATGGTACAAATGATTGCGCCTAAAGTTGTAAAATTTTAAAAACGTGAATGAATATAACTCCATGATGTATAAAATTACATCTCAATTAAAATTATGCGGAGAAAAAATATATTGGAGAAGACATTCTCCACATTTCATGCCTCGAATATTGTCCTGCGAGCAACAATATTGAGAAAAATGGTATACACAGATTTACTTACTGTCCTCCTCATTCCAAAGAAAAATAATGAGTTATTATTGAGAAATCATAAAGCCAAACCAATTGGCTCAACAGCACTTCCGAAGTGAATGCTGTTGGCTCCAGCAGAAGCCATCGTTATAGTCGTAGTTGTGGCAGTGGCCGTGGTTGTGGTCATGGACACACTCAATATTTCCCTTAGTACAGAGAAATACTGGCCACCTGAAGTGGAACAGAAAAGATAATAAGGGAAAATGATATTTCTATTAATAAAAGTATCACATCTTTGAGATGTTACATTCGGATGTCAATATATATTCCTGCTAATAGTTCAAAAAAAAAAAATCTGTCTCTTTTTGATCATAAGTCTGGTGTTCACTTGCATTTCCTTCATTCATCTCCTAGTGTTCATATGAACTTGAGGATGCATGCTTGCAGTTGCTCTTTTTCAATAGAGCTAACAAATTTAGAATGAATGTTTGTAATGTTCTTTTTCCATGTTTGCATTAGAGGAAGACAAACAGATAGCAATTATGGACTTCAGTTCCTCTTCTTTGGCATCCTCCTCCTCTTCCTTCTCCTTTGGGTCAGCATCTAGACTAGTAGCAGAATTAGTCGTGAAGTTACTGTGCAATGAGTCTTGGGATTTTCTCATCCCCTTAAGTTTCTTATTATATTTGGCCTTGAAGTATGCTTGTCTCAATTTCTTTGTTTGGTTCTTCAACCGTGTGTTAGGACTTTCTTCCACAAACTTCTTCTTACGTTCTAGTATCTCAATGGCTTCTCTTAACTTCTTCTTAGCCATATGTCCTCCTTTGTCTTTATCTCGCTCCTATAAATCGAAGTGATATCATCGGTGGAGATACATTCATTCCAATCATTATTTACCTATAAATCTTTCATAGTTTCATACTTGCAAATTACAAGTGTGTGAGAGACAGAATCTGAACATTCTTGATTAGGGTCTCCAAGCTCATCAACTTCCTGTGAGGCCGTCAACGAATTCCCAACTCCCTACATCTGTTCTTGAGAGGGGTTAAGCCAATATTCAATTCTTTGGCCGTGCTCTTGATTGGCAGGTAAAAATACTGCGAAATTGTTTCTTTTGATAGTGTCTTGGAGCTATTGCCCTTCTCCTCTCTCCACCTCATAATCTTTTTCTTCTCCATAGGAATTTCGTCTGCAATAATATCTTGAACTTCGATATTATGCATTTTATGAGTCCTCACTCCGAATTCGTTGCCAAGACCACTCATTATTTCCCCTAAAAAAGGAAAAACAATATCAGTAAAGGTAATACCATGCAAAATCCATGTTTGAATGTTTGATAACCTTGAATCATATTCTGGCTTTGTTCAAAATCCATTAGGGAGTAGAAATGATCATGCATAAGCATATCCTCATTCAGAAGAACAACATCAAAAGCAGTTTCTTGAAAATCCAAAGCAGCATGTCCAGAACTACCACTGATTTACATCACAACAAACCAAAAGAGAGTTTAATTTCATTATTTCATTATTAAGCACACTAAAAAAAAAAAAAATGAAGCCCTCAAAGGTATCTCACCTGAAATTAGGCGGAAGCGGTTGGTTTGGAAAGGAAAATATATCAAACTCTTCTGTGTTAGACCTGACATTAGACGGAAGCGGTTGGCTTGGAAAGGAAAATGCATCAAAATCTTCTACCTTAGACCTAAAATTAGGCGGAACCGGTTGGTTTGGAAAAGAAAACGCATCAAAATCTTCTACGTTAGAAACCAAGTCAAATTTTCACCATGTCTCAAATGAATTACGAGTCTCCATATTTGTTTTGAGGTTTCTTGTTTTTTTTATGTTTACTAATGATTGATGACTGAGATATATATCGATACATGTGTGTGTGTGTGTGTGTGAGTGTGTGTGTGTGTGTGTGTGTGTGTGTGTGTGTGTGTGTGTGTACGAGGAAGAAGAAGAGGTAGATGATAGGTGGAGGGATGGAGGAGAAGAAAAGACAAGAAGGAAGGGGAAAAGATAGTACCGGGAAGAGTGAAAAAAAAGAAGAAATTTTTATAATAGATTTCTTGGCATTTCCTACTTGTCATCATGTTCTTACATTTCTTTTTCTTTTCCCTTATTCTCTTGTAAAATCAGTATTCCCTAAATTAGGGAGAGAACAGAAACAGTAAGAAAGATCTTAATTGGACAACATCATTAAATTATCTTGATCCGCGTACAAGCGCGTGTGAACTTAAAGTTCAAAAGATAATTCATTTGTAAAGCATTGCAAATCAAATGCCAGATGCTTTTGTTGACTCTAGAAGAGTAACAAAATCACATATTCTAGCTATAAATACTCCTATTCGAATTGAAGTTCTAGTAGAACAAAAGATTATACCTATAGCTACTGAGCCAAAAGCATGCCAGAAGCATGGCCGACCTCTTGGTTCTAAAGATAAAAATCCTCGAAAGAAGGGAGGATGAAAGGATCTAGATGATCATATTATAAAAGAATGATAAAGACCAAGAGAGAATTGATAAAAAAGAACCAAAAGTTAATAAAAGTAACACTAAAATTTCTATCAATTATACCACTTCCGATAGAAGCTAGAATCGGATAGAAACAATGATTGATAATATATTTACATATAATATATCTCGTGATGTTATACAAAATAATGATGATCTTGAACCAATATCAGTTGATGAATGTCGGCATAGAAAAGATTGGCTACAATGAAAAGATGTGATTCAATCGGAGTTAAATGCACTGACACAACGTGAAGTCTTCGGACCAGCAGTCCGAACACCAGAAGGTATAAAACCTGTTGGCTACAAATGGATATTTGTGCGAAACCGCAATAAAAATAATGAAATCGTACGATATAAAGCACGGTTAGTAGCCCAAGGGTTTTCACAAAGACCAGGTATGGATTATGATGAAACTTATTCTCCTATTGTTGATGCTATTACACTCCGATATCTTATCAGTTTGGCAGTACATGAAAAGATAGATATGCACCTATTAGATGTTGTCACTCGCTTACTTGTATGGAAATTTAGAAAATGATGTTTACATGAAAATCCCTGAAGGATTTCGCATGCCTAAAGCATATAAACATTATCCTCGTGAAAATTACTCCATCAAGTTGCAGAAATCATTATATGGCATAAAGTAATCTAGGCGCATGTGGTTCAATCGTCTTAGTGAATATTTATTGAAAGCGGATTTAAAAATGACTAGGTATGTCCATGTGTCTTTATTAAGAAATTTGGTTCTAAATTTGTGATATATGTTGATGATATTAATCTTATTGGAACTCCTAAAGAGTTCCAAGAAACAATTGATTATTCGACATCAAGGATGTTGGTAAAATTATATTTTGCTTTGGTTTACAAATTGAACATCTGGCAAATTTCATCAATCAACATAGACAGTAAAAGTTTTAAAAAGAATTTTCATGGACAAAGCACATCCATTGAGTATTCCAATGATCGTCCGGTCATTAGATGTGAATAAAGATCTTTTCCAACCTCAAGAAGAGGATGTAGAACTTCTTGGTCCTGAAGTACCATATCTCAGTGCAATTGATGCTTTGATGTATCTTGCTAACAATACAGGACCTGATATTACCTTTGTTGTCAATTTATTAGCAAGATTTAGTTCTTCACCAATACGATGACACTGGAATGGAATTAAATAAGTCCTTCGATATCTCCAAGAAGCTACTTCTTCAAATCATGCTGAAAGTATAGCCATTCATGAAGAAAGTAGAGAATGTGTATGGTTAGGATCAATGATTCATGATATCTGAGAAAGTTGTGGATTATCATCTATCAGAGATATTTCAACTCCTCTTTATGATGACAATACAGTTTGCATAACTCAAATACGAGGAGGATATATTAAAGGAGATTGGACAAAACATATTTCACCAAAATTCTTCTTTACTCATGAACTCCAGAAGAAATGTGAAATTGATGTGCTACAAATTCGGTCATGTGACAACTTCGTAGATATTTTAACGAAGATTTTACCGACTACAACATTTGAGAAGTTGACATATAAAATTGGTATGCATCGGTTCAAAGATTTAAAGGAATCATCTCATCAGGGGGAGTAATAAACAAACATATAGAATAGTGTATTCTTTTTCCTTCACTAGATTTTTTTCCCACTGGGTTTTTATTTAGTAAGGTTTTAATGAGGCATATTCTTTATGTAATGGATGGACATCCAAGAGGGAGTGTTATGAATATATTAGTAGAAACTCCACTACTTATGGATTTCTGTGAACTACTAGGGAATTAGTGGAAGGTCCACTAATTATGAATTTTTATGGATGTCCATCATTTAGTGGAGACACCACTAATTAAGAATAGTGGAAGATAACGTATTCCACTAATTAAGAGCTCTATAAATAGAGTTATTCTCTAAACTTGAAATACACCATCATTTTGTAAAAAGAATTGTGAGAGAAAATTGTGAAAGAAAAGAAAGAGAGAAGTTTGAAGAAATTCTTGTGTAAAGAATATTTAGAGTTTTTTTTAGTGTGTAGTGTGTAAATTTTATTCTAACACTACTTTCTTAGTGTGTAGTGTGCAGATTTTATTCTAATACTACCCAAATTTTATAACAATGACTTATTTGATCAAATTAAAATTTAAATAATTAAGAATGAAAATTGAGTTTGAAGATTGAATTTTATAACTTAAAAGTTGAGTTAATTATAATTTATTTTTACAAAATATTTTTTTTTACAATTTGAATTAAATTAAAATATCAATTATTAAATAAAAATTTAATATATTTAAACTTCAAACTTAATTAAATTTCACTTAAAATTTATAATAGTATTTCAATATGTCTTACTTAATTAAGTGATATAAAAAATTTATCATTAAATGTACTTAATTAATTAAACACATTATATTATTTATTGTCAAACACGCTTAATAAAATAATTAATTAATTAAGTGTTTAATTAGAGGCTCGTTTGACAAAACTAATATCTAACATTAAAATCTGAATATTTAAATATTAATTTTAAAAAGTGAAACTTGAAGGCTAAATTTTGAAATTTGAAGTTCGAATATGAAAAATGAATTAACTATAATTTATTTTTATACTATATATTGTTACAATTTAATTTATATTAAATATAAAAGAATATTAATAATTAGATGAGCATTTAATATATTCTGATTTCAAACTTAAGTAACTTTCATTTCACTTAATATTTATAATAGAATTTCACTATATCTTAATCAATTAAGTGATAACAAAAATCTATTATCAAATTCACTTAATTAATTAAGTACTTAATATTATCCATTATCAAATATATTTAATAGAATAACTAATTATATATATATATATATATATAAGATTTTTTTATAGAAATAATATCCTGCAAACAATAAAGAACGTTAAATTAAACATCAAAATTCAATTTCTATTAGTTATGATTACAAAATAGTATATTCAAGTGTAGTATTACTTTTCATATATCATAACTTGCTTTCTTTTGAACTCCTTATTTGTGATTATTTGCCGCAAAGCAAACGATCCATACCCTATTCAGTGGGATTGGTTAGATATGTCTTATAAGTGATAAGGCACTCCCAATAGTTGCGTTTTACTTCTAAATTGTCGGGTGGAAATGTTACCTCTGTGAAATTTTTCTCAAAGATACTTTTCTTCTCTTTTCCATGCCCACTCGAACATATTCTTGGAGTATTGGAACTTGATCATTTTCTTTAGAAAAGTTTTAGAAAAATAAAATAATATTGAATTTTGAGAAGATTAAGAAAAGGACTAATGCTAGAGAAATTGCACTTGTAAGATAAAATTAAAATTGGAGTTTTTTTTTTTTTTTGAGAGAATGAGAAAATGTAAAAATGATATAGGTGGAGTCCCATCTTGCGATATCTGGCCATTTGGAAAAGGCTACGTCGTACACGAAAGCAAAATAATTCAAGGCTATAATGCGAGGTGCTTGGCCTAATTTGTGCAAGGTTGTCCAGTTTGGACCTCCTGTTAGGCCTAACCATGGTTGTAGAACTGCGGGCTATAATTCCTCTTAAAAGGCGAAGTTTAGATGAACTGTTTTAGTGCAGTTAGGTTCTATTAAACTTTAAATTACAATTATGGGTAGAGTTCTGGTTTCGATATGGATTGGAACAACCGAAAAAAATTTCATTTTTTAAAAAAAATAATGTGTTAGAAAAGAAAGAAAGAAGAGGCTTGTACATAAATTTGGTTGCTTTAGATGATTGAGAACATGGGACAAATAATTGAGATTTTCAAAGAAGGAATTGAGATTTGAGAAAATTGATGAAGCTATTAAGAGATAATTAATAGAATTAACGGAGATTAGTTTGAGAGTAGAATTGTAGGGACGTTGGATATTTATATGAAATGGATAAGATACAAAAAATGTTTAGTTATTATTAAAACATGATTGTCGATTCTGGTCGGCTCAATCGACACTACAAGAAAAAAGGATTTTTTACAACCAGATTATTTATGTCAGATGAATTTTGATTGCAAATGAGTACTCAATTACATCGAAATGAATATTCATTGCAAATATCATGAACTTTTAATACTATGCAATGAAAATTAACCAATTGCAACCGAAGTATGTAGTTGCATAAACCATCTTTATTTACGACCAAAATGATAACCTTTTGCAATGAAAAAAATGGTGAGAATTATAATTTTGAATATTAATATTTTATTTCATAATTTAATTTAAAATACTTTTAAAAACAAATCTTAAGTGAATTTAAAAATAAATTTAGAATTAATAATATTTATTAACTGGCTGGTTTTAAAATAAATATTAATTAAGTGATGTAATTATCTAATTATTTGTGGGGAAAAAAAGAATATCATCCATATATATTTAAAAGGTTTCAAAGAGATTTTTACCCCCATGAAATGTTGCAAAATATTAATTTAAAAAAAAATGATTTCTGAAAATGTTTACAAATTTACCTAACAAATTGCGATGGCTTATCTATATATAAAAAGAAAAGCTTAAAAAGAACAATTACATTAAAAGAAGTCTACAATCTAATAAATAAAATAAAAATACTAAAAATACTTGCAGAAGAAAAATAAAAAAGAATAATAAAAAAACTAAACACATAGTGTTGGTTTGCTCATGCGGTCCGAAATTCGAGCCGCCGATCCCAGACCTTACTCTCTTGGAGCGAGTTTCCTGAGCCGTGGTGGGGATTTTTTTTTTCTTGACCATGGCTACGGTATCTATGTCTTCCAAAACCCATATCTGTGACTACCCATTTCACAATTTCGCAGTAGTTTGTTTTTTTGGCGCCTCAGTTTTCTACGAGGGAAATCGAGTTACCTAAATCTATTGTAATTCTTCTTCCCATTCTTCTTGCGAGTCTTTCTTCACTATTTTGGAAGTGCTCGATCATCATCAACATCACCTATTTTTCAAGGTTTTGTTTCGTATTTCTATTCTTTATTCTGTTGTTCACGTTTTTGATTGTCTATTCTGGGGCTAAAATACATATGTTTTGATTTGTAGTGAGTGTATGAATTGTTAATAGGCATATTGCCCTTGAACCCATTTGCCACACTTCTAATTAATCTTCTTGGTATGGTGCCACAGTAGTTGGATAGTTGTGTTTGTTGCTTTTTCTTGAGGGGTAGGGGTGGCGGATGGGATTTGTGATTGCATGATGTTGAATTATTGATATGAATTTTGGTCTTCTTTGGCCTCTGTTAACGAGGTTCTGTGCATCAGATTAGATATTATAGCGACTGCCTAAAATTGTTTAAATCATTTTCTTCAGACACTCGATATGCGTCTTCTTTGGCCTTTATTACTGAGGTTATGTGCAGCTAAGATTCTTTATTGTTATGTATGTTTCTTAAATCATTTTCTTCAGACACTAATATGTGTGTTCTCTATTCCATGTGTTGATGATTGTTAAAGACTAGTGTCTAAGCTCACAGAAAGTGTTGTTAGCTATGAGTTCATGTGTTCTCTATTTTCTTTGATTTACTAATTCAAGCACCAAATGCATATTCAGTTGCATAATGAAGAACACAATGACTCAAGGCAAATGTAGAGCTCAATAGTCAACCATGTAAACAGCTCACCTTGGGGAATAATGCTTGACAAGAAGCACACCATATGCAATAAAATTCAACGACTACTAATTTATCTCCAACTTTACTTAATACATCTAAAAATTCTTCACTTGAATGAATGCATCTATTTTCCCACCATTTTGGCTGCTCAGTCTCAAATGCAGTTGCATATATGTGAAGTTTTCAGAAAAAACTGCATTTATTAGACTTGACCATAAGTGACATTCTTATGAAGGTCATCAATGTAATTGATAGAACTATTTTTTCAGTCATTCAATAGATGTCTACATGTTATATTTTATTGTCTTGATAAAAAAATTGAGACTTGATATGAGCAGGCTCTTTCTCCTTCTTAGAATGCTATGTTTCATGGCAGCTTGAACACCTAGTTGCTATTTCAAAAATGTCTTCTAGTTGTTCAGATGATTTTGCTTATGTCATATATATATATATATATATATATATATATATATATATATGGTAATTGAGGCATTTAAGGCTGGTCAATGTAGAAATCATATAGTTGGAAGGATTTTCAAGAATCCCATTCACCTTTCTATTCCTTTCCACTATGTTTTTCAGTTTTCCAGTTTTCTCATCCTCACTGTAAAGAATGTAGTTAGAATTATGGTGTAAATTCATTAAGGTGGCATTAAGTGTTCTAATGAAGTGATTTTGTTTTCCATGATAATATTATAGGATTATTGCATAATTTGTGTTGTGTTTTGTCCTTCTCTCTTTGCTCGATTTGTATAGCTCTTCAAAGTTTCTTTTATTTCTTTGGCATACTCTTTCAATTTCAATGCAGTGATAAACTGAGCCTTATTCTTGAGTTAGGTTCATTTGTGGCTGGAGTATTGATATCAACAACAGATTTTGCATAACACAATTTGGATCACATACTAATTCATTCATGATTAGAATTTTTCCCATGCTTTGCATTCTTCCTTATCATGCAGTAGAAAAACTCTATTATAGGCTTCTAGGAATACACCTCCTACATGAAAGGCGACTCTTGAGGTTTGTTGTATACACCCCCTGCACAGGATGATATATGCATATGATGATAAACATCTAAGGTCAAGCACATGAAGGGTTGAATAGAAATTTAAGTGATTGAATGATAATTAAGGACTCCCAACTCAAGATCAATAGAACTGAATTTGGACACATTTAACATTAGGTAGGTATAGATATTGGTATATTACATTAGCCATATAATTAGTTTTCCAATCATCATTTTCAGAACAACATATGTAATCAACAACTCTATTAATCTCATAGCATCTTTGTGCATTATAATAGTGCCACAAGTTCCATGTTATACTTTCAGCCCGGTGTATGTTGCCCCCTTACCACAAGAACAATGAACTAAAGACTTAGCCTATGGAACTTAGCCTACTGTATTTGTATTAAAAATGTTCCTGCTTTTCAGAAAAAGACACATTTCTTTTTTATGCAAAAAAATGTTAGACTTCTACTTAATTTTTGGTCAAGACAGCTAGAATTTTTGCCCCTATTGTGGAAAACAAAGTACCTATTTTAGTTCTTCTTCAATATTCTATGCTAGCAAATTTAGCTCTTCTTAGTTTTCTTCAATATTCTATGTCTTTTTGCTTTGGCAATCTTTGTTTTCAGTTTGGTGAAGTTGTAAACATTGATATTTTTGCTTAATGTTAGTTTACTTTTGTATTAGATACCACATGTACTTCATTGTTTGAAGTCAATTCATGATAATAAAAACAAGATTTATCAATGTCCTTCAGTGTGTGTTAGTGATAAGTGTTGATTTATCAGTGTGTTAAAGTGCAAAAAATGTCAAAATATTATGCTCTATAAACCCATTTGCTCATACAGCCTTTTAGTAGTAATTGGCAATGAGATAGTGTTTCATTACTTTGTTTGCTTTTTTTAATTCCTGTTTTTTGCAATCGACTTAGACTATGTGTTGGTTTATAAGCTTAACTGAATTCTTTGTTAAGTCTTACTGACTGTATTTTTTTTGTAGCAGGAAAAAAATATTTAGATAACAAGTGTAAATGTACCTGTGGACAAAAGTTGGATAGATAATTTAAATATAAGGACAAGTGAGTACATATACGGAATTGAGAGATTCTTAGATTTTTCCTATACTTCAAGGCCACCTAATTCAAAAATATGTTGCCTATGTAAGAAGTGTAAAAACCTTTTTTCATGAGTAGGAATGATGTGTTGTCCCATTGCATTCTTAATGGGTTTTTGGGAGGGTATAAGAATTGGACATATCATGGAGAATCTTACATTGCAGAAAATGCAACCGTAGATCATGATTAGCTATTTGAAATAGAAGACAGGGATGAAATGGTTGACATTCTGCGTGATGCAATTGGAATTACCAAACATAACCAAGATGTTAATAATGAAAGAGAGGTTCCTATGGCTGTGGATCTTAGTGGAGCAAATAGAGTAACAAAATCGTTTTTTAAACTCTTGCAAGATGCAGAATGTGAGTTGTATTTCAGTTGTGAAAATTTTACAAAACTCTCCTCTGTTGTTCGTTTGTTGCTTCTTAAGGTAATAAATGGATGAACTGACAATTCTATCACCATGCTCATTGAGTTTCTAAAAGAGGCATTCCCCCAAGCTAAAATTCTAGCCTCAAGAATTACGTAAGCATTTTGAGATTAAATTTCAAGACCTCTTATTTTAATTATTTAATCTAAAAGAGGCATTCCCCCAGTCTTATATTACTTTTGAATATAAATTGCAGACTTGCAAAACACGTCAGATGTTCAAATAGATGAACATATTAAGATTCTAATAAGAGGGCCCCATCCAGATGCTAAAAGACACAAAGCATGTATTGTCAATGGTTTTTGATTTCATACCAAGGCCTATGAGGCAGCACGAACAACTTAAAATAGTGGAGTGATGTTAAGAGCTAGTACAGTAAGCTTTGCCACTGTTAGAGATAGTAATCCTCGTACGGGACAATTTATTTATTATAGGTTCTTACAAGATATTTTGAAGATTAGGTACTCAAATGATGTTCAATATATGATGTTCAGATGTGACTGGAACAATAATGAGAGAGGAAGAATGCAAGATGAGTTCCAGTTCACTTTAGTTAATTTTAAGCATTTAATGTACATGGAGAATAGTTTAGTTGATGAGCCTTTTATTCTATCTACTCAAGCAGAGCAAGTTTGGAATGTAGTTGACCCAGTTGATTCAGACTAGAGTGTTGTTGTCAAGATGAATATGAGGGATAATATTGACATTTATTCAATTTTTCAATATGGCAATCCATGTCTACATCAACAGTTAGGTGATTGACCAATTACTCGAGATGAAGATGTGGCTTGGGTTAGACAAGAAGTAGAACTAATTTCAGTTGACATACCTCCTTATGATAGTAACGAAGGCACAGAAATTGGTGTTGCTGAAGAAAAAGACATAGATTGATTTGACATTTACAAACTACTTAATCTTTATTATATTATGTTTGAATTTGATGACATCGACTTTTGTTAAATCTTATATGAGTTTTTTTCATTTTTTTGTATGGTTTTTAATGATAAGGAAATGCTTAAATTCCTTATATTGTTATTTTTTTTTTTGTCTTTTTACTCATATTTTCATCTTTTTACAATGTTGATGAATTTAAACTACAGGTTTTAGAAGTTGAGTTGCTCGCAGTGTTTGAACTAATTCAATCCATTTTGTATTGAAACGATTCTCAAGTATGAATACTATCTTTTGCACTTCTATTTCGACATTGCTTATATTATTTTTTGTTAAGAAGGTGACAATGTTATTTTTCCTTTTTGCAAGTACATTTTGATGGGTGTTTGAATTTCACAGCAATTGGAAGTCGAGTTTTTAATTGCCTACTTTATGTTTCCAATAGTATTTTAACCTGTTTACCTTTTTTATGATTGAGTTAACTATAAATGCATTGCATTCTCAGTGATAATGATGCACAAGAGGAAAACATCAGGTACCACTATGGTTGATGTCATTGCAAATCATGGCATTAATGAACAACCTCTTGCTGCACAAAATTCACAGCCACTTCAACCCATACCACCAATATCCCAACCTTTACCTACTGTGTTTTGCCACTCTCAACCATCCCAACCGCTAGGCAAAAATACACAATTATTACATATGCAATTCCAGCCTTTACTTTCAACTAGTAGACGACCACAACCTAGCCAAACCGATTCACAATCTATATCACAAGATCATCTAAATAGAGAGATTCCTTGTCATCTTACAAACCGACAATATCAATCATAGCCTCATGGACATCTTTCTTTTAATACTGTTCAAAATACTGCTTTCACGGCAAGTGCTGTCAAAAAATCAAAAAGAGGTCCTTCACAAATGCCACTGGACTGGGGTACTGGAAAAAGGTTGGAAGTCCACATTGAAGGGAAAGAAATTGTTGGCAAACACAGAAAAAAAAAGGTGAAAGTGCCATTGGAACTTTAGCAAGAAATGGTTACAGACTTCCACTTACATTCCCTACTTGGAAAAATGTGCCAACTGCCATAATTAATGAGCTTTGGAAAGAAATTTTGGTATCTAATATTTTAATTTTTCCCTTTTTTGTCCTTTTATTCAAGATATATATTTTTTCCCTTTCTGTCTTGTCTAGTACAACTGCTTTGTTCTTATATTTTTTTTTTTTTTTGTTTTTTTGTCTAATTTTTAATGTAGGATAATACTACTCTTGTTGAAGATTCATATGAAGTTGTTATGGAGGATGTTTCAAATCGATGGAAGGAATTTAAGTGCCACATTAAGAGTAAACGTTTTGAACCGAACAAGGAGAATGTGGAACTCCTTCGACATTATCCAGATGATAGAGTTGAGGAAATTCAATGGCATACTCTAGTTAAATATTGGAAACATGAACATATAAAGGTTGTAAATTGCGAAGTATTTCCATCACTTTTATATTTAGTTTTAGAATATCTAACAATCTGGTTTTGGTTTTTGTAGAAAATCTCGGAACAAAAAAAAAAACAAAATAGAGTAAATCAATATTTTGGGCACAAGATGGGGAGAACAAGTCACTATGAAGTCATCCAAGAGGTAAAATGTATAATGGTATGCTTTGAGAACTTTAACAACAATGTTAAATATATGTTCCTCAAATTATCACAGATGTTAAAAGAAGGACTTGAACCATCATGGCTTGATGTGTGGATAAGCACTCGTATACTTAAAGAGGGGATATCCCTTGATGATGACACAAGAGAACTATTTGTAAGTAGAGAGAAATACTATTCTCTCGGAGATATACATTTTGTAATTATTATTTGATCGATTTTCTCGAATGTTAATCTCGTTATGTTTTGATGGGATGTTTTTTTTTTAAATTTTCTGATAGCATGCAATATCATATCGCTTAGACCATCTTCTTGAGATTGAATGAACGAAGAAGTTGAAGGACTAAATTTACAATGAATTTTTGGGAGAAGATAGTCGTGGGTATATACGTTGTGTGGACAAATCTTCACGGATCAAAACTCGTAATCGAAGCCAACAAGCATCTATTACTATGTTTAACATTACGGATGTTCGGAACCAACAAATTGTACAAAAAATAAGAGAAGACCTACAAGAGGAGGCATGAGCTGAAGCACGAGTCGAGGTAAATGAAGCACTAAAGTCCTTAATGAGTAACGTCCTTATCCTAGCACAAGTTGATCAATCGACAAGAGTAAGATGAAATCTTGATCTACACATATTCAGAAAAATTAATTGTAAAGGCATTATTTAATATTTTACATTTTTAAAAATATATTTCTAATACAATTTAATAGCTTGGAGTTGCATCTAGTGGACATGAAATGATCAATTCTTATTCTACTATCGATTATGATAGTCAAGTCGATAGTGAATTTCTCATCAACCTAGGAGTGCTTGATACAGGTAATTAATGATTTTTGCAAACTTGGTGTTACATGTGAAGCTTATATAGCAATACATATACACTTTACTTTTCAATTGCACTATCATTTTTTCTAAAGTGGATGTGTTCTAATAAATTGTGGGACTAGTCAGTGGGTTGTCATGTGACCTAGTAGCTTAAAAGTATAAGCGAATTTCCCTTGCAAATAATGACATGTATAGTATTTGAAGCAAAAGATAATTTTGTAAATTTTGAAATTATTTTGAACTATTTTTTGAGCTGCTAAGTTGAACTTGATTTCTGTTTCTTCTTGCAGGATGTGAAACATAAAATGAGAACATGATTAGCATAATTGCAACCCTATAATTGCAAAGATATACCAAGGTGCTGGTGTTGACATAGGCGCATCTCCTAAGATTGAGGAGTTTGACTAAGTTTTTGTTATTTGCTTCTTTTAGTTTTCTTATCTTACTCTTAGCAAGAACAATTGTGGTTTTAATTTTTAAAAGTGGATTTATTTTGTCTTTAGATTATTAGACTTTGGAACTAATACTTTATCCAAAGCTATATTTTGAATTTCTATTTATAAGTAGCTAGTCACTACTGATGTTTAAATACTATTATAAACTAGGGATGCTTGCGTCGAGTATAATGTTTATGGAATACAATATTGGCCTTTTCTATTAATTTAAGCTTCTTTATTATTATTAGGGTGCTGGTAGTTTTTCAGCACAGGATAGTTCAATGTTTTCCTTCTTTTCTGTTTCCCACGGGTATTATAGAGAAGGGATGCTTGCTTATTTTCAACAGATGATAGTTCATTGTGTTATTCCATTCAAATTATCAATGGAATGGATCAAGTTCAATGTCTACATTGTCCTGCCTTCATGTAATGGAAGTTGCCTGTTTAAAGAGCAGCATCCATGCACTTATTCATTTTTTGGGTTCATGTAAAGGAAGTTGCCTAAGTTGTTAGGATGGAATGTACAACTGGATTCTCAAATACGGTGCACGAAATTCTATGAGCCTTTGGGAGGATGGCAACCTAAATGAAATAATGTTGACATTTTTAGTATCTAATTTTTCTCAAACCATAGAGTTTCCCTAGTTTGATTTTGGCTTAGTGTATTCTAGAATAATAGATGTTCAGAATGAACTAATGTGAAAGTGGATGAATGCTACTAATTCCCTATTTCCAATGTTCTCTACAGCTGGTGTCGTTAGGTGACTCTGGTGTTGGAAAAAGCTGCATCATTCTTCGTTTTGTCCATGGCAGTTTGATTCAACATCCAAGGTGAATTATATATGTACCAGTTGAATATCATGTCTTCTCTTCAATATACAATTCCCTCAATGATAGGGGCTAAAGTAGTCATGTTTTTCCTAGTTATTTGAGGTTCTTTTGTGATACATTTTGTTCAATAAGTAGTCATATTTCTTCATATTTGAGATTTTACCCTTGGAAAGGTGTTTTGTTCATTATTTCAGATTTTTAGGGTAAAACGAAACAAAAACGTCGCAAAACAGAGGAGAGGCGGCACCGGTTAAGGCTCTAGAATCGGCGTCGGCCATGCATTGGATTACACGAACTTCGAAACGACAAAAAATTGTCAAAATAGAGCGAAACAGAGTAGAACTGGCGCCAACTCCAAGAGCCAAGGCGGCACCGGCTGCATTCCGGTCTTTATTGTTCAAAATTCAGAGAAAAATCGACGAACGAGTAGAGAAGCAGAACATAACCGGCGCGGGCTTCGAGAGCTAAGGCGGCGCTGGCTGTGCCCTGAAGATAAGGCAGTGCTTGATTTTTTCTATGCAATTTTTGGTAATCTGTGGAGTTTTATTATCTTTCAACTTCTACTCGGCCAAGAACTATGTACCTACGAGTTTAGGCACTTCCTAAGCTTATAAATAGATGAAAAACACAATGGAAAAGGAGAGAATTCACTGATCATCATAGAAAATTACTCAATTAAAGGAGGAATTCTTTAATTCAAGGAGGGTTATACAAGAAGGTCTTCAAAGGAAGAAGAACGAGGCTTGTCTATGAGTGCTTTCTTTTACTTTGTTTTCTTTTTTTTGAACAATGATATGTTAATTGTTTTATTATAATTTGACATTGTTGTAGATATTCATAATTCTTAGAATTATTTGACCTTTTGATTAATTGATTATTATTCTTGGTATTTGATTACTTGTGCATATTACGAGATTAATTAGTTGGGTCTTCCTATTAACTTGCTTGGACAAAAGGGTTGGTGGTGGTTTCAATTCATTAGTTTCATATTTGTTGACTTTTAACTTGCTTGGATAAAGGGGTTAAGAGTAGGGACAAAGTAATTAAAGGTTAATTGATGTCTGCCAGAATATGGATTCATTAATTAATTTCATGCATAATTTGCCAGGAATGGGAATTAAATCAAGGATTATAGTTAATGCATCTTTTGGGTAAGACTGGTTAAGACAGTACATGTGATGCTAAGTTACCTAGAAGATAGGGGTTTATGGATTGGACAAAGAAGTGAATCTATATTATCCTTCATGATGCCAAAAGAATAATTAGTTATGATAAAGATTAAGTACTTTAGGTCATGTATGTCAAGACAATGGCATAAGTTACATAATTCTACATCCTTGACATGTATATATTTTTATTTTATTTTATTTTATTTTCCTTTTTATTTATTTTTCACTTTATTGAGTCGGTTAAACATTGAAAGAAATGTGATTAATATCTACTTGTTCTTGGAGGATCGACATTCGTTTGAACCCTATGCACGGTTAATGATGAGTACGCTTGCTCATATGTGTGATTTGGGTTGAACGTTTTAATTTAAACTTGATTGGGAATGTGCTTAGTTTTTGTATGATTTTTACACTCAAGTCCGGACACATCAAGTTTTTGGCACCGTTGTCGGGAAACAATAGCATGAAAGCTTGGATTTTGTTGATTTAACCATGTAAATATGTAAATATGCATATATGTTCCTTGTATGAAGAAGTGCCTATGTTGTTGTTTGTATAATTGTATTGTAATTTCGCAATATGTTGTAAATATGTAAATAGGTATATACATGTTCATTATCACTAACTTGTCTTTGTATGTTTGTACATATTGTATATTTAGTTATTTAATTTTACTAACTTTTTCTTCTTTTAATTTTGTTTTAAATATGAATTTTGGTTATCTAACTTTCTTCTTGTCTTTTATAGGTGTAGGCCGTGGAAAGCAGTAAAGTCATTTTTGCTGTTTGAAACAATTTTTATTTTGGTCATTTTATTTTGTTCTTTTTATCATGTCTTCATGAATTAAATTGCATTATTCATCATTATTGCATGTTCATCATTTTTCTTGCATTCAAAAAAAAAAAAGAAAAAGAAAAAAACATTAGTGTATTGATTGGCAGAATTACAAGCTCACATTGATGTTTTTGGTGAGACGTCATTAAAAGCATTAGTGAATTCTTTTGTTGCCAATACAAATCCATCTGTTCAGTGGCATGAAGAAGCTTTCCAACAACTTTGTGATCAAAGGAAACACTTAGTTAAGATTGTTGAGGAGAATCATAAGTTCATGCTGGCCCATACACTCGAACAAGAGAATCTCCCAGGAGAGGAGAGATCCTATGAGGGACAACTATCCAATGTGAGAAGGGAGGTATTCAATTCTTCTCTATATGCTAATAATCCTAACATCTCATTGTCACATGATTTACTAGGTTCCACTCTTTTTCTCGGAGAATATGGGTCCAAATAATGATGTGTTGAATTCATCATGCTTCAAGGCGTTGGATTTTTCAATACTATATCATGAAATGTCCTTGGAGGATGGTGGTAATGTCTACCCCTTCACTCCAATTTCAAGGAGGTAACTTAGTTTTTGTAGAACATGACTTGAAAAGTAAGGATTTTCTTGATCCCATTTTTAAGAACTCAATTGCTAAGTTTAAAGGGGCATTTCAATTGTGACAAATCTTTTGAAGGGTCAAAAGGTGATTTCAAGTTTGATGCATTCTTTAGATTCCCTGTGCACTCATATGTTGAAGAAGATATTTATGTGTCTAAAGGAATGTTAGAGAATGAGGTTTATGTGTTTTGCTTTGTGGAGACAAATCATTTTCATAAACCTTCCATTTTTCAAAATCCTCCATTCGTTCTAAAGTCATCATGCCTGTCTTCTATTTTGAGCTTTAATTTCTTTTCAAAAGGTTTGATGAGAAAGCAAAATGAGTGTGGAGAGTTTTTGTTTTATTTTTTTATTGTTGTATTATTTTTCTTTAGTTTGTTTTCTTTTATTTATGTATGTTTTTATAATGTGAATTATGTATGTACTAGTTGAATATCATGTCTTCTCTTCAATATACAATTCCCTCGGTGCTAGGGGCTAAATTAGTCATGTTTTTCCTAGTTATTTGAGGTTCTTTTGTGATACATTTTGTTCAATAACTAGTCATATTCCTTTATATTTGAGATTTTACCCTTGGAAATGTGTTTTGTTCATTATTTCAGATTTTTAGGGTAAAACGAAACAAAAACGTTGCAAAATAGAGGAGAGGCAGCGCCGTTGCATCGGCTAGGACTCTAGAACCGGCGCTGGCCATGCACTGGATTACACGAACTTTGAAGTGACAAAAAATTGTCAAAATAGAGTGAAACAAAGTGGAACCGGCGCCAGCTCCAAGAGTCAAGGCGGCGCCAGCTGCATTTTGGTCTTCATTGTTCAAAATTCAGAAAAAAATCAGCGAAAGAGTAGAGAAGCAGAACACAATCAGCGCCAGCTTAGAGAGCCAAGGCGGTGCCAGCTGTGCCCTAAAGATAAGGCAATCTTTATTTTTTCCACGCGATTTTTGGTAATCTGTAGAGTTTTAGTATTTTCCAACTTCTACTCGGCCAAGAACTCTGTACCTACAAGTTTAGGCACTTCGAAAGTCTATAAATAGAAGAAAAACATAAGAGAAAATGAGAGAATTCTTTGATCATCATAGAAAATTACTCAATCAAATGAGGTATTCTTCAATTCAAGAAGGGTTGTATAAGAAGGTCTTCAAAGGAAGAAGAAGGCGGCTTGTCTATGAGTGCTTTCTTTTACTTTGTTTTCTTTTTCTTGAACAATGATATGTTAATTATTTTATTGTAATTTGACATTGTTGTAGATATTCTTGATTCTTAGAGTTATTTGACATTTTGATTAATTGGTTGTTATTCTTAGTATTTGATTACTTGTACATATTACGAGATTAATTGATTGGGTCTTCCTATTAACTTGTTTGAACAAAGGGGTTGATGGTGGTCTCGATTCATTAGTTTCATATTTGTTGGCTTTTAACTTGCTTGGATAAAGGGGTTAAGAGTAGGGACAAAGTAATTAAAGGTTAATTGATGTCTGCCAGGATATGGATTCATTAGTTAATTTCATACATAATTTTCCAAGAATGGGAATTACATCACTCAACCTTCAGCCTATTTTGATATTATAGTTCTACATGTATCTCTTGTCTGTATTTTCTTGGCCTTGCTTGAACTTGAGGTTACTAATAGTTGTTATTCATGACTATGTTTTAGGTACCTATTGGAGCTTCATTCTTGTCTTAGACAATAGCCTTGCAAGATTCTATGACGGTTAAGTTCAAAATATGGGACACTATTGCTCAAGAGAGGTTTGTCTAGTTTCATTGGTCTTGAAGCTCTTTCTTTGCTATTGATTTCATATGTATATTTATTCTACCCATTCTCTTTTATTTTATGAATATCAATTAGAATTAAATGTTACTTTTGTTCTCCATTATATAGGTATGCATCACTGGTGCCACTGTATTACCATGGTGTTGCTATTGCAATTGTGGTGTATGATATCACTAGTCCTGACTCATATGCCAAAGCTCAGTATTGGGTCAAGGTATATCTCGTGAAATTCCACTTCTTTGATTTCATTTTAGCTTAAGCTATATTCCCGATGTGCTGCAATTGCAGTATGCGTATTATATCCTCATTTGCCATTCAATTTTATATTTTTAGACTTGAGGACTAGGTTGCCATGAATATATTGCTTTACCTTTCCACTCCTTATGATTATATTGGTTTACCTTTTTATCCCCCTTGTCTCAACTGCATGTACAAAGATCAGCAAGATTTAGGTTGCTTAAGATTTAGTTGCAACAATATGTTCTCTTTTAACTGCATAAGCATAGAAATGACAGTCATTCTAAATATAGCTGCATGTGCAAATCTGCCCCATGTAATCTCTAATGAGATTCTTTTTAGAAGATCACTTTTTTTTTTATGTTGGACTGTGCACAAGTGTGAAGGATTATGCTTTGCAATCTTAATTATGCCTTCAAGCAAAAATTTTATTTTAGATTATGTTTCATCCTTAGATAGTTGAAGCTTTTGCTTAAGAATGGGTAGTTCATCAAGACTATATTTTGGCTGAAAACATGTAGATATCATTGTTATTAGTTTATTCTCATAACTCTCAAGAATGTTTCTAAATTGGGGTGATTCATTTAATTTTGGACTTTTAGGAACACCAAAAACATGGAAGCTCAGGAATAATCATGGCGTCGGTGGGTAACAAAGCTAATCGTCATGAAAAATGAGAAGTAGCAGATCAAGTGAGCATTACATTCATCACTGACCTTCTTCCAATCTCAAAAATCTAATTTGCTTTCTTTATGACATTATCTTTTATTGTTGAAGGATGGAATGGACTATGCAAAGAAGAACGAGATGTTTTTTATTGAGACATCTGCTAAGACTGTAAATAATATAAATCTTATTTTCTCTGAGAACAATGGTTTACAAAGGGTATAGTGGAGAGGTTTGTATGACAATCTGATGTAGGGATGTATGCCCTCTTAGACTAGGTTTTTGATGTAAAAATTGAATATTTTAATAAAAGAATTTATTTTTAGAATTTTTTGGTGAATTTACAATTTTATTTGTACACAATTACGTTTCGAAAAGACCCATCGTGTTTAAGTAAATGGTCCATGTGAATGGAGGTCTTTCACAGTAAGGTATGGATCACGGGTTACTTAACACATAAACTTTTGTTTTTAACCAATTGATGAGAATGAGAATCTCATCATGACTAGGTTATTATGTTGTGAATTCTAAATGGGGAATGGCTTACCTTTAGCCAGTGAGTAGTCCACACACATAATGACATAAGCATATTTTGAATACGTAAAATAGGACTTGTCATATAGGTTTCTAAAAGTACTATGTGGTAGAAACCTAGACTACTACCGCTACAGGGTGGACTAGTACTCTACGACTTGAATATGAGTTGGTGGTCTAACGAAGCTGGAAGCATATACCTTGATATGCTATAGTTGAGGTTCTATCGTAAGGCCAATATACTTGCATGTTGGGTATATGTAACAAGTTAGTTAAGACAGACTTGTACAAGATAGTTTCTATACTATATCGCCATTTGTGGTTGTCTGAATGATCTAAATATCCAGGGCCCTAGGAAACATGACTTGGATGTTTGTTTTAGGGTAGCTCTCTTGGAAAGCGGAAAGAATCCAGAAAGTCGTGGATCATTTGACTAGAGGCCTAAGGATGGAAGATGTTATTTAGAGAGGTATTAGTACACTTCTTCCTCTTTGAATGTACTGTGATGTATAGAGGGGTATTTTCATCATTACACCTGTAGGTCGGAGACTTTGCTAACGCAGTATTGTCCTTGGGGGTCAATATTTTCTTATGGTGATATTAGAAAATATTTAAAATGTAAAATACAACTATTTATATGATAAGTGTATTTTGATCATTTTTGTAGCTAAGGTGGTGTGTCTTTTGTTCCCCAATATAGACCGTATTCCTAATTAAATACGGGCTAAGGAATTAAATTAAATTAAGTGAAATTTATTTTATTTAAGTAATCTAATTTAATTATTGTGCTAGAATAAAATAAAGGTCCATGGAGAGAGAGAGAGAATTAATTAAATTAGTTTAGTGGGTTAATTAATTATTCAGGGCTTTAGCCTAATTTGAATAATTAGGGATTAACTTGGGACTAAACTGATTTAGGCTTATGTAATTGGACTGCTTTATTTGGGCTGAAAAAATTAATTATTTATTGAGCCATTAAGTTGGTTCTAACTAGAATAATTAATTAAGCCCAAAAAGTTAAACTAAGAGTTCAATGGCCCAGTCCAGTTTAACCTAGGGTTTTATTTAGGTTAAATAGGAAAATTGGAAAGAACGTCGTTGTTACAGAACACATATTCTAAGAGACAGCTTCTTCTTTGTGGAAAAGGTCAGTCGTTTCTCTCTCTCTCTCTCTCTCCAGAAAATTCCTTAGCCTGTTAGTTGTTCACCAAACAGTAGTTAGGCAGGCTATATACTGGAAGACCGAGAGTTCGGTGTTCACATACATGCAAAGGCGGAGTAGGAAGCTTGTAGGAATTGCACTAGATGCTTCTACCAGCACACCTACCCGGTTGCGTACGTTCCGGTCCAGCCACCTTTGAAAACTAGAAGGAGAGGTAATAATTTTTAAACCTCGGCATTTGGACAGGGCGCAACTGGCGTCGGCCCTGCCTTAGAATCCCTGTTCTTGTGTTTTTTTAGTTTTTTTTTATGTTCGCTTCCACTCTTGCCCTGTATTTTCCCGCTTTCCGTGCCTTCAATTGGTATCAGAGCATGAAGGTTTTGTGAAAATATAAGGAGCATGCATCTAGATGAATAAAACTGGACACATATGTGTGATTAAAATTGTGATCCTTTGCTGATTATGGTATGGATGGATTCTCTGTTAAACCTCGCGGGTGAAGGTATAGGAATTTGTAATTTACTGTTTTTCTTAGTAAATCGTGTAAGCTCAATGTTTATAGGTATAGGTGGTTGTTGGTTTCGGTTGATTTCATTGCATTAAGATAGAAATCAGAGAGCCAATGGCACCAGAAACCGTGTAGAAAAATGGGGAAAAAACGTAGAGGAAATTTGCAAAAAAAAAAAAAAAAACTACAGGATGGAGCCGTCCAGAACCGAACCGGCATCGGCTAGACCACCCGAACTGGCGCCGGCTAGGGTCTGGAAGGCCGGTCCACACTATTTCTCGTGGGTCCTGGTTCTGTACGGTGGGTGCAGCGGACCACAGTTTAGATGGGTGGCTGATCTAATGCGGGGAGTGCAGTGGACCAAGAATTTTTTTTTTTTTAATTCTTTCCTTGTAATTTTTCTTGCAATTTCTTTTGGTTTTGGGGTCCATACCAGGCGAAGTTAATATTTTGCAATAGTTAATATTCAAGGAATATTTTTGCATGAAAAATATTAGTAAGGGATTTTAGGATTAAACAAGATAATTAATTAATTAATGTATTTAATTCTATTATCTGGGCACTTAGGTTTAAAAATAGAATAGCATGAAAACATCTACTGTTTTCTAGCATGCTATTTATTTTTGGTACCTATGTGCACGTTTTCTCAAAGAACAAAGTCTTCGGGAATGTTTTTGACAAAGAAAACATTTTTCTACAAATTAAATGATTATTTTAGCTTGAACAAAAATTAATCCTTAGATATTTTCTCAAAGGATTTAATCATTGACATAGAAAATATATTGGATTTAGATATTTTTGTTAGGTTAAAATAGAAAGCCATTTTTTTTTTAGTTTGGCACAAGAAAAATTGCTTTGTCAAATAAACTTGAGACCAAAGTCTCTAAAAAGTTTTAATTGGAAAATTTTTGGAATTATTAAGTTTTTAACTTAAATAAAATTAGTCCATGGGAAAAACTCTCAAAGGATATAAGCCTTGATATAGAGATTTTTATGGACTTAGACATTTTATTTTTGAGTTAAGGGAAAACTTAATGGAAATTTTCAAAAGGATATTTTTCAAAAAACCCTTGTTTTAAAAGACTAAGTGGGAGAGGGGTTCCAACGGCCCCATGGCTTCCATCACGATCCTCATTAGAGATCGTGGGTCTCCTCGCGTCACCTTGGGAGTGAACCCGTATAGGATGGGGATACCACAATGATCTAGACCTAATGGAGGGATGTAATTAATAACTCGGAGCACGTACTATGATCGGTCAGCCCCTCGTTGGAAGTCATAGTGCGAGGTATGTCCATAGAAAATGAGAGGAAATGGCTATCCCCTCGATGGAGTTATCTTCTAGATCATTACCTAGAAGGGAAATTAATTTGTGGTGGTTAACACACTTAGTTTAGGAAACTGTTAATCTTCCCAAGAAGCTATGTCAGTTTTTCTAACAGCTAAATTGATTATTATCAGTTTTGATAATAAGGATAAAGTGCACATATTTGTTTTGTTTTCATAAATTGATTTTTTTTTTTTTTTTGATTTTTCAGAAATGATGGGAGGTTCTTTTAGTCCATTGACCGTTATTCTCCAAGAGAATAAGCTAACAAGACCAAACTATGTGGACTGAAAAAGAAACCTGGACATAATACTTACAACAGAAGAATATAAGTATGTCCTTTATGAAACCTGCCCTGTTATCGGGGAGGATTCCACCACTGAGGAGCGTGAGGCTGAGAAGGCATGGAAGAAGGCCAACAAAATGACTCGTTGTTACATGTTGGCCTTCATATCTAATGTGCTCCAATCCAAACATGAGCACATGACCACTGCGTATGACATAACCCAATCATTAGCCACGATGTTCGTGGAGAAGAGCCGGCCCATAAGGCAGGAGGCTCTTCGAACCATCATTAACACTAAGATGGTTGAGGGAGCATCAGTCAGAGAGGATATGCTGAAGATGATTGTTGCTTTCGAGGAGACAGAAATCTTAGGGGCTGTCATTGAACCCGAGAGCCAAGTGGACATGATTCTCGAATCTCTACCAAGTTCCTTTGCTCAGTTCAAGTTGAACTACAACATGAACAAATTGAACATGGGTTTGACTGAGTTGATGAAGGAGCTTCAAATGGTGGAGAAGGTCATGAAGCCATAATCTAAGGCTATGATTGCTAAGGCTTCATATTCTAGAATTAGGCCTAAGCCCGGAAAGTTCAAGAAGAAGAAAGGGAACGCAACGGTCCAAGACCCGCCAAAGATAAACCCAAGGGCAAGTGCTTTAAGTGTGGACTGAAGGGACACTAAAAATAGGAGTGTCCAGATCTTCAAGCTAAGAAAAACCCCATAAGTAATGTTTTCTATCTAGAGTTTATATCAATTGTTGGATCAACTTCCACTTGGATTGTTGATTCAGGAGTCACTGATCACATCTGTAACTTGATAGGGGCTAATTTGGTTATATTTTGTGTAGTTATTTGAGGCTCTTTTGTAATACATTTTGTGCAATAACTAGTCATATTCTTTCATATTTGAGATTTTACCCTTGGAAAGGTATTTTGGTCATTATTTCAGGTTTTTGGGTAAAATGAAGCAAAACCGTCGCGAAACAAAGCAGAGGCGGCGCCGGCTGGAAGCCTGGAACCGGCACCGGCTGTACACTGGATGCATGAATTTCAAAGCGATAGAAAAATCGGAGAAGCAAAGTAGAACAGAGCCTAATCGGTGTCGACTGTAAAGCTGGAGGCGGCACCGGCTGTATTCTGGAACGTATATGCAAAATTCGGAGAAAAATCTGCGAACGAGTAGAGAAACAGAACACAAGTGGCGCCGGCTCCGAAGGACCAAGGCGGTACCGGATGTTGTCTGTTCATGAGGCGGTGCTGCGATCTTTTAACGCGTTTTTGGAAATATGGGGAGTTTTAGCATCTTCCAACTTCTACTCGGCCAAGAACGTTGTACCTACGAGTTTAGGCACTTCTTAAGCCTATAAATAGATGAAAAACACAAGGGAAAATGGGGAGAATTCATTGATCATCATAGAAAATCACTCAGTCTAAGGAGGAATTCTTCAAGTTCAATGAGGGGTGTACAAGAAGGTTTTCCAAGGAAGAAGAAGGAGGCTTGTCTATGAGTTCTTTCTTTTACTTTGTTTTCTTTTTGTTGACAATGATGTTTTAATTGTTCTATTGTAATTTGACATTGTTTTAGATAATCATAATTCTTGGAGTTATTTGATCTTTTGATTAATTGATTGTTCTTTTTGGTATTTAATTACTTTGGCATATTCTGAGATTAGTTGGTTGTTTCTATTGTTAACTTGCTAGACCAAAGAGGTTGATGATGGTTGCAATTGATTAATTTTCGCATTCATTGGTTGTTAACTTGCTAGACCAAAGAGGTTAATTGCTGAGGATTGAGTAATTAAAAGTTAATTGATATTTGCCAGGCTAAGGATTCATTGATTAATTTCATGTTTTAAATTTGCCAGACCACGGAAATTTAATTAAGGATTGTGTTTAATGCATCTTTTGGATGAATTAGTTGAGACAGACCTAGTGATGGTAATGTATCTAGAAGGTAGTAATTAGTTGAGACAGACTAAGTGGTGCTAATTTATCTAAATCCTTCATGGTGCCGAGAGAATGATTGATTATGATAATGGTTAAGTTCTTGAAGATCGTGGTTGTCTAATCAATGGTTTGAGTTGCATACTTCTCTATCCTTGACATGTACATATTTTAATTTTATTTTCTTTTTAGTTTTCCTTTTTATTTGATTTTTACTTTGTTGAGTCGGTTAAACAATGAAAGAGGGGGTAATTAATGTTTACTTGTTCCTTGAGGATCGACACTCGTTTGAACCCTATGCTCAATAATGATGAGTACGCTTGCTCATATGTGTGACTTGGGTCCAACATTTTAATTTAAACTTGATTGGGAATGTGCTTAGTTTTTGTATGATTTTTATATCCAAATCCAAACACACCAAGTTTTTGGCGCCGTTGTCGGGGAACAATAGCATGAAAACTTGAATTTTGTTGATTTAACCATGTAAATATGTAAATACGTAAATGTGTAAATTATGTACAATTGTTCTTTTCGCAAAAAGGTGCTATCTTTTGTATCGTGTGTATCTTGTATACCCTTATAATCTAACCTACTAACTTTGACAATGTGTAATTGACTAACTTTTTCTTCTTTTAATTTTATTTTAAATATGAATTTTGGTTGTGTAACTTTCTTCTTGTCTTTTATAGGTGTAGGCCGTGGAAAGCAATGAAGTCATTTTTTGCTGTTTGAAACAATTTTTATTTTGGTCATTTTGTTTTGTTCTTTTTATCGTGTCTTCATGAATTAAATTGTATTATTCATCATTATTGCATGTTCATCATTTTTCTTGCTTTCAAAAAAAAAAAAAAAACATTAGTGTATTGATTGGCAAAATTACAAGCTCACATTGATGTTTTTGGTGAGATGTCATTAGAAGCATTAGTAAATTCTTGTGTTGCCAATACAAATTTATCTGCCAGTGGCATGACGAAGCTTCCCAACAATTGTGCGATCCAAGGAAACACTTAGTTAAGATTGTTGAGGAGAATCATAAGTTCATGCTGGCCCATACACTCGAACAAGAGAATCTCCCAAGAGAGGAGAGATCCTATGAGGGACAACTATCCAATGTGGGAAGGGAGGTATTCAATTCTTTTCTATGTGCTAATAATCCTAACCTCTTTTTGTCACATGATTCTTAGGTTCCTCTCTTCTCTCGGAGAATATGGGTCCAAATAATGATGTGTTATCATACTTCAAGGAGTTGGATCTTTCAATACTATATCTTAAAAGTCCTTGGAGGATGGTGGTAATCTCTACCATTCACCCCATTCAACGGGAGGTAACTTAGTTTTTGTAGATGTGTCGAAAAGTAAGGATTTCTTGATCCTATCCTTAAGAACTCAATTGCTAATTTTTAAGGGGAATTTTAATTGTAAAAATTCTTTTGAAGGGTTAATCGGTGATTTCAAGCTTGATGCATTCTTTAGAAACCATGTGCACTTATATGTTGACAATAATATTTGTGTGTCGAAAGAAATGTTAGGGAAAGGGGTTTATGTGTTTTGCTTTAGTGATAAAAAAATTATTTTCATGAACCTTCTATTTTTCAAAATCCTCCATTCTTTCTACATTCAGTATACCTATCTGCTACTTTGAGCTTTAATTTCTTTTCAAAAGGTTTGATGAGGAAGCATAATGAGTGCAGAGAGTTTTTTTTTTATTATTATTTTTATTTGTTTATTGTTTTATTCTTTTTCTTTAGTTTGTTTTCTTTTATTTAGGCATGTTTTTATTTTATTATTATTTGCCTTGTGCTTTTATTTGTGTTTTGTTTTATTAGGCATAAAGTCCTCTTGGACAAGCCCTTCTCTTTACCTCAAGCTTGGCCATCTATTGGAGAATTAACGCACTTGAGAAATATTACTTAAACTCTACCCTTTTATTATTTTTGGTCCCTTTGGAGATGCTTTCTGGTGTTTATCTTTTGCCAATGAGGACATTGTCCAATTTAAGTGTGGGGGAGTGGTTTGGTGATATACTTTGTCCAAGTTTTTATCAATTATCTTGGTGTTTTCTTAGTGGTGAGCTACTTTAGAAAAATTTGGTTTAAAAGTTTTGAAAATTTAAAGATTTAGAAGATTGAAACTTTTGGAGCTAATTTGGAATGGAAGTTTGTTTTTCTTATCTCTTCTCCTTTATATTTTTGGTCCCCTGATATTGTTGGTTCTGGTTATATTTATTTGGCCATTGAGGACAATGTCCAGTTTAAGTGTGGGGGAGTGGTTTGATTCACAAGTCTTCTATACATATTCTTTAGCCTTCTTGGGAGTAAACAATTTTTGGTGCGAAATTCTTCAAATTGTTTTGATTTTCTGGAGATTTCAAGCTGTATTTTTAGTGCATGTCTTTATGATGAATTATAGAGTATATGTTCTAAATCATTTATGGCTTATGCATGACTTTTTGCACTCACTTGGACAAAGTAGTTCTTGATCAACTGCTTTGCATTATTCTTAAACCTGTTTTTTTCTAAAATTCATGGAGCATTTTAGAACTTACTTGAATACCTCTTGAGGCGAAATAAGAAAGGCAATCATGATTTAACTTAGGGATGGCGGTAATAGGCCTTCTTTGGATAGTTTGAGCTTTTCAAGCCTACCTAGTGCTATATTATCCCTAGTGCCTATTTTGAGCTTAAATTAGTGATTTCTTTCTTTGCAACCCGTCACGATATTTTGTTCATTACTTGTGTTGAGAGTTTGTATAATTTCCAAATCTTTATGCTCTTCAAGGATGAAAGTGTATGTATGTCGAGAACAATGCAGGAAGAGAGATCATGACTTGTTACTTTTAGTCATGGATCAATTACAATTGGAGCTGGGAAAAGAGAGGAAGTGGAATCAAAAGGAAGAAGTTGAAAGATTGAGAAAGAAAAGAATGCGAGCTGAAAAAAAGATGAGAAAGAAGAAAAAAAATGAGTGAAGAGAGAAAACAACAAGCTGCTAGAAAGAAAAGTAAATGAAAAAGAAAACAACAGAAGGAGAAAAAGAAAAAGAGAAGTAAAAGAAGAAAGAATTGAAAGAGAATTAAGACAAAAAGAGCGAAAAATATCACAAAAAGGATGGTGAGTGAACTGTAAAAGTAAGTTCATATAAGATACTTGCTACCATTGCTGGAAAATTAATTGATCTTGTGAGGAAAAGAATTGATGATAAGAAGAGGTGAAAGAAGAAATAGAAGCAAAAAAGAAAAAGCAATGCAGGATTTGCTTGAAATGTGTAAGGGTTGTTATATAAGGTTATGGTTTGATTAGTTCTTGGAATAGGAGAGCAAGAAGAGTTAGGAATTATAGGTTTATTTTGGTTACCCTTTTCTTTCTTACTCTCAGTTTTTCTTTGACTTTTGATGTTCCTATATCCTTCGTTTGCTAAGCCGCATTACAAACCTTTAGCCTTACATTACAAGCTTAAAAGTCCTACTTGATCTAAGTAGAATCATGATATGTCTCGGATTAGTAGAGAGAGTGTATGAAAAGTAAGCATATGAAATACATATTCTTTTTGAACTAACTTCTTTCTAATGGTTTGAGAATATTCTGAAGTATTGTAAAGGTTCTACTAAGTCATTTATCACTACATAAGTCTTGCGTTGGCTGTGAAAGATTTAGTATCCTATGTTTTATGTTCATAAGTAAAGAAAGTATTGAAGATATGTTTTGGGAATTGATTTAGTGATGTGAGTAAAACCTTGTGTTTTTCTACTTGTTCTTGATGCTTTGCTTGAGGACAAGCAAATAGCTAAGTGTGGGGGAATATGATAGGGGCTAATTTGGTTATATTTTGCGTAGTTATTTGAGGCTCTTTTCTAATACATTTTGTGCAATAACTAGTCATATTCTTTCATATTTGAGATTTTACTCTTGGAAAGGTATTTTGGTCATTATTTCAGGTTTTTGGGTAAAATGAAGCAAAATCGTCGTGAAACAGAGCAGAGACAGCGCCGGCTGGAAGCCTGGAACCGGCGTCGGTTGTACACTGGATGCACGGACTTCAAAGCGATGGAAAAATTGGAGAAGAAAAGTAGAACAGAGCCTAACCGACGTCGACTGTAAGGCTGGAGGCGGCGCCGGCTGCTTTCTAGAACGTATGCACAAAATTCAGAAAAAAATCAACGAACGAATGGAGAAACAGAACACAGGCTGCGCCGGCTGTGGTCTGTTCCTGAGGTGGTGCTACGATCTTTTGACGCGTTTTTGAAAATCTGGGGAGTTTTAGCATCTTCCAACTTCTACTCGGCCAAGAATGTTGTACCTACGAGTTTAGGCACTTCTTAAGCCTATAAATAGATGAAAAACACAAGGGAAAAAGGGGAAAATTCATTGATCATCACAGAAAATCACTCAGTCTAAGGAGGAATTCTTCAAGTTCAAGGAGGGTTGTACAAGAATGTTTTCAAAGGAATAAGAATGAAGCTTGTCTATGAGTTCTTTCTTTTACTTTGTTTTCTTTTTGTTTACAATGATGTTTTAATTGTTCTATAGTAATTTGACATTGTTTTAGGTAATCATGATTCTTAGAGTTATTTGATCTTTTGATTAATTGATTGTTCTTCTTGGTATTTAATTACTTGGGCATATTCCGAGATTAGTTGGTTGTTTCTATTGTTAACTTGCTAGATCAAAAAGGTTGATGATGGTTGCAATTGATTAATTTTCGCATTCATTGGCTGTTAACTTGCTAGACCAAAGAGGTTAATTGTTGAGGATTGAGTAATTAAAGGTTAATTGATGTTTGCCAGACTAAGGATTCATTGATTAATTTCATATTTTAAATTTGCCAGACCACAGAAATTTAATTAAGGATTGTGTTTAATGCATCTTTTGGATGAATTAGTTGAGACAGATCTAGTGATGCTAATTTATCTAGAAGGTAGTAATTAGTTGAGACAAACCAAGTGATGCTAATTTACCTTAATCCTTCATGGTGCCGAGAGAATGATTGATTATGATAACGGTTAAGTTCTTGAAGATCGTGGTTGTCTAATCAATGGTTTGAGTTGCATACTTCTCAATCCTTGACATGTACATATTTTAATTTTATTTTATTTTTAGTTTTCCTTTTTATTTGATTTTCACTTTGTTGAGTCGGTTAAACAATGAAAGAGGGGTAATTAATGTTTACTTGTTCCTTGAGGATCGATACTCGTTTGAACCCTATGCTCAGTAATGATGAGTACGCTTGCTCATATATGTGATTTGGTGCCCACGTTTTAATTTAAACTTGATTGGGAATGTGCTTAGTTTTTGTATGATTTTTATACCCAAATCCAAATGCATCATAACTCCTTGTAGGGGTTTAGAAAGATTAGAAGACTCCAGAAGGGCGAATATGGACTACGTGTGGAAAATGGAACACAAGTTTGGGCCCTTGTAGTGGGAGAGCTGGATCTTGTATTTGATTGTAATAGAATAGTGGTTTTGAAAGATATTTTATATGTACCTGGATTTAGACAGAATTTGATTTCAGTTGCGAAAGTAATAAATCAAGGATATTCTGTTTCTTTTTATTCTGGTATTTCTATCAGTAGAGATGGTGAAATTTTATGTACTAGGCACATGTATAGGAATCTATTTTTCTTAAACTCTATTAACAATCAATTAAATAATGCTTGATTTGAACCTTTAACAAAGAAGAGAAAGACCAATGTCAATGACTTTTATCTTTGGCATCTATGTTTGGGGCATATCAACTCAACCAGGATTCAGAGGTTGATCCATGATGGGCCCTTGGGCTCATTGAGATTGGAAAATTGGCCCAGTGTGAGTCCTGCCTGATGGGAAAGATGACCAAAAGGTCATTTACCCCTAAGGCGGATAGAGCTAAGGAGGTATTGAGTCTTGTTCACACTGATATGTATGGTCCCCTGTCTACACCAACTAGAGGAGGTTTTGAGTATTTCATCACTTTCACGGATGATTGTACAAGGTTTGGTTACGTTTACCTGATGAGACGCAAGTCTGACTCTTTTGACAAGTTCAAAGAGTTTAAGACCGAAGTGGAGCATTGGACAGGTAAATTGATCAAGACCTTACGATCGGATCGTGGTGGAAAGTACCTCCTTGGTGAATTTAAGGACTACATGGTACATCATGGGATAGTATTCCAGCTCTCTGCGCTAGGGATACCCCAGTAGAACGGAGTAGCTGAGAGAAGGAACAGGACATTGATGGAAATGGTCCGAAGCATGATGTCTCATGCTACTCTTACAATGTTTTTTTAGGGATATATTCTGAACTTGGTGCCTTCCAAGTTAGTACCTAAGACTTCCTATGAGATGTGGATTGGGCGTAAGCCAAGTCTGAATCATCTCAAGATATGGGGTTGTTCGGCTTATGTACTGGTCAAGGGAGACAAGTTGGAACCAAGATCAAAATTTTGCTATTTTGTTGGGTATCCAAAAGGGATAAATGGTGGTTACTTTTATCATCATAAGGAGCAGAAGGTACTAGTTAGTACTAATGCTAGATACTTAGAGGATGATCAAAGTACTTCCACGAAAGGTTCAACTAGGTTGGAATTAAATGAGAAGTTATCTTCGGAAGTAACTTCTTTCGACCAGATTGTAGAACAAGAAGAGGCAGAGCCTCAAGAGCCTGTACATATAGAGCCTTGTCATAGTGGGAGAGTGTCTAGGGTTCCAGAGAGATGGACTGGAGAAGCATTCGAGTTGGTCTCCGACCATCAGGAAGAAGACCCCACTAGATACGAGGAGGCTATTGCTGATGCCGATGCAAATCTGTGGCATGAAGCAATGAAAGCCGAGATTGAGTCTATGTATCTCAATCAAGTTTGGAATCTTGTAGCTTCACCTGAAGGGATAAAACCCACAGGGTGTAAGTGGGTATACAAGAGAAAGAGGGCAGTAGATGGGAACGTGGAAACCTTTAAAGCTAGACTTATGGCGAAAGGGTATACTCAGAAAGAGGGAATCGATTATGAGGAAACCTTTTCCCTGGTAGCTATGCTTAAGTCCATTTGTATCCTCCTTACCATCACATGTCATTATGACTGCGAGATATGACAAATGTATGTCAAGATGGCATTTTTAAATGGCCATTTTAGTGAAGACATCTATATGTCCCAACCGGAAGGCTTTATTGCTAAAGGCCATGAGCATATGGTTTACAAGCTTAAGAAGTCCATTTATGGACTTAAGTAGGCATCAAGGGTATGGAACATTCATTTTGATGAGACTGTAAAGTCTTATGGTTTCGTTTAAAACGAGGATGAACCATATGTGTACATGAAACTTGAAGGCATTAATGTGGTTTTCTTGTCTTGTATGCGGATGATATTCTATTCATTGGAAATGATGTAGGATCATTGTCATCTACAAAGGCTTGGCTGTCTAGTCAATTTAGTATAAAGGACTTGGGAAAAGCTAGCTACATTCTCAGGATTAGACTTCCTAGAAATAGGAAGTAGAGAATGTTAGGATTATCCCAAGTGGCATACATTGACAAGATGTTGGCCAGGTACTGCATGGACTCATGCAAGGGAGCTCTAATTCCTTACAGACATGGGTTGTCACTTTCTTCAAGGGACTTTCCTAAGTCTCAAGAAGAAAAGGATAGAATAAGTAGGATTCCCTACGCTTTGGCTGTAGGAAATCTCATGTACGCCGTGCTGTGTACTATGCTAGATATCTGCTTTGCCGTAAGCTTGGTTAGCAGATGTCAGTCAAACCCGGGAGAGGTTCATTGGCAAGCTGTAAAGCATATACTCAAGTACCTCAAAGGGACGAGAGATTATATGCTGGTTTATAGGGCTGATGACTTGGTTCCTACTAGATACATAGACTCAGGTTTCCAGGCGGATAAGGATGAGAGAAAATCCAATAGTGGATATATGTTCACCTTGTTTAGAGGTGCTATTTCATGGAGGAGTATCAAGCAATCTTGTACTGCTGACTTAACCATAGAAGCTGAGTATGTGGCAGTTTTAGAGGCATCTAAGGAAGCAGTCTGGCTCCAGAAGTTCTTTTCAGAACTTAGAGTCGTGCCATATATGGACAGGCCGATTGTGATGTATTGCGATAATACTGGAGTAGTATTGCAATCCAAAGAACCTTAGAACCACAAGAAGGAGAAGTACATCGAGAGGAAGTACTACTTGATCCGGGATTTCATCCAGAGACGAGAAGTCGTGATGGAACAGATTGCCTCCGAGAACAATCTAGCAAATTCATTCACCAAGTCTTTGGCTGAGAGAGTCTTCAAAAGACACTTAGACGCCATAGGGGTGGGTACCTACGGACTTACTTAGTCTTAGAGTGTAAGTGGGAGATTTTTGGGATGTATGCCCTCTTAAACTAGGTTCTGATGTAAAAATCAAATGTTTTAATAAAAGAATTTATTTTCAAAAATTGTTTGTGAATTTACAATTTTATTTGTGCACAATTACATTTGGAAAAGACCCATTATGTTTAAGTAAATGGTCCATGTGAATGGAGGTCTTTCACAGTAAGGTATGGATCACGGGTTACTTAATACATAAATTTTTGTTCTTAACCGATTGATGAGAATGGGAATCTCATCATGTCTAGGTTATTATGTTGTGAATTCTAAATGGGGAATGGCTTACCTTTAGCTAGTGAGTAGTCTACTAACTTCATAACATAAGCGTATTTTGAATAAATAGAACAGGACCTATAGTAGTGGTTTCTAAAAGTACTATATGGTAGAAACCTAGACTACTACTGCTACAACGTTAACTAGTTCTCTACAACTTGAGTATGGGTTGGTGGTCTGACGAAGCTGGAAGTATATACTTTGATATGCTATAGTTGAGGTTCTATCGTTGGGCCAATATACTTGCATGTTGGGTATGTGTGACTAGTTAGTTAAGACAGACTTATACAAAATAGTTTCTATACTATATCGCCCCTTGCGGTTGTCTAAATGATCTAAATATCCAGGGCCCTCAGAAATATAACTTGGATGTTTGTTTTAGGGTAGCTCCCTTGGAAAGTGAAAACAATCTAAGAAGTTGTGAATCATTGGACTAGAGGCCTAAGGATGGTAGATATTATTTAGAGAGGTATTAGTACACTTCTTCCTCTCTAAATGTACAGTGATGTATGGATGGGTATTTTAGTCATTACACCAATAGGTCAGAGACTTTGCTAATGCAGCACTATCTTTGGGGTCAATATTTCCTTATGGTGATATCAAGAAATATTTAAAATGCAAAATACAGCTATTTATGTGGTAAGGATATTTTGGTCATTTTAGTAGCCAAGGGGGTGTGTCGTTTGGTCCCCAGTATAGACCATGAGTTCAAATTAAATATGGGCTAAGGAATTAAATTAAATTAATTTTATTTAAGTAGTCTGATTTAATTATTGGGCTAAAATAAAATAAAGGTCCATAGAGAGAGAGAATTAATTAAATTAGTTTAATGAGTTAATTAATTATTCAGTGCTTTGACCCAGTTTGAATAATTAGGGATTAACCTGGGACTAAACTAATTTAGGCTTATGTAATTAGACTGGTTTATTTGGACTGGAAAAATTAATTATTTGTCGAACCATTTAGTTGGTTCTAATTAGAATAATTAATTAAGCCCAAAAGGTTAAACTAAGAGTCCAATGGCCCAGTCCAGTTTAACCTAGAGTTTTATTTAGGTTAAACAAGAGGATTGGAAAGAACGTCGTTGTTACAGAACAATAATCTAAGAGACGACTTCTTTTCTGTGGAAAAGCCAGGCGTCTCTTTCTCTCTCTCTCTCTCTCTTTCTCCAAAAAATTCCCTAGCCTGTTAGTTGTTCACCAAACGGTAGTTAGGTAGGCCATATATTGGAAGACCGAGAGTTTGGCATTCACATATATGCAAAGGCGGAGTAGAAGGCTTGTAGGAATCGCACTGAGGCTTCTACTAGCACACTTACCCCAGTTGTGCACGTTCCGGTCCAGCCATCTTTGAGAACTAGAAGGAGAGGTAAAAATTTTAAAACATCGGGATTTGGACAGGGCGCAATCGGCGCCAACTAGGGCAGCTGGCGCGGGCCCTGTCCTGGAATCCCTATTCTTGTGTTTTTTCAATTTTTTTTATGTTCGCTTCTGTTGTGTGCCTTGTGTTTTCCTGCTTTCCGTGCCTTCATCTGATACTTGTTGGAACACTTGTATGAATCTACTTATTGTCTTGAAATATGCATCATTGGCCCATGCTTTTCTGCCTGACTTGATCTCATGTTAAAGGGTTTCCTTTCTACTATTTTGAGTTAAACTAATTTAGTGACTCTTAGCTACATATATCTTGAATTCTTATTAGTGGGCAACTTATTTATGCTTTTTGTTGATATAATATGCTGCATTGGTGAATTGGTGCAATTTGTTGAAGTTTGGAAAGATATAGCTTTTGCTTGAGTAGTAAATCATGATGTACTATGATTGCCACTTGTGAATATTCCATTCTGCACTTTGACTATATATAAGAGATTCTGTAGAGGAAAACTCATCTTCTTTTCACTTGGTAAGGAATATGCTATTTCTTCTATGGTTGTTGTTTTCTATTCAGCAGATTAGCAGCTAAATTATATAGTCAATGAAACACTCACTGCTTAGGCATATTTTATTCAACTATTTTGGTAATTGTACCCTTTGTTCAAGTAGCAAGACGTCTGCTCTTTTTAAAATTGATGTTCAGTATATAGCCTGCTCCTCATAAACATGCTATTCAGTGACAATTTTTATATTCCTATATCTCATTCTTTTATACCTTTGTTATCTCTATTCTGATTGAATTTTAGGTTGATCTACAATTTGTTTGGAATAGAAATATAATGGAAGAGCTTATTGAGAATAAGGTTCGAGTTTTATCAAATTGAAAATGACAAAAAACATTATGTCCAGAAACCATATTTCTTTAACACTTGTAATTGCTTCTTGCTGTTTTCTTAGAAGTGAATGCACAAGAATTTTAGTTAAAAAAAATATATGTATCTAGTCTAATCAAATGGTGTTTCAAACTAGTCTAATGTACTCCTCTCTTCTTGCAGCTTGATGGTTTCATCATTCCACTATTACAAGGAAATATCCTAAACCTTGGTTGTCTCTCACCTCTTGTTTCCCTGTTTTGTGCCTATAAGTGCATGCATCAGCCTTTTTGTGGCCGCTGAATATGATTAAAAAAATAAGAAATTCTTGAAATTTAGATTATGGAGATAAATGAAAAGAGTTATTTTTCCTTAACTAAGACTCAAGCTTTTAGAGTGGTCATCTCAATCTGAAAAGTTCTCCAGCCACCATAACTTTAATATCAAGGAGGTGTAATCAGCGTCTAGGTAGACCACTGTGGTAGTAGTTGTCTTGAAATGTTGTTACTCTTAATAATATGAGTAACTGGTTGTGGTGGATTTTAGGGACAAGAATGTGGAGAAGGGGAGCCAATCTATAAGGAGATACTGCGAATTTTATTAAAACAGAGCAGGTGCTAGAATATGAAGATTTGAGGTTCTCTTTTTTGTAGGTATGCTTGTAAGAACTTTTTCTTGCCTGTTCTAGATTTAATGTGGCATGCATTGCTTCAGGGGAAAAAAAATGAATGGCTTTGTAAACAAATGATGGGAGGAAAATGAATGGCAGAGGATAATGATAATCTTTTAGAAGCTTATAAGAGTCTCATTACCCTGAAGTATAAATTATCTTAACCTTTTGTTATTGTATCATTATCTATAAAACACACAACAGGAGAATATTTCACTTGCTCCAAAAAAAAAAAAAAAAAAAGAGGTCTTTGTTACTTGACCTCTAACCTCTTTCTACAATATCAATGTGTTTTTGAACTTCCAAGCTATTTCTTTGCTAAAGGATCCTAAATTTAGACTGTCTCCCTTTGTAAGTCCCTTCTTTGGCTAGCTTTATAGTATTTGGACATAGGCTAGAAGTGTTGTTTCCAAGTATAAGTGTAAGTGCTTAAGCAATTTTATTGCAAACTCTTCTGGAATTTGCATGGACTTTATGTGTGAAATCTTATGGTAATGCTTCTTCAATTTCTTAACACATATCAAATTGTCACTGCTTAGGCATCAATTTTGTGGATTGCAAGATTCTCTAGGTGCCTTGCAATTACCAAGAAGTTTAATTGATTTAATTTCTTGCCAAACTACGAAAATTGTCTAACAAGCAATATATATAATTTTTCCGTTAACTAGACTCATTATTTGCTCCAAATTTGTGGACTATTGTATTAACCTCAATTATACTGTGTCCCTAGACCTTTTCTAAACCTCTTCTTTTCATATTTGTTCTCATTTTACTGAATTTTCCCCATTCACCTTCTTCTGCATACAAGTTAGACAATAGAGTGTATGGGAGAAAAATGCAATTCCTTTCCAGGCTCAATTTACCTGCCTTAAAAGCATAATCAAATTTGACTTGTAAATAATAACATATATAGCATTTAAAGCAAAAGACTATTCTGTAAATTAAGAAGTACTTTTAGACGTTTTTTGAGTTGCTAAGTTGAACTGGATTTCTATTTCTTCTTGGATGACATGAAATATAAAATGGCATGGATGGGGTTGGATAATTTCAACCCCATAATTGTAAAGCTTTACAAGGGTGCTGGTGGTGACATGGATGGTGCCATGGGTAATGATGGTGTTGTGGCAGTTTGCACAAGCTCCATTTAATTGAGGACTTTGATTGTGGAAGAACAATTGTGGTTTTAATGTGTCGAAGTGGATTTATTTTTTGTTTAGATTATTAGGCTTTGGAAGTAGTAGTTTATGCAAAGCCTTGTTCTTCATTTGCAACAAATTTTTAACACAAATACAGGGGGAAAAGATGGTTCCTTTACTGAGTGAATTTTTATTCTGCTTTCTATCCTGTTTCGAGGATTCTGCATAGGATTTGTGCCTTGTTCTGCACAGGATTTGCAAGATTAAATTTATTCTACTACTGGAATTTGTAAATGTTGTAAATTTGCTTGGCCGCTAAGTCTTCATTATTTGTTGGAAGCAGATTGGACTTGTGTGCAGGTCGTCACAATTTGGGCATACTAATTAATGTATGTTCAACTTTTGTACAGCATTGTTAGATTCGGCTTGCACCAATAATTTTCCATCCTTTTTATGATTGAGTTCAACAAAAGAAAATAAAATGCGACACCATATGAATAAAGGAACAACGGTTCTATGCTTGTGAGTGGCATGCCGAATGAAGAAGCAAACGAGCCAGGGAAAGAAAGGAAATCCATTCATATGAGTGCTTTCGTCTCTTCCAGACAACAAAGGGGGCAGCCCTCTCTCTATCTCGGTTTCGCCTTACTAAATACAAGCAGGGAACCACTCCGACATTGCTACCTTAGGCTACATCATTGTTGCTTGCTTTTGTCAAAGCTTGCTCTTATCTTTTTGAAAGGGTTCTCTTCATGCGTAAGTGAATAACCCATATGCCTACTGGAATAATAGCATACCTTAGAGTTCAACAAAACAAACCAAAGCACGACACCATAGGATTGAGTTAAACGTTTGTATGTTCAACAAAACAAAGTTTCCATCTTTGTTTTGATTGAGTTTCCAAATTACCAATTCTGCTTGCATAGTTAGATTTTGATCATGTAGTAAATTCCCAAAATTTTTAAATGTCATTAAATACAACAATGAAAGAAATCTAAATCTTGAAAATAAGTGATGTTGTACACCTATTACTCTTCCCGCCACCATATGACCCTAAAAAATAAACCCTATTTTAAACACAACACAATCTTTTTCGTTCTTTCCTCCTTTCATCAAAGCGTGACCTAAAGTTAATTTCAGTATTTTCTTTGCAGACTTTCTTTCTATTAAATCTCTACCATCTCAATAGTCAGTCAAGGTATTCTCTCTCTCTCTTGGTCTTAAGTTTAATATATATTTTTTTTGTATTTGTTTGAATCTTTTCTTCTCCGTTAAAATTGTTTTTGAATGAAACGATTTGTTTGAATGGCTATGTAATGAATGAAAGAATCCTTTAACAAATTGATGTCGCTAGCCTTTTTGAAACAAATGAAACAATCTAGTTAGACTTTGAAATGAAAGAATCTGGCTAGGATTTGATCTATCTAGGCTTGTGAAATGAATGAACGAATGACATAATTCATGTAGGAATGGTGATCTCGCTAGGCTTGGGATGCATCTCACTAGGCTTGTGATATATCACAAATGCCGAATTCATGTAGGAATGCTAATGGCGGAATTGTGGTGCTAGGCTAGTGGTGCAGAATTCATGTAGGAATGGTGATATGTCATATATTATGCATCTTGCTAGGTCGAATTAGTTAGCTGAAGAGCTTTTAATTTCTCTTGCTCTCCCCCCCCTTTAAGGAAAAAGGATGAAAAATGAAGCAGTGAAACCACCTCTACAGCTTTGGAGTTTGCCTCAAACATGATTAGCAACATACCGAATTTTGATATTAAACGAAGCCAAAAAATTCATCCAAATTTCCGCATCCACAGAATTAAGGAATCATTGTTGTGTGCAAGTCGTCATAATTTGTTGGAAGCATTTGATTTAGTCAAAAGAATAAAACTAAATTGTTTCTTCAAATAATAATATAAAAAGAATAAAACTAAAATAGGAAAGATTACATGTAGGAATGGGAACACTAGGAAATGGGTTCTTATATATATATATTTTTCATTTTCTTTGATTGCCCATTTCCTTACTAATTAAATTGAAGTTTCAATGTAGAAATTTTTAAATAACTAAATTTCTAAAGAATGAAAATTTATTTAGTATTGTTTCAATTTGAATACTGAATGTGGTTAGATTTTTTTATAATCAATTCTACTGCATTTTGCGTACCTGTAGTAATACTACTCATTTCAGAATTCAAATTGCCATCATCAGTTGCAACCAACAAAATGTAAGTTCAAAACTTTTACTAATTAAATTATTTTATTTTATTTTTTCTTTTTTTAAATCCAAAATATATTTATTAATTACTCTAACAATTAATTAATTATTTTAGGAAAGTTTTTACAAGAAACGACAAAGTGTAGCACCCTAACTAAAGGTAATAGTGGAAGCATCTCCAATCTGGGTGTCGCCCGTCCAATTACCTAGACAAGGGGTCTTTATAACGAGAAATCCATCAAAGTATTATCCAAAAAGGAAACGTCCAGTCCTATTCTACTGTCACTGTGGTATCGACCTCTATCCGTAAGTTCTTCCAACTCCGGATCCTACAAAAAGGTAAAAGACACGTGTGAGTGAAAAATCACCCAGTGAGTCCCGTGTGTGCTAATGTTTTATCAAAGAAGCAGAGTATACAAATCTTTTATGAAATAACATAACATTTGTTCTTTAAAAATGATTCCAAAACTCTTTAAGAAAGAGTATATTCAGAACTCAATCATTTTTGAAAAACTGTATTTCAATTTTCAAATCATTGCCCCAGTTTTCGAAATACATGCACTTCTCTAACAGAAGGTCGGCTTGTGTGCAAGTCCTAACGTCCTTGCCTTCAGCGACACGATTTCTTGTGCCAGGGACTACGCCTTATAGCACGTCACCCGTGTCATGCCAGAACGGTGAGCGTAAAAATGTACCTCACGATGCACTTAGGGATCTTTTACTTGCCACCATAAGCTAGGGGTCACAATCCTAACATCAATCACCATCGAGGTGGTAAGGGATTGAACACACTGAGTGTACCTGCCCGATATCATGTGAACAATCCACCATCATAATCAATAGGCAATTGCCAAGCTCAAAACGGCTAGCCAGGACAACTCATCTCAATGTCCTGTCGCCCTGTTTGGAGTAAGACAATCCCCAAAATTGATCAAGTTACTTGGGGTCGTCTATCTCTAACATGGGCTAGTACAAAGATTAGAGTCCTTGTTGACTACTTAATGTCACTAACCCCCGTCTAACTGAACAGGCCAGAGGGTTATTTGATCTCACAGAATTTTCATATCAAAACAGTTTTTGGGGTAAAACAACATTTTTCCAAAATCATGATGAAACCAAATAAAAGGGTTCAATTTATACATCTAAACGTGTTTCTAAGAGTAATTGGGTCATTTTTCCCGTACTCGATCACAAAAGTCATTTCTAAGGGTATTTAGGTCATTTTGCCGATACTCGATTTCCAAAAGGCTTTCCGAGGGTATTTGGGTCATTTTACCCTTACCCAATTTGAGAAATATTCACAAGAGTTCCAATTAGGATATTTCGGTCATTTACCAAATACCCGAGTTCCAAAGGTTTTCATAAAATATTCCAATAAGGACATTACCCGATTCCAAAAAAAGGAACTCATTTAAAGAAATCCAGAATTCTAATTCCGAAAGAGGATTAAATTCAATGTTTCCAAACATATTTCCATAAAATGTTCCATTTGGTATATAATATAGAATTTCATGGAAAAACAATTCACACTAACTTTAGAAAGAGTTTTAGAAATCCAAGGAACTCACCTCGTGTCCTAAGCCTCTCATTCCGTTTACGATCATTTAACCTCCGTTTCTATCATTTTTGACATTTTGTTGGCCGTTTGTTACTAAACCTACACCAAACATCGTTTTTAGGTCAATTCGTGTTTGGCCGAAAAATAGCCGACGGGTAGCCGATGTCCGGCCGACGTGTTCGACGATTAGCCGACATTCAACTGTCGTTTATCCAATGGGGCCAATGGTTAGCCGACGAGGCCGATGGGTAGTTGTTGGTGAAGGAAAACGTTTAACTTTCGTTCGCGTCGTTTTTCCATTATTTGATCAATTCTTTCGTTTTCCTTTTTCCACATCCTTCCTCCCTTCATAAACAAGGGATTCACTTCATGTTTCCCAATTATTTTATCCAAAATTACACAATTAATCATCCTTAAGTCCATTCATTTTCGGACTACTTTTCTGGAATTTCACTGGTTTGGCACACCATTTTGTTTTGCACATAACTTTCAATTTACAGCTCCGATTTGGCTCCATGATATACCAAAATGACCGTAAGACTCTTAAATTTAATTATGTACAGGATTTTTTTAGGTTTCTGGCTTCATTACTACGATACTTGGCAAAAACAGCCTCAGTAGTTTTGCCTTAGTTTCACTATTCATGCTTTCCTTAACATTCTGCAATTTTCCAGTTTGACACCATAACTTGTTTTGCCCATAACTTTTAATCCACAAATACAAATGATGTCAAACCAATTGTAAAATACCCTTAAGAAATTCCTTTACAAGTTAAAATTCATGGAGTACCAATTCTGTTGTCCATTTTGTTCAGTTTTGAACACAAATATCCAGTAATAAAATCCCATTACTGATTTGGCACCTTTTACAATTTCCACCATAACTTTTGATCCGTAAATCCAATTAACCTCAAACTAGCTCTGAAATGCCTCTATGATCCTTATCTACAAGGATATATACCTTATTTGTTCAAATCTAGAAATTTTACAGATTTATTGGACAAAAAACCTCCCATAACTTTCTGGAATTAAACCCATCGTCCATCAAAGCACATTATATCTTCATTCCTTGTTTATTATATGATTTAATTTAATCCAATATCCCTTTTATCACCCTTAAAGCTCCTGATTTCCAGTCATACATAAAATAGAAAATTTCACCATAGTACAACAAAAAAACCGGCAGCCTCAATCATATTTTTACACAACTTCACCTAGCTAGTTTCCATACTTCATACATAACCTTTCATAATATGTATACCAAAATGATCTCCATGCCTTATTTAATAACTTTACTTCAAGCAAGGTAGATCCTTACCTCTTCTTTGCTGCGTTTGGAGGCTAAACAGCCCAAGCATCTTCTTGTTCTTCCTTCTCTCTCTCTCTCTCCTCTCTATTTCTGAATTTCCTCTCTCTTTCTTCTCTATTTTCTTTTTCCTTTCTCTTGTCTTTTCCTTCCTTGTTTGCTGCGAGATTCTGGCTGTCTAAAGCCATTTCAGCTGGCCCTCATGGCCTATTTATAGATGTCCAAGAAGCTTACATAGGAAGCTTTGCTTAGGTCAAAGGTTATGTCTTGAATTAAGTCATCAATGACGTAAAATTCTTTGGGAGAAAGTAACTACATTATATTGGGACACAAGGTAAGTGATTCACCATCTCTATAACCTTTAGGTAATGACTTACCATTTCTAGATAGTTATGGAAGCTTATGGAAACTTTTAGAATACTTTAGAAGCTTAGAGAAGCTTATTGTAAAAGGTAGAAATTCTTAAAATATTATAGATATTTTCTAATCATGCATGCCCATGCATAATAAACCTTGATTAACTTACTCAAATCAAGATTAGATTAATTAATCTTGGTCAAATGAGGTCAAAAAGGTGGTCCAACTTGGTCAAACTTGTCATGCTTGTGGGCCATTGTTATTTATTTCTTGTGGGCCCTCTAAATTATCTCAACTTATCACAACCAATCAAATAGAAGCACTTGTCTTCATTAACCAATCACTAAATGATACTTATTTTCATCCACCAATCATAAGAAGCCACACATCCCATTTCCAACCGTAATTTTCTATTTTCTTCAGAAATGACCAAAATCGGGTCCGTAATGGGAAAATATTTTATTTCACTATCCAACTCCAAAAATTCCATTGAATCCATTGGTAACACTTAAATTCTTCAATTCCCTCTCTACCTGGTCAAATTTGCGGCAGAAGTCACGCACATGGTCAAAATGACGAAAAAGCCCCTGATACCCCGTGTAGCTCGTTTTGTACCAAAATGTGCGTCTCATTGTACTGATCAATTTCTCTTTCTAAAGTACCCTTAAATTCTTATTTTATTAATCGTAATATCCTTCCAAAAATATAGGGTACGGGTAGAACAAATCCAATAATTATATCCAGGTCCCGACAAAACTTTTTTTCACCAAAGTATTCATCTCAATACACCGATCAACATTTGTTCTGGCCATTGATATAAATTCTCATCCCATTACAGGTAGTAGTAAATCGGAAGTAAAAAGGTGGGGTGTTACACCAAGAGATTGTGATGTCACTAGTCAAGGAGTAATTGCATCAGACACGAATGAATTAAATGCTTTGCATTTTGATAGTGATGATACTCAACCACCTAGTGGTAGAGAATTCACTAATACCCAACCTGAAGAAGAAGCTGAAATCAGTATTCAGGTTTAGGACGATGTGGAAATTAGAGGTACAAAATATTATATTGTCTTTACAAATTAATGTTTTCTATAATTTTTTTTTATCAATTTATAGATGAGTAAAGGACTGTAATGAAACATGAAAGAGTTATACATGCCAAAGATATATGGACATTACCTATTAACCACAAGATTGTGGTCCACTTTAATGAGTTCGAACAACCAGTTAAAAAAAACAGTGGAATTTTGGGTAGATGGTTGGGTAATGTTGCAAGGAAAAATGAGTATTGTTCAATTGAGTGGTCAAATTGGAGAAAAATGCATAGGATTGATAAGGAGAATTTGATGAAATTGACTAAGGTATTAACGTTATTTAGTTTTATTTTTCTGACATCTTTTATTAACTTCTTATTAGTTTTCACTTTATATGCTTAATATTTTTATAGAAATACTTTGATATCCCTGATTAAGTTGAAGTACAAAAGTGGGTGCTCCAATCAATTGCACGCTAGTGGAAGGATTTTAAATTTGATTTAAAGCATAAGCATTTCTCGTCTCAGAAGACTCGAGAAGAAATAGAGAAATTAGTTCCAAATGATATTTTCCCAAATCATTGGAAGATTCTTGTGCAATATTCTCAAAGAAAGCTCAGGTAATATGAAATATTATCTTCTAAACTAATTCTAATTATATTTTTAAATTAATTTTTATCTAATTTTTCTCTTACAATCTGAATTCCCCCCATCTATATGATGGTCAGAATCTTTCAAAAAAAAGGTAAAGCAGCATGAGATTATCACAAAAGATATCACACTAGTGGATCAAAGAGTTTTGTAAGAGGGAAAGATGAATATGTGAGTTCAAATTTAAATTTAATATGTTTAGTATTATTTTTTTTTTGGGTGCAATTCCTACATACAGTTTAATGGCTTTTATGTATTTTCTAATAATTTCTAATTGTTTAATGCATATTATAATAGGAGATGAATCATGGAAAAAAGCCAGGGTAATACAAAATTAGTCACACAAGAAAGGATGAAAAATTCAAAAACGATCAGTCCAAGGCTGTTGTCATAGTTTTCTTTTGCGTTATTTAAGCTAAAATTTTAGTCACACCTCATTTCAAGAACATTAAGGTTGCTACTATTTTCCCTTTTTTTTAATGTAAAACAGGAGAACACAACTAATGTTGCCGCTAAACGTTCTGCAACACATAAACATTCTAATGCCAATGTACTAGAGGATGAAACACTCAATGATTTGGGAAACATCAATATGGTCAAGTTAGAGGATATGGATTAAGAGTTACTCCTTCATTGATTTTTGGACCAAACTCTAAGCCAAAAAATAGAAAACAACTTGAGGTCGAAATTCTCCAAAAAGAAATACATGTCATGAATGTAAGTTATGAAATGAAGATTGCAAACCTGAAGTAAGCGTATGAAAGGAAGATTACAGACGTGCAAAATGATTATGAAAAGAAGATTGATGATCTCCAAAAAGAGTTAAACAGTATGCACAGTGATGTATCCAATTTTAGAATATTATTTTCAGAGATGAGTTACTATTAACATGGTCATTCTATTTACTATTCCTAGTACAAAGTATCATGCCACCTAAACTTATGGCATGCGTTTAACTTTTCAGGCTGGTCACAATTTTACTGCATCTACATTTACATCTACACATGGTTAAGCTTATGTAAGTATCATATTTAGTCAAATTATTTCAACTGAATTTATTTCATTAAATTTTGAAAAACTATCAATATTTGTTAATAAAATTATTTCATTATTTTGAGTATTTAACATTTAATATTTTTTTAATTTATAGGGACATTAAAATATGAAAATCAATAATTTGCAAAAATCCATCCATTTTGAATATGCGAAGAGATGTTTCTGGTTGAGAATTAGTTGAACATTTTGTAACCAAATATTGCTTTGCTTGTTTTTTATATGGATATTTAAATTATATATATTTTTTTGAAAATTTAAATTAATGTTCATATTTTATGCTTTCTAAAATTTGAAAAATGCAATTTGGCAACTTTAAAAGTATTAAAAAAATAAGAAATAAAAAATGGTACAAAATTTTTGGAGAAATTGTGTACCAAAAAATGTCACAATAGTAATCATGTGTTGTAAATTGTGAGAAATATTGGGAAAAAAAGTGATGCTAAATTTTGGGACATTACGGAAAAATTAGTGTTGTGAAAAAGGGATGCAATCATACTTATTCCGTCGTAACTTGGGAACACATTTTAGGGATATTATGGATTGTTTTGTCACTAAGAAAGGGATAGATTCACAGTTGCATGTCATCATTTTAAGGACATTTATGTAATAAAAAAAAAGTGTCGCCAAATATGGGACGCAACATACTTATACGTTGTAACTTCGGGACACTTTTCTATGATGTTATAGATTATTTCGTCACTAAGAAAGGGATAGTTATGTAAAAATGCTATCGCCAAATTTGGGGCACTACACAATCATAGTGTAGCAATCATTCTGTCACTAAGAAAGGGACATTTATATAAAAAACCTCTCGCCAAATTTGGGACGCTACACACTCATAGTGTAGCAAAAAAGAGTACTCAAGCGTAACCTTTGGTCGCTAATTTGGAGACACTTACACAAAGCGTGTCGTCAAGAAAAAAAAAATCTATATAATAAGTATTAGTAAATTAGGCAACACTAACAAATATAAGTGTTATAAAATTAGGCACACTTATATAACAAGCGTCGGAAATTATGCAACAAAAAATTTTGGAACGTAATGAAGTAGGGACATATTTAAAAGCAATGAGAATTAATTAAATATTTATTGTAAAATAAAATTAATTATAATATCAAATATTTGCAACGAGCAATAATTGTATTTATGACAAACAAAATCCATTAAAAAAAGCCTATTTGTAATGGCCATGAAACGGGAAAAGAACCGTTGTATTTAGTTTGGATAGATTCGAGGTTTCTTGCAACGAAAAAAAAATGGTTGTAAAAAGAAGCATTTTCCATGAAAAATAGATCATTGCGACAGTGCTTTTGGTTGCAAAGGCAATTTCAACCCTCTTCAATAGCAACGAGCATTTTTCCGTTGCAATGCCGTTGCAATTGATCATTTACGGCCAATTCCATCATTTTTTCCACGAAATGTAATGGCTGCAGAAATTCATTTTTCTTGTAGTGTGAATGCAAACTATTGGTTTTTTGTTCTAAAAGGATTATAATCTTTAACGAAGACTTTTAATGAAATTTCCGTTACAATTTTTAACTATGAACTTTTTACAGTTTGGAACTAAACCGTGATAAAGGCTACATCCAGTTGGCAATTCACAATCCATGCTTGGCCGTGCTTAAACAGGTTCAGTTTGAACTGGTCTACATTTCATTGGACTATAGCCCCATTGGGATTGTACCCCAGTACAACCCATATTGTGGTAAGTTGGACCGTGTCAGGTGGGTCCCTATCCTAGCCGGTCTAGTGCGAGTGTGGGTCGAATGGACTCAATTGCTATCACTATCAGTGCAATGGTTGAGTTTTAGGTGGCAAAAGAATTTAGGGATTGTTGAAGCTTTTGAGCATAGAAAATCAAATCCAAAGATGGATAAAGGTAGCTTGCTTGCCAAGCTGATCAAGGTAGGTGCTACCATGGTAGCAATAGGCCTGGGTTATCATTGAGCATTCCTACCCACATAGGAAGAGAGGTCAAATGGCAAGGCAAAATCATGGACCTATTTGGCTCCTCACTTTCATAGATATATTATTAATACCATCAGCATCAAAGAATCTTGCAAATGAATTTGATTGAGCATTTGAATTGTAGGTATATCCAACACTTGACAGACACGGTGTAATTGAAGTGGCCTTACTGAACGTGGAATGTAGCAATTTATACAACTATTTAGTTTAATCATACCAAGTTGATTATATAGTCGATAAGCACCTACTCACATTTTAATACTTCTACGAAGCATATGTTAGATTTGTTGTTTGTAGTGGTAGATCTTTAAGTGGATCCCGTAGTAAGTTCAAGAGAATTACATCCTTTCTTAGTAATAACTTGAGTACAGCTATTAAAGTTAGTACTCTTGAAACTCTAACAAGTAACTCTAACAATTTGAGTATGTGCTCCAATTTTTTTGACATAATTTGATGTAAACTAAATTTAAAGTGAATTTAGAAACCAATGTTTAGCAAATCTCTAGAATATCTCAAGAGGAACTTAGTAAACCTAGAGAAGATTTTATTCTAAGAAGGATAAATTTAAGAAGGAAAGAAACTATAATGAACTCAGGAAACACATAAAGAAACGATTGATCTTAGTTTCCTATTTCAATGAAAATACAATACCTCTATCGTATATTTAAAGGAGCTGACTTGGAAAAAGGATGATGGGAAGGATTTTGAAAGTATTCCTTGATAAAGTCGAGTAATAAAAAGACAGAGTGAAATTAATCATAATCATATCTTGAGAATATCTTACGCAAACATCATTGATGATTGATCTAAAGTTTCGTTGTGAAATGTTTTGCATCAAAGATTCAAGACTTTCTATTATTAGATAATATATCTTGGTGGAGCTTGATTAAAACAATCCTTTGAAGTAATATTCTTTCTAAAGTAAAAAATATTCTGAAGTCAGATGAAGACCTGTGGAATTATTGCAACAATGATTGATTGGTGATCAATCATGATTGGTCGAGTTCAACAATGGTCTTCAGCGAGTTTGACAGGAAAAAAAAACTATGTTGTATTCTATTAGAATTTACTAGGGACACTTGGTTAACTTAGATAAATGTTGCCATTGAAACTTTTGTTAAAGTTTAATAGATTACTTTTACTAGTCATGGATCCATAGATATAGGCTTGTTGATAATTAAACTATATTACCAATTTGCTATGTTTGTTTGACTCCTTACTTTATTGTTTTTCAAACTAATGTGATTTTAACAAGAAGTTTAACAAAAACAAAAAAAGTTGACAAATCAAATCTAACGAGTGGTATCAGAACGGTTCATCATATTAGAGTTGCTACTAATATAGCATATGAGATCTAGGGAGCTAGTTTGAAAAAGATGTTTGAACAAGAGACAAAGGAGCTTCTGTCACTCAACTACCATTACTGAAGAGCACAAATTTTGCATACTAGAAGACCATAATGGAAATTTTCATGAAAATCTTGATATTGCACCATAAAAAGCTATTTAGAAAGGGTGAAAATCTCCAATAAAAGCAAGTACCAGTTCAAGAGTATCTTAATTGAAACCAATCGAGGATTGGACAAATGAAGAGTTTCATCTTGCTAATGGCAATACTAAACTATTAAACAAAATATTTTCTATTGTTGACAAGAAGATTTCAAATTAATCTCAACATTTCATGCTGCTAAAGAAGAATGGATAAATTGCAAACAATATTTGAAGGTACAAGCACTGTTCGAATGTTAAAGCGATAGTTGTTGACAACTCAGTTTGAGGAACTGAAGATAGGTGAACATGAAATAATTGCCATGTTTGGTAAAAAACTAAGGGATATTACCATTCAAGCATATCAACTTGGTGAAGCATATTAAAAAAAAAAGGTTGAACTAACAAACACTGAGATCTTTGCCACCAAGGTTTCAAGCTAAAGTTGCTGCCATCGACGAATACAGAGATGTGTCAAAAATACGATTAGATGAGCTAATGGGTTCTTTATGGACATATGAGATGAATCTACAATATCAAAGAAAGTCTAAAGAAAAAGGTGTTGCACTGAAAGCTAAAGAAGAGTTTGACGAGGAAATTGATTTGCTAACAAGAAGCTTCAGCAAAATATTGAGAAAACGCAAACAGATGAATAAACCCTTTAGCACATCATTTAACAAGAAGCCTAAAGTTTAAAAAAAGACAAACCTAGAGCAAAAATCCACATATAACAAGAATACTCCAAAAGTATCAAAGTGTCATGAATATGGTAGAATTGGATATATTTGTATTGATTATGGAAATTTAAAAAAGAAATTGCAAAAAAAAAAAAAAGTCCTACAACAACCTTTAAGTGATGGTGAGGATGATGTTCAAAATTATCCAGATGAATTTAGTTTTGATGAAAGAGATGATTTTGGTCTGTCAAGTAATGTTGAATTTAATATGGTAGTTGAGAATGATCTAATTCCAAAAATTGAATCTCCAGCAGAAGTAGTCAAGAGTAATGGGGATGCATTTGACGGATGAGGAGATGTCACCAAACACACTTCTGGAGGAATATAAGTTGTTAGATTCAAAATGGTGAGAATGAGTGGAGCAAATCAAACTATTAAAGGAATAGCTTGAAAAACATAAAAAATTACTTAGAGATCAACAACAAACAATAAGGTTCTATGAAAATAAAATTGATCAAAAAGAGAAGGAATTGAATATTAGTGATTAGTAGTTACAGGAATCAAATCAAATGTTGATGGATGCTAATCGGCCATCAAAAGATTGAATATGGGAAAAATAATATTGGATGAAGTGTTTTCTTTTGGAAAATCACCTTTGGACAAAACTAATTTGGGCTATGATGAATCCAACAAGACTGTTATTCCATAATAGACAAATCTAATGGTTGAAAAAAAGAAAGGACAATTAAGAAAGTTCAGACAAAAGCGAAAAAAGTCTCACGTTTATTGTGATTATTATTCTCTTGCTGGCTATAGGTAAAAGAATTGCTTGAAGAGATTCTAAGATCTTCAATACGACTGGAAGTTTGTCAAAGCTAAATTTGAAAAAGGTAAGAAATCTCCAAAAGTGAAGCATATATGGATCAAGAAAGCTGAAATCAAAGCAAATGTTGTTCACATGTCTCTAAAAGCTATAATGGAGGACATATAGTATTTAGATAGTTATTGTTCAATACACATGATAGGAAGGAAGGATTTTCTTGTGGATTATTAATGCAAAAGTGTTAGATTAGTCAGGTTTGGTGATGGTTCATAGAATAAGGTCATCAGAATACGTATACTGAATATTAAAGGTATACCAAAATTTAAAATTTTATATGTAGATGATCTAAAAGAAAATTTAATAATGAAAACAAATCCGATAAGCATCAATTAGCTGTGTGATGATAACATGTTGGTAAATTTTGACAATGCTAAGTATCTTGTTATTAACAAAATTAGGAATTATGTAATTTCTGGAGGTAGGACATTTGATAATTGCTATCAAATATATATGTCAAACTTTAACAATTGCATGTTATCTAAATATGATAAAGTTAAGTTGTGGAATCATAAGCTAGGGCATGTTAACTACAATCAGTTGAAAATATTGAGCTCAATAGGTGCAACTCGTGAATTGCCTAAGCTAGGTAAGTTTACAAAAATATTTATGCAACATGTCAAAATGCTAAGAAAATCAAAACATCACATAAAGAAGTTCAACAAATTGCTACAACATCACTACTTGAACTCATTCACATGGATTTATTTGGTCTAACTCAGACAGAAAGTATTAGTGAAAAGATATGTGATGGTATGCATTGATGATTACTCCAGATTGGCTTGGATGAGTTTTTTGAGACAAAAATCAAATGCCTTTGAAGCTTTTTAGAATTTATATTTAAAAGTGTAGACTCAAAAAGGAGAAACAGTAAAAAGGTTAAGAAGGGACCATGGAAAAGAGTTTGACAACAATCTATTCAATAATTTCTGTGTTAAAAATGGAATTCAAAAGGAATTCTCGGCGCTTAAGACACCTCAATAAAATAGTGTTGTTGAAAGAAGGATAGAACCATACAAGAAATGGTATGAGTTATGTTGAATGGTAAAAATAAATCACATAAATAGTGGGTAGAAGAAGTGAATTGTAACACCCCACTACCTAGGCCCGACAGGGTCGGGGATGTCGCTCCGTCCAAAGGATAAGGGGTCTTTATAATTAGGTCACACATTCAAAATAATGGAATAAAACAATACTTAAAACTTAAAACTTATACAGTCCAAGAATTCAAAAAAAAAAAAATCTAGAAATAAAATTATTCACTCTCAGCTCCCAAAGCATTACATAAAAATAAATAATAAAATCTCTTCCAAGGCGGACAACATTAACTACTCATCCCCACAGCAGGATCGACCTAAAATCATGGTAAAAAGGGTGATGAGATAAAAATCTCAGTAAGTCCGTGTGTGCTTTGAGTGTTCAGTGGAAACAGTTCGTGGATGCAAAGTATAAAATTTTTATAAGAGAAATACTAGCAAGCAATAAACAACAGCCAAAATTAAGAGTGGTGTTTTGGCTTTTCCAACCATACATGTACAATAAAATCAGCCACTAAAAAAAAAGGTGGTCATGGGTTACCACACGTTGGGCCCTATAACCATACAACAGTCAGAATGCCACACTTTGTGCAAATTAACAAAAAGTAGGTGATCAACTTACCTGGTAAGATACTCCCCATTCTCTATACGCAAACAAAACCAGTTGTCCATTCCGGCAACACACAATCCACTTGATTGAAAACTGCTAGCTCGGACTGGCACAACCTACTGGACTGACATTTTATCCGGGAAGGACTTACCCCTCAGAGGTGGCTACCTACTGAGAGACTTGCCCTAACCTCTCAAAGACTAGTCATAGCAGTCCACCCTTATTAAATACTCAACATAAGTCATCCCACTTGGGGGAAAATGAGATAAACATAGCTCCACTTAAAAATGGCAATTAAGGATTTCCAAAGTTTGAAACAAAACTGGTTTTAGAAAAAGTTTAGAGTTTGAGCAAATCTGCTTATTGATTTTCAAATAATTTAGTTGATTGAAATGAGAAAGGAGACAATCCTCAATTACCTTTACAGAAATGAGTGACCATGCACTCCACAACTAGCTTGCCATAGAACCATTTTGCATCAATCAGGTTTTATGCAGGAGCTTACCTGATCTTTAGCTTGAGATAAAATAAAGGTCTTCAACAGCTGACCTAACCCCACCTGGGGTAAATACAAGCCATAATTAAACTCAAGCCAAAATCCACTTTCACAAATAAAACTAGCTCAACTTACTTCAACAATGATCCTAATGTCCCAAGCTTTAAGGCCAAATAATAAATAAAGGGGTTTATAAGCTAAGTCTAGTTTGATATTAAAATAATTAGGGTTTTGGGAAATAGGTACTAATAAATTAAAGGTTTAAATCTTACTAAGAATAAATTAGAGTTTATTTGATGAAGAGTCCCAGGTGGTCTTAGGTAGAATAATAATTTATTAATAATTAATTGTTAGAAAATAATTGATAACTAAAATTAGTTGAAAATAAATTTTAATAGGTCTTGAGTGAAAGATAATAAATAAATTTTAATAGTATTTAGAAATACAAGACTTACAAAACTAATATTTTACTTATTATGATTATTTATATAAAAGGCTTTATTTGATATTATTATTATTATTATTATTATTATTATTATTATTATTATTATTATTATTATTATTATTATCTATATATTTTATTTCTGTAATAAAAGCTATCGTTTATTTGACTAAAATGTCCTTATTTTATATATAATAATCCAAATCCACCCTTCCTAGGGGTTTTCAAAATTTACTAGAAAAAATTATAATATTAATCATTTTATTGATGAAATAAAATTAGCTTAGAGACAACTAGTTCATGATCATATTTCCACTGCTAACCACAATCATGAACATACACTCCATTTCAATTCATCAAATTACCCAAATCATGAATAAAGGCATAGATCTAAATTTACAAAGACATGATCCAACCTCTACTAGTATAAACATAATCATGGCTTTAACAATGAACATAAATCCTATCACTAAAAGTGACATAATCTCTAACATGCTTGATCACATATACCACTCACGACATAGAGACATGCATTAAACCCTAAAAACACCATACAATCAACTCATGCATAAATCTCATCTCCATCATATACACACATTTATTCATGCTTCAATCTCAACTCATCCAAAACAACACATGCTCAAACCCTGATCATAATCCATCTCCTTCTAATATCAACCTAGATACATGCATCTAGAATTTAAAGAGAGGGTTGAAGAGGCTTACTTGGTTGATGAGTTCCTTAGAGTAGTTTCGAATAGATCCTAACTCCTAGGAGACTAGATCTGCCCAAGAGAGATGAAGAAAACATGGCCATGGTTGAAGTCACCATTCAGCCAAGAGTGGGAGAGCATTCGGCCGAGAGAGAGAGAGAGAGAGAGAGAGAGAGAGAGAGAGAGAGAGAGAGAGAGAGAGAGAGAAGAGGAAAAGAGAGTCCATTAGCATGTTTATAAATACATATATTCATTAGAAGTTGAAGATGAGAGAAGGTGGTGTGATTGATCATGCTTACATTGAAGATGTTCTTGAGCCTTCACAAAAATACTAGTTTTTCCATCTAAAAGAAAGAGTTGGATTTTGGGTATTTGATGTTAAAAATTGCAGAAGTGGTTTCAAGGGGTGGAGTAGGTGTGATCTGGAGTTTTTGGAGAAGGTTGGAGTGGTATTAGGTGTATGGGTGCTACTTGGTGTTCTAGGTGTTCTTGAAGGTTGAAGAGAATGGAGAAGATTTTGGTTAAAATTGGCTAAAATTCTGAGGGAAGGAGTGGCTGAATTGTTTGAGGGAGAGCTTTGGCAATTGAATTTTTTTGGTTTGAAAGGAAAAAGGAAGGCTGGTTATTTGGAATCCAAAAAGAATATTTTAGGAAATCAATTTTGGAAACAAAATATGGTAAGAAGATCTTCAATGGAGAAGAGCTTTTGGAAGCTCTAATGGCCGACTGGATGGCTAAGGATTCTGCTGGAATGAAAGCTGTTTGAAGGGGCTTAATGGTGGCCGAAAAAAGGGAGTACAATGGTGAAACAATGTCCGGTTGTTTAAGGGATGTTTTATGGAAGTTTACCAAACAAATTTTGCAGAAATTTTGGTCTTCAATCAATGGCTTGATTGAAGTAATTGTTGGAGATATTTTAGGGCAGCCATGGACAGGTTTTTCGAGCAGAAGGTTGGGGAAGATAATGGAGCTCAATTCATGGCTGTTCAAGAGAAGTTTGAACAGGAAAATGGTGGAGTTTTGGTCAGGGTTGGAGAAGGAAGAAAGCTGGAAAAAATTCCTGTACAAGTTTTTCGCTAGTTGCTGGAAATTTCTAGGCAGCTTTTGCTGCCATTTTCCAGCCAACTTGCAGAAGATTTGAAGAGGTATTTAGAGGTCTTTCAAGGCTAGTTTCTAGCCTTCTTTATGGAAGAAAAACGTGGCTAAGATGCTGGGTGAAAACTGGAAGAAAACAGCTTGGTTTATGCTTACCAAAGCTGCGAATTTGCCCAGAAAATTTTCTGGTTTGCACAGCATTTCTGCAGTCCGATTTTGGCCATAAAATTTCAGACTTTAAGCTGGTCAAGAGAGCTATTTTTCTGGCGGCATTTGGGAGAGAATGATGGCTGAAAATTTCGACACTTTGAATGCACAAGAAGCTAGAAAAATTGCAGATTACTTTGTGAAGAAAATGAACATAGCTAGGGTGGAGTTTTGAAGGTTTAACCATGGCGATTAATTCCCTTGGGAACCTTCCCCAACTCCTGCCCATTTTCGGTATATAAGATGTCCTACACTTAGACATTTTGAACCTTCAAAGCCACATCACTTTGTTGGAATTTTTCTGGAATAAAATTGACTTGAATAAATTGAACAACTTAATAAATTGAGAAGTAAGAAAAACTAAGGATCAATAAGGGTATAATTCCCTTGGAAATTTTTGTAGGGCACAAGAGTAGGATTAGGATACTCTTATCATGACTCCCTTAGGACAACACTCCCACTCTTCACTAAGGCATACAAGGCCGAAAATAGCCTCCCTAAATAAAAATAAAATTCAATCATGCAAAAACTCAAATGATGGAATTTGAACCCAATACCTCAAGAATTAATTCCAAAGCTCTAACTACTAAACCACAACAACTCTTGCTCTTATTTTCTCTCCAAAATATTTTTCCTATTTAATCCTCAAGCTATCTCCCTATTTTCTCCTCAAACAAAAATTACTATTTTACCCTTCTTACTCAATAAACATAATTAACCCTTCTAGGCTACAAATCACAAATCCAAAGCGCATAAAAGCATATAAAAATATATTTAAACATGCAATAAAATATGATATGCATCCCAACCCCCTCACTTTAAGGTTGGTTTCAACTGGGGTTTCACATGAATACTACAACACACATCATAAATCGAACATACTTTAGATCACATATACCAAGAAGATAGCTTATGAGATTTTGAACGGTCAGAAGCCTCAGTGAATTACTTTCATATGTTCAGAAGTAAGTATTACACTCTAAATCACAAAAAACAACTGGAAAAATTCGATGAAAGAAGTGATTTAGAAATTTTTCTTTGATATTCCAACAATAGCAGAGCGTTTTGTGTATTCAACAAAAGAACTTAAGTTTCAATGAAATAGATTAATGTTATTGTAGAAGACATTCTTTCAGAAAGTGAAAGAAGGAAGGTATCACAGGTAGATAATGATGAGATTGCTCAATTTATTAGAAGTGTCACAACTCCAGAAAGTGTTAACAGAAGAGATAAAGAAGATTCTGACAAAAGAACAGAAAGATGTGGAACGAAAATTACCATTATCCAGATCAAGAAGAATCATCCATCTAAGCTGCTATTAGAGGCATTGATGAGACTAGAAAGACCAAAAACAGACCAAAAGCTGACTATAAGGAAATAGTTAAATATGCTTGTTATACTTCAATATTGGAGCTGAAGAATGTCAAAGAAGTTTTGACTATTGAACATTACATTGTTGCCACATAAAATAAACAATAATACTTTGAGAGAAATGATATATGAGAACTGTTGGAGATATGCCCTACGCAATTTATACTTGTGATTTAATATTTTCATAATAAAATGAGGCATTTATTTTTGTAAATAGTATATTTCGCATGATGGTCATCAAGTACGTAATTTGATAGAAAAACCCTATAGCAGATGAATGTGTTAGAATTCAAGGACTCCTTAAATACAGAAAATACCATCGAATTCTTGCACGACTCATGCTAAAATGTATCGTTAGGGACTTAATAGAAGATCATACCTCAAACGTTGTACAATCTCCTATGATACGAAGAAAATTATGTTTGTCCAGTTAGATCACATGTGCTATCTCTATGAACACCCTCTATAATTGCATACAACAAACTTCATTTTTAACCAGAATGTGCTAGCGCCCTTGGAAAGAAAAATTATTTTTTGGAAATTTTTTTGGGTTTTTAGAGCGTTGGATAGATAGAAAGTTTTGTGATGACTAGCATTTTTATTTTATAATACCGAGACTATATATAAAACATCTAAACTTTTAAAACTATTTTAAGAGTTCTCCTCTCAAGCAATCTCCCTATCTAGTGGATTATATCTTTTTATATCGGTCATATCTTTATAAAGATAAAATTTAAAAGATATAAATTAGATGATTTCGGCAGTTATTGATTAATCTACCAAATTAGATGCAAGATACCTAGATGTCTTTTAAACATATCCATCTTAGATGCCATTTCTAAATATAATGTATATGGATATACTTCTAGATACGATGAATCTAGACACATTTCCAAACATGATGAATCTAGCTGCCAGAAAATAAAATAAGTTGTTCGTTTAATGTGTGACCATGTAGGCTCATGTAACAGTGGTAGTGTGCCCAAATTATATTTATAAGGCCCACAAGTTATATGCAGTTTCTAACAAAATATTATAACTACACTGGTTAAAATGAAGATCCGTGATCTCTTTAAATCAAATTAAAATTTGATATGTAATCCTTTTGTCTTACGGTATCTTTATTAAGCATAAGACATGGAACATGTCATCCTTATAATACCTAATCAACTATTTCTTGATTTCTAAGTAGTTTGTTCAAATAAATAATATAAATATATTTAATTGATACATTTGATCACGACCATGTATTTTAATAGTTTATTTATCAAGGGGCCCATGGATATCTCTCAAGAGAATAAGAGGGACAAATTCTTTCACTTTCATTCACATTCCTCTCACTGACTTATTCTATATCCAATAGTAGTCTTATTCAATTATCTAGTTAAAGACAACTTAAGACTATGTTAAGATAAAGAATCTACTAAGTAAGAAACAATGATGAATTCAGGTCAAAGGACATATAATATCATAATTTGAGAGAGAAGTACTTATGACATTTCCCATGAAGTATTCTCTTAATGGGTCATGTCCAATATAATATTCCTTAACATCTACTTATGTTTTGAGTTGATATTCCATATATCCATGACTAGTAAAGCATAACATCAAGTCATAAACATATTAATCTTAATTTATTATTTTTCTATCAATAATAATTAATTAGGAACATTTTAAGAATAATCATTCTACTTGCTATAAGATGTTACTATCAAGATACGTACTTGATGACCATAAAGTGAAATATACTATTTATGAAAATAAATGCCTCGTATTTATTGCAAGATTATTGAATGAAAAATACAATAAATTTTGAATGAAAAATACAAATTGTTTAGGGCATATCCCCAACAATCTCCCACTTGCATTAAGACCAATTTAACATAAATTGCAATCTCATTGATATAGTATGACTATCATGTTTAGACAATGGGAGTGGCTTTGTCAGCGGATCTACAATGTTGTCATCAGTTGATACTTTGTATACTTTTACATCTTCTCTATCAACAATTTCTTATATGTATTTGGATTGCTAATGTGATCTTGGTTCCTTAGCTTGTGCAAAGGCTCCATTATTACCACAACAAAGGTCCACTGGGTTCACAATAATAGGAACTACATATAGTCTAGTAATAAACTTCCTTATCTAAACTGCTTCTTTAGCTATAACTGAGGCAGCTACGTACTCATATTCTGTAGTAGAATTGACCAAGGTATCATGCTTTAAACTTTTCCTGCTTACAGCGCCTCCATTAAAACAAAATTAAAACCTTGATTACGATCTAAAATCATCTATGTCAGATTGAAAACTAGCATTAGTGTAACTATTTACAACTAACTCGTCTTCTTGTCCTCTGTAAATTAGGAACATATCTTTAGTCCTTTTGAAGTATTTAAGTATGTTCTTGATAGTATTCCAGTGTGGCTCTTCAAGATTTGACTGGAACCTGCTCGTCATGCTCAATGCATAGGAAATATCAGATTAAGTGCAAAACACAACATGCATGATAGATCTTATAGCACAAGTGTACGATATCTTATTCATGCACTTTTTTTCATCCTTCGTAGAAGGACTCTGAGTTTTGCTGAGCTTAAAGCCATGTAACATTAGCAAGAAATCTCTTTTAGAATCTTTCATATTGAACATTTTCTGTACTTTATCAATATATGCACTTTGACTTTGGTTAATTAACTTTCTAGATCTATCTCTATAGATCCTAATGCCTAAAATATTGGAAGCATCACCTCAATCTTTCATTGAGAAATAAATTTTTAACCATGTCTTTACACTTTGTAAAGTTGAGATGTCATTTGCAATAAGCAAGATGTCATCAACATAGAGCACTAAAAAGATAATTGCATTCCTATTTATTTTCTTATAGACATAAGGTTCATCTTCATTTTTGATAAAGTTAAATTCTTTAATTGCTTTATTAAAATAAAGATTCCAACTTTGAGATGCTTATTTTAATCCATAAATGGATCTTTGTAGTTTGCACACTTTACTAGGATTCGAAGGATTAACAAAACTCTCAGATTGTGTCATATGCGCATCCTCAATTAAGTTTCCATTAAGAAATGTTGTTTGGACATCCATATACCAAATCTCATAGTCATAATATGCTACTATGGCAAGAAGAATTCTAATAGATTTAAGCATTGCAACTGGTGAAAATGTTTAATCATAGTCTATATGAGTTTGTCTATAACATTTTGCTACCGGTTGTACTTTGTAAGTATGCATATTTCCCTCCATGTTTATTTTCTTTTTGAAAACACATTTGTACCCAGTGGTTTTTGAACCTTTAGATAGATTAACCAAAGTCTAAACTTGGTTATCAAACATGAATTGCATATCAGATTTCATGGCCTCTAGCCATTTTTCAGAGTCAAAACTCTTAATGGCTTCTTGAGTGGTAGTGGGCTCATTATTATCTATGAGGTCCACATTGTGATCGTCAGTTATGAGAAATCCATATCTCTCAGGTGGTTGATGAGCCCTATCAGATCTTCGAGAACCTTGTTCTATAGAAGTGGGCTGTAACACCCCGCTACCTAGGCCCGCCAGGGCCGGGATGTCGCCCCGTCTAAAGAACAATGGGTCTTTATAACTAGGTCACACAAATGAAATAGCGGAATATAAATGATACTTGAACTTAAAATTTATTACATTCCAAAATAAATATCAATCCAAGAATAAGTCCCAGAATACCAAAACAAATCCATAATAAAACTTTATCCACTCTCATCTCCCCAAAACATTACACAAAAATAAATCATCAGAAAATCTTCCAAAGCAGGCATAATCTAGCTACTCATCCCCATAGTATGATCGACCTGAAATCATGGTAAAACGGTGATGAGATAAAAATATCAGTAAGTCCATGTATGCTTTGGGTGTTCAGTGAAATCAGTTCGTGATGCAAAGTATGAAATCTTTACAAAAGAATTACTGGCAAGCAATAAACATTAGTCAAAAGTAAGAGTGGTGTTTTGGCTTTTCCAAGCATACATAATCAATAAAATCAACAACTCGAAATAAATGATTATGGGTTACCACACGTTGGGCCCCATAACCGGTCAGAATGCCGACACTTTGTGCAAACTGACAACAGGTAGGTGATCGGCCTACCGGGCAAGATACTCCCCATTCTCTATACCCAACAACAACCGGGTGTCCATTCCGGCAAAACACAGTCACTTGACTGAAATAAAACAAACTGCTAGCTCGGACCGGCACGACCTATTGGACTGACATCTCATCCGGGAAGGACCCACCCCTCAGAGGTGGCCACTTATTGAGAGACTTACCCTAACCCTTTAAAGACTAGCCCTAGCAGTCCATCCTTATTGTTTCACATGAAAATGGCAATTTAAAGGTTTCCAAAGTCTTTTGTAAAATCAGTTTTAGCAAGAGTTTGAGTTTGGGCAAATCTGCTCATTGATTTTTTAAATAATTCAAATGTTTGAAATAAGAAAGGATTTTAACCCTCGATTGCCTTGACATAAATGAGTGTTCATACACTCTACATTTGGCTTGCCATAAGGAAAATATTTCATATCAATCAGGTTTTATGCAGGAGTTTACCTGATCCTCGCTCACACAATAGGTCTCCAACAGCTGACCTAACCCCGCATGGCAAAAACAAACCACAATCAATTTCAAGCCACAATCCACTTCCTCAATTTTAAATCAACTCAACTTGCTACTACCATGATCCTAGTGTCCCAAGCTTTAAGGCCAAACAATAACTAAATACGTTTATAGATTGAGCCTAATTTGATATTTAAAATAATTAATGGTTTGGGAAAATAAATTCTAATAAGTTGAAATTTTAAATCTTGCTAAGAAAAATTTAGAGTTTATTTGATCAAGAGTCCTAGGTAGTATTAGGTAAACTAATGATTTATTAATAATCTAGTTGTTGGAAAATAATTGATAGTTAAAATTAGTTGAGAATAAATTTAACGAGTCTTGTTTGGAAAATAATAAGTAAATCTTTAAGGAGTTTTGATTTAATAAATATTTTACTAATTATAATCATTCTCATAAAAGGCTTTAATTGATTTCATTATTTTAAATAATATTTATATATTTTATTTTTCTAGCAAAAATTATTATTTATTTGACTAAAATATCCTTTATATGATAATAATAATAATAATAATAATAATAATCCAAATCTACCCTTCCTAGGGTTTTTCAAAATTACTAGCAAAACTTATATCATTAAATATTTTATTCATGAAATAAAATTAGCTTAGGGACAACTAGGCCATGATCAAATTTCTATGGCTATCCACAATCAAGAACACATACAATCCCTCAATTCATCAATTCATCCAAATCATGCATATAAGCATAGATCTAAATTTATCAAGACATGATCTAACTTCTACTAGCATAAATATGATCATGGCTTCAATAATCCAACATGCATATAAATCCTATTCACCAAATGTGGCATAATCTCTAGCATACTTCATCACAAATATTACCTATGACATGCATCAAACCTCAAATCATCATACAATCAACCAAGATAATCCTTCCACGCATAAATCCCATCTCCTTCACAATCATACATATATTCATGCTTCAACCTCAACAATACATACTCAAATCCTATCACCATCCACCTTCTAACAACATCATCCTAGAGACATGAATCTAAGATTTAAAAGAAAGATTGAAGTCACTTACTTGGTTGATGAATACCTTGAACGAGTTTGGAATGGATCTCAACTCCTAGATGCCTAAATTCATCCAAGGGAGATGGAGATAGCATGACCATGGGAGAAGAAGCCATCTGGCCAAGAGGAGGGAGTTTCGGCCATGAGAGAGAGAGAGAGAGAGAGACCATTAGCATGTCTGTTCACATATATTCTCACTAGAGATCAAGATTGGAGAAGATGAAGTTGTTAGAACAAACCTACCTTGAAGGTGTTCTTGAACCTTCATAGAATTTTCTGGTTTTGATCCGAAGTAGCGAGTTTATTTGTAGAGTTTGATGTTAAGAATGGTGTTGATGAACTCACGGCAGTGAGTAGGTCAAATCTAGAGATTTTAGAGAAGGTTTGAAGTGGTTTTGAAGGGTATTAGGTGAAGGGAAGAAGTAGGTGTTCTTGGTGTAGTGTGTGCATTCTTGAAGGTTGAAGGAATTTGAGAGATTGTAGTTTGCAGCTGCTAAAATTCTGTGAGAACTAGGGCTAGCCAAATTTTTGTAGGGTTTAGGAAGATTATTCTCTGATTTGGAAGGGAAAAGGAAAGGCTAGTTGTTAAAATCCTTGAAGAATATTTTTAGAAAGCAATTTTGGAAACTAAATAACCTAGAATATCTTGATTATTGGAGAGCTTTGAAAGTTTGCCATGGCCGACTGTTTTGAGCAGAATTTTGGTGGGATTAAAGCTGAATTAAGGAAGCTTATGGTGGTCGAAAAGAGGGAGCATAATGGTGAAGAAAAAGTCTGGTTATTAGAGGGATACATTATGGAAGGTTGCTAAAGTATGGTGGCTGGAATTTTAGTAATCAATCAAGCATGATTGCAGGGATTTGTTGGAGAGATTTTCGGGCAGCCATGTTTGAATTTCGTATAGAAGCTTTAGAGGAATAATGGAGCTTAGTTATTGAAGGTTTAAGGGAGGTTTATGTAGAACAAGGATGGGGTTTCGGCTGGAAGAGAATTAGGAAACAAAGCTGGACAGTTTGGACTGCATAGGATTTTCGCTGGCTGGAATTCCTGGATAGCTTTTCGGTAGCCATTTCCCAGCCAACTTGCAGAGAGTTTGAAGGGGAATTTCAGGAGATTTTAGGGCTGGTTCCTAGCCTTCTTCATGGAGGAAAAACATGGCTAAGGTGCTAAACAAAATCTAGAAAAAAACAACTTGGTTTTGGACTCTCAAAGTTGCGATTGCCTAGGGATTTTTCCTGGTTTTGCTCCAGTTTTGAGCAGTCCGAAAATGGCCAAAGAATTCAGGTTGCAAGCTGATCCAAAAGACCATTTTTCTGGCAGCATTTGGGAGGGAATGTTAGCTAAGAATCTCGACACCTTGATGGCACAATAAGCTGGAGAATTTCAGTTCATTCCAAGAGGGAAGATGAACTAGCTAGAGTGAATTTTTAGCAAGCTCACTAGAGGGATTTTTCCTCTTGGAATTTCCCACAACCCTTCCACATTTTCAGACCATAAGAAGTCTTTCATTAAGACATTTTGATCCTACAAAGCCACAGCACTTTACTGAAATTTTTGGAAAGAAAATGACTAGAACAACTTGATCAAACTAATGAGTTGAGAAATAAGGAAAATCAAAGATCAAGGAAAATGAATTCCCTCTTAGGAAATTCGAATAGGCCAAGGGGGTAGAATGAGGATGCTCCTAACATGTCTCACTAGAGGGATTTTTCCTCTTGGAATTTCCCACAACCCTTCCACATTTTCAGACCATAAGAAGTATTTCATTAAGACATTTTGATCCTACAAAGTCACAACACTTTACTGAAATTTCTGAAAAGAAAATGGCTAGAACAACTTGATCAAACTAATGAGTTGAGAAATAAGAAAAATCAAAGATCAAGGAAAATGAATTCCCTCTTAGGAAATTCGAATAGGCCAAGGGGGTAGAATGAGGATGCTCCTAACATGTCTCTCTTAGGACATCATCACTACCCTATTCTAAGCACCTAAGGCCGAAATTATTACTTCCTAAGCAAAAATAAAATTTAACCAAGCTAAAGCTCCTATGATGGAATTTGAATACAAGACCTCAAGAATTAATCCCAAAGCTCTAACCACTAAACCACAACAACTCTTATTGTTATTTTCACTAGAAAATTATTTCCTATCTAATCCTCATGCTATCTTCCTATTTTCACCTCAAGCAAAAATTACCATTTTACCCTTCTCTCTCAATACTCACCAACAAGCCTCCACGACATTAAAACTCAAATCCAAGGCACATAAAATCATATAAAAATATATTTAATCATGCAATAAAGTATGATATGCATCCAAACCCCCTTACTCTAAGGTTGGTTTTGACTAGGGTTTCACATGGGCTCACCTTGAACTTGTGAACCATCTAATCGAGGTTTATTATTCGGTTAAGATACTAATTGTGGCTCTTGAATCCCATCAAAATATATTTTACTCTCACTCATTCTTTTGGAAATAAATTCATTTTCAAGAAAAAATCCATTTCGAGCAATGATTACTCTATTTTTTGTTGAGAAATAGAATTGGTATCCTTTAGTTTCCTTAGGATAGCCCACAAAAATATATTTATCTAATTTGGATGCAAGTTTATCAGACAATAAATGCTTCGCATAAGCTTCGCAACCCTAAAATTGAGAAATGACAAACTAGGTTATGTTCTTGTCCATATCTCATGTGGCGTCTTTTTAATCATTTTAAATGGAACTTGATTACGTATGAACGCAACAATGTCTAGGACATAACCCCAAAAAGGAGATTGGATGATCAGTTTAACTTATCATGGATCGAACCATATCTAATAAAGTCCAATTCATCCATTTAGATACACCATTCCGTTGAGGTATTACTGGTGGAGTTAATTGTCGAGATAATTCTACTATTTTTAAGATGCTCGTCAAGCTCTTGGCTCAAGTATTCACCACCTCGATCTGATAAAGTGTTTTGATATTTTTTCCAAGCTAATTTTGTACTTTATTTTGAAAATCTTTGAATTTCTGGAATGATTCCGATTTATGTTTCATCAGATATAGGTAGCCATATCTGCTAAAATCATCCATAAATGTAATGAAGTACTAAAATCCACCTCTAGCATATGTATTCATTGGTATACATATATCAATATGTATTAATCCCAAAAAATTAGTGGCCCTTTCTTTTAAAAGGTACCTTAGTTACTTTGCTTAATAAACAAGACTCATATATTTCATAAGATTCTAAATCAAATGAATTTAGTAGCCAATCATTATGAAACTTTGGTATATGTTTCTCATTTATATGGCCCAAATGACAATGCTAGAAGTACGTTTGGTTTAAATAATTAGATTTCGATCTCTTAGTATTAATAGTATAGATAGACTTGTTAGAAGATCCACGAAGAATAAGAATATGGAGTCCATTTGATAATGAGACATCTCTATAGAAAATACCATTTTTATTAATGGAGCAAATGTTATTCTGAATAATAAATTCAGTGTTAGGGATATGCCCTAAAATAATTTGCACTTATATTATTGTGATGATGTATTATGTAATAATACAAGGCATTTCTTTCCATGAATAGTGCATTTAATTTTGTGGTCATCAAGTACGTGACTTGATAGTAAAACGCTATAACAAATGCAATGACTATTCTTAAATTATCCTTGATCGATTATTGTTAGTGGAATAATAATAAATTAATATTAGTATGTTATGACTTGATGGCTATGTTTTACTGGGCATGGATATATGTGATATCAAGTTAAAACATAAATAAATGTTAGTAAATATTGTATTGAACATGACCCACTGTGAGAGTACTTCATGGAATGTATCATAAGTACTTTCTAGCCCTAATGATATTAAAAGTCCTTCAACCTGATTTCATCATAGTTTTATACTTGATAAATTATATAAGTTGATGTTGTCTAAAGTTGTCTTTAACCAGATAATTAATTAGACCATTGTTGGATATAGAATAAATCAAGGAGAGGAATATGATTAATAGTAAAGGAATTTGTCCCTCTCAATTTTAAGAGAGATATCCATGGGCCCCTTCATATGTTAGACTGTTAAAATGCATGGCCGTGCTCAAATATATTAATTTGAGATATTGATATTATTTGTTTGAACCGTCTACTATGAGATAAAGAAATAATTGATTAAGTGTAATAAAGATGGCATGCTCCGTGCCTTATGCTTAATCTGGATAAAGTGTGACAAGAGAACTAAATATAAAGTTATGATTTGGTTCAAAGAGATCACTGATCTTCATTTTATCTAGATAATAATAATATTTTACTAGAAACCGCTTATAACTTATGGGCCATTTAAATATGATTTGAGCACACTACCAGTGTTAAATGAACATATAGGGTCACACGTTAAGCGAACACATTAGGTTATTTTTTTGATAACTATGTTCGATGTATCTGGAAATTTGTCTAGGTTAATCAAACCTAGAAAAATGACCGGATACAATAAATCTGAAAATATGTCCACATTCGGTGTATCTAGATGATGTCCAGATTATAAAAATCTGACTCGATAAATTAATTAGTTAAATTACCGAGTTAATAGAAGAATTTTATTATATCAGTTTTAATTTAATTTGAATTTAAAATAAAATATGATAAGATATTATAAGAGTTAGACTCCAAAAGGTTTGGGTGGTTTAAAAAAAAAACCGTAGCCGTCTTCTTATAAGCCCTCTCCAAAAAAAAAAAAAAAGAAAAAAAAGAAATATTCGTGCCTCCATTACTAGGAAAAATAAAACTTCTCAAAACCCTAGGCGCTAGCACTCCCGGGTGGCGAGCTGGTTCGCCATGTGTATCGAATAGAGGACGTTCACACATTACAGCGTCTGGTGATCGTTCAAGTTGCACATGCGCCTGAAACCCAGAAGACAGAGGTCTTGATTATGGTAAACAGAGGTAATTCTGTAACTCCAAGATAGATCATAATTGTTTGGCTTAGGTCTTCAGAAGGGAATTGTGGATGTTTTCCGCGTTTAGAAGTCCACAAATCCTAACATTCAAAACCTTCCAAATTTAAACAAAAAACTAAAATAATATTCCTACCCATAGTAGGAACATAAAAACAGTTATTTAGTTCTAAAACAAGAGTACTGGGCAACATGATTTCAAAAGTTCCTACAGCTACTATAGTAACTTTTGCTACATTCTCAACTCGATGGTCCACTTTACTTTTTGCTAAGGATTTACTCCTTTTTAGACCCTACACATTTACACAAATGTGAGATCCACAGTTGGTATCCAATACCCATGAATTAGAAGTATAGAAATTAATTTCTATAATATAAATACCTAAAGTGGCAATTTCACTGTCCTTCCTTTTCTTTTCTTCCAAATGGAGCTTGCAATTTCATAACGAATGACCTGGTTCACCACAATGGTGGCACGCTCCCTCATTTGGCATTTTAGCCTTATGTTTGGGCTTAACCTTGGGCTTAGCCTTGTCCTTATCCTTATTAGCCATGAGTTTGCCCTTTCGATTGTTCTTTTCCCTTTTCCCTCTTGAACCATAAGAACACTAGGATTATTCTTCTTAATGTTCAGTTCAACTTGTTTTAGGATCCCCTACAATTCTGTAATAGATTTCTCCATATTATGCATGTTAAAATTCATGACAAATTGGTTATATTAAGGAGGTAAAGAGCCTAAGATCAAATATGTGGCCACGTTATGATTAACTGAAGTACAAAACTTTTTAAGATGGTCAAGATAGCCCTTTATCTTAAGGATATGGGTACTCACTGAGGTGCTAGAAGCCATTTTGCAAGCATTTAACGCCTTATGAGCTTCAAACCTTTCTTGTCATGCTTGCTCTTAGGACATTTTCTTGAGATGCATAATCATATCAAATGCCTCTACTTCTTCAAACTATTTTTGAAACTTAGAGTTCATAGTGGCTAGCATAAGGCAAGTGACATCATTAGAGTCATTTTTATGCTTACCATAAACACCTTTCTCAGCTCGTACAACATTATTTGCTGGTTAAGGAGGAATAGGTTTCTCAAGAACATAGAGTTTTTTTCTTGCTTAAGAATGATTATTAAATTATGTACCTGATTAAGAAAATTAGTCCTACTAAGCTTATCTTTCTCGAGCACAGATCGCGATGAGTTATTCTAACTGTTTGTAGCCATTATCTATATCCAATAGTATGCAAAGTAATTAATTTTGAGGCTATAATGAAAACTCTTACTAAAAGTATATAAACTTTTAAAACTTCAACATTTTGATGTTTCTTAGTGGGTAAAACCTTTTTTTAATAATAAAATATTTTATTTTAATTATAAGTGAGCTTCGACTTTAATTTTATAATTAAATAAAACTGAATTTAATGAGATAGACATCAAATATCCCAACTAAAATTCTCATATAATGCCCTAGGCCTAAAATTATTTTGATAGCCCAGTTAAGTCTAACCATATCAAACTATAGAAAATTATTTTCCATCTTGTCTCACTTAAATAATGAAAAGGATCCTACTTTGGCAAGAATGGGTGTATGAGGATCCAAGAAATGACAAGTATTTGATTTTGGAAGGTATTTTAAACTTATTTTTTTAAATTTATAAATATTTTGATTGTAGTAAGCATGAAATAAATATATCAATCATGCATATAAGACATAAATAAAAGTGACATAGCATGGCCCAAACCTATATTGATCTTCATGAGCAAAGTGAAGATGAAAGTAGGCAATCTAGGTAAAGAAACTCCTTGAGCATTCCCTAATGCTTCGAGCATATTCCTTCTTAGTTGTAATTGTGGGCTTCCATCTTCCTTTTTTTTTTTAATAATAAATAGTAAAATAAAATAATTCCTGATAGGGGCTAAATTAGTCATATTTTTCCTAATTATTCGAGGCTCTTTTGTGATACGTTTTATTCAATAACTAGTCATATTCCTTCATATTTGAGATTTTACCCTTGGAAAGGAATTCTGTTCATTATTATAGATTTTTTGGGTAAAACAAAGCAAAAACATTGTAAAATAGAATAGAGGCGGCGCCGGCCATGCATTGTTAACACGAACTTTGAGGCGACAAAAATTGTCAAAACAGAGCGAAATAGAGTGGAACCGGCACCGGCTCCAGTAGCCAAGGCGGCGCCGGCTGCATTCTGGACTGTATTGTGCGGAATTCGAAAAAAAATTTGGCGAACAAGTAGAGAAACAGAACACAACCGGCGCCGGCTCCGAGAGCCAAGGCAGTGCCGGTTGTGCTCTGAGGAAAAGGCGAGATTGTGATTTTTCTACGTGGTTTTTGGTAATCTGTGGAGTTTTAATATCTTCCAACTTCTACCGGCCAAGAACATCATACCAATGAGTTTAGACACTTCCTAAGCTTATAAATAGATGGAAAACACAAAGGAAAATGAGAGAATTCATTAATCATCACAGAAAATCACTCAAATCAAAGGAGGAATTCATCAATTCAATGAGGGTTGTGCAAGAAGGTCTTCAAAGGAAGAAGAAGGAGGCTTGTCTATGAGTGCTTTCTTTTACTTTGTTTTCTTTTTCTTGAACAATGATATGTTAATTGTTTTATTGTAATTTGACATTATTTTAGATATTCATGATTTTTAAAGTTATTTGATTTTTTGATTAATTTATTATTTTTCTTGGTATTTTTTGATTACTTGTGCCTATTACGAGATTAATTGATTGTTTCTTTCCATTAATTTGCTTGAAAAAGAGGTTGATGGTAGTTTCAATTTGTTAATTTCATATTGGTTGTCTCTTAACTTGCTTGAAAAAGAGGTTAATTGCGAAGAACTAGGTAATTAAAGGTTAATTGATGTCTGCCAGAATATGGATTCATTAGTTAATTTTATGTTTTAAGTTTGCCAGAATATGAAAATTTATTCAAGGATTGTGTTTAATGCATCTTTTAGGTAAATTAGTTGAGATAGAATAAATGATGCTAATTTTTCTAGAAGATAGTGATTTCATGGATTTAAAAAGAAGTGAGTCTATCTTAATCAGTCATGATGTCAAGGGAATAATTAGTTATGATAATGGTTGGGTACTTTAAGATCATGTTTGTCTAAACAATGGCTTGAGTTACATAATTCTCCATCCTTGACATGTATATATTTTTATTTTTATTTTATTTTTATTTATTTTATTTATTTTTCATTTTATCGAGTCGATTAAACAATGAAAGAAAGGTGATTAATGTATACTTGTTCCTTGAGGGTCGACACTCTTTTGAACCCTATGCTATGTTAATGATGAGTACACTTGCTCATATGTGTAATTTGGGATTAACGTTTTAATGTAAACTTGATTGGGAATGTACTTAGTTTTTATATGATTTTTATACCCAAATCCATACATATCAATTCCTATTTTAGAAAGCAACTACAATTTTACTACAATGACAAATGACACACAAACTGTATTTAAAATATTACAACCTAAAAACAACAAAAATAAACTTACCAATCACACTAGGGTAATAAGGGCCATGCTATGCACAACACAAAACAATCCACAAAACAATCAAAATATGCTAACGAATAACACGCAACGAATAGTTAGACGGGGTTCCAAAGGGCAGCATCCCTAGTGGTAGTCCTGCTAGTTGGTCAGCGGGCAGGGGTTAATAGGGCAGTGCCCCTTGCGGGGGTCTCTACGGCAATGCCCCTGAAAGGAACACTAATTTTTCATTTTCTCATTGAATGAGATTCTACCTTCCGATTACCAAATGTTAATCAAATTAACATTTGTAAAACATCTTGTTTAGCCACCAGAAAATAGCCCGTAAACATGTAATGACAGACAGTCTGCAATTATTCTAAACTAGATTGCGACTACTAGTTTAGATAATCTAATCTAATTACTAGTTGCAAGGATCACGCAAAAATATAAAACAGTATTAATTTCTACAATAATCGCATATCATATGAACAAAAAGTAAATACGTTAACGTGCTCTTTACTTAGGTTAGATTATGTAAAAGCATCATGGATATATCACATACATATTCATACATGAACACATTATAGTCTCTAAAGGTTTTAGCAAATTTCTCTGACACGACTATTAGAATTTGAGGACTCCTTAAACATGGAAAACACCCTTGAATTCTTTCAGGACGTATACTAAAACGTACCGCTAGGGACTTGATAGAAGATTATACCTTAAAACATCATACAATCTCCCCTGATACAAAGACAATTCTGTTTGTCCATCAGATCATAGGTGCTGCCTCTGCGAACGCTTTCTATAGTTGCACACAATGAACTTCATTTTCAACCAAAATATGCTCACGCCTATGGAAAGAAAAATTATTTTCTGGGAATTTTTCTTGGTTTTCAGAGCGTTGGGTAGATAGGGAGTTTTGTGACAGGTAGGGTTTTTGTTTTACAATACCTAGCTTATATATAAAACAGCTAAACTCGTAAAATTGTTTTAAGATTTCTCCTCTCATCCAATCTCCCTATTTGGTGGATCATATATTTTGATATTAGTCATATCTTTATAAAATTGAATTTCCAAAGACATGAATTATTTTACCAAATAATTTCAGTAGTTACTAATTAATCTACCAAATTAGATACAAGATATCTGGACGCCATTCAGACATATCGATCCTAGATGCCTTTTTTAAATACAATGTATCTAGACATACTTCTAGATACAATGAATCTAGACATATTTCCAAACATGAAAAATCTAGCCATCAGAAAATAAAATAAGCTGTTCACGTAATGTGACCCTGTAGCCTCATCTAACACTGGTAGTGTACCCAAATCATATTTATAAGACCCACAAGTTATAAGAAGTTTCTAGTAAAAATTATAACTACCTAGGTTAAAATGAAGGCCCGTGATCTCTTTAAACCAGACCAAAATTTGATATTTAATCCTTTTATCTCACGATATCCTGATTAATTATAAGGCATAAAACATGTCATCCTTATAAAGTTTAATAAACTATTTCTTAATTTCTAAATAAACTATTTAAAAAAATAATATCAATATCTTTAATTGATACATTTGAGCACGACCATGCATTTTAATAGTTTAACTCATCAAGGGGCCCATAGATATCTCTCTCAAGAATAAGAGACAAATTCCTTCACTTTCATTCACATTCCTCTCCCTGACTTATTCTATATCCAACAGTAGTCTTATTCAATTATCTAGTTAAAGATAACTTAAAACTATGTCAAGATATAAAATTTACCAAGTAGGAAATAATGATGAATTCAGGTCAAAGGATATATAATATCATAATTTGATAGAGAAGTATTTATGACATGTCCCATGAAGTAATCTCATAGTGGGTCATGTCCAATACAATATTCCTTAATGTCTATTTATATTTTGACTTGATATCCCATATATCCATGACCAGTAAAACATAGCCATTAGGTCATAAATATAATAATCTTAATTTATTATTATTCTATCAATAATAATCAATTATGGATATTTCAAGAATAATCATTCTACTTGCTATATGATTTTACTATCAAGTCACGTACTTGATGACCATAAAGTGAAATACCCTATTTTTGAAAAAAAAAAAATACCTCATATTTATTGCAAATTTACTGAATGACTAATACAATAAATTCTAAATGACAAATACAAATTATTTAGGGCATATCTCCATCAGAATGACTATTCTTAATATGTCCCCAATCGAATTGGTGGAACAATAATATCTTAAGAGTAATATGTTTATAACTTGACGGCTATATTTTACTAGTCATAGATATATGAGATATCAAGTGAAAACATAAATATATATTAGGGAACATTGTATTGGGCATGACCCAGTATGAAAGTACTTCATGGAACATGTCACAAGTAATTCTCTTAAAAAAAAGAAAAAATGATATTTTAAGTCCTTTGACCTGAATTCATCATATTCCTATTTTGTGGATTCTATATTTTTACATAGTCTTTAGTTATCTTTAATCAGATTATTAGTAAGACTATTGTTGGATATGGAATAAGTCAGGAAGAGGATTGTGAATGATAGTGAAGGGATTTATCCCTTTAATTATCGGGAGAGATATCCATAGGCCACTTGATAAGTTAAACTGTTAAATTGTATAGTCGTGCTCAAATATATCAATTAGAGATATTGTTATCATTTATTTGAACAGTTTACTTAGAAATTAAGAAATAATTTATTATGTTTTATAAGGAAGACATATTTTGTGCCTTATACTTAATCGGGATATCATGTGATAAATGATTGAATATCGATTTGTGGTTTAGTTCAAAAAGATCATTGATCTTCATTTTTACTTGGGCAGTTATAATATTTTTCTAGAAGCTGCTTATAACTTGTGGACCTTGTAAATGTGATTTGGGCACGCTACCTATGTTAAATGAACAAACAGGGTCATATACTAAGTGAACAACTTAGGTAATTTTTTGGTGGCTAGATTCGTCATATTTGGAAATGTTTCTAGATTCATCGTATCTATAAGTATGTCCAAATACATATATTTAGAGAGAGATGTTCAGGTTCAATGTATTTGAAGGACATGTAGATACTTTATATCTGTTGGTAGATTAATTAGTAACTACCGAAATTATCTCGTAAGATAATTCATATTTTTTAAAATTTTGTTTCATAAAGATATAATCGATATCTAAAGATATGATAAGTCAGATAGGGAGATTGGTTGAGAGAAGAATTCGTAAAAACCATTTTAAAAGTTCAGATGTTTTAGAGCCTTGGTAACGAAAGAGAAAAAAAAACCCTAGCCGTCTAATAAGCATTCTTTCTATCCAACATTTTTGGATAACCAAAACTCCCAAAAATACTTTCTTCCGAGGGGGTAGTACAATGTAGTTGAGCCTAAGTTCATTTTGTGAATATGTAAAGGATGTTACTAACAAGTAGCATCTGTGATCTCGCAAGTGGTAACGTGCACCAGTTACTCGGAGGATTATATTTCACACATTATTAGAAGGTATGATCCTCTAAGCTAGTTTGCTTGCTATTTAGCCTGGATCCTGTGAAAGGATTTGTGGATATTTTCATAATTTGGAGTTCTTAGCTCCCAATAGGAACTTGTGCCTAGAGCAAAGAATGTAAATTTGATGGTACCAAATGGGTATTTTGAAACAAAACAGGTGAGCTTGGTAATATTGCAAGAAACATGACAAGATTAGTTGTTTAGGGCTACATACAAGCTGAAGTATTGACTTAGACAAAACATTTACTCTTGTAGCAAGGTTGGGGTCTGTCATTCGGCTACTTGCAGTAACCTGTGCTAGGAATTTCACACTTCAACAAATGGATGTGAAGAGGGCATTCTTGAATGGATTTTTACAGAAAGAAACATATGTTGAACAACCTAAAGGCTTTATCAATTATGAGATCCCAGATCATGCATACAGGTTAAAGAAATCTCTCTATAATTTGAAGTAAGCACTTAGGGCATGGCATGAAAGGCTTAGTCAAAGATGCAAGAGAGGGGGAATTGATAAGACAATGTTTGCCATGAAATTTGGAATATACTGCACTATTACACAAATATGGATGACATCGTGTTCAGTTCAACATAAAAATAGATACCAAAAGACTTTATTGAACTCATGGAAATAGAGTTTGAGATAATCATGGTTGATGAACTAATATGCTTTCTTAGTTTAAAGATTAAATTGATAGAGGGTGGGATTTTTATATTTCAAACCAAATATGTCAATAAGTTGGTTAAGAAAAGAAAAGGAAGGATAGTAAGATTGCCACTTCAGGCAATTATGTTATAGAAATTAATTTATCTACTTCTGATTCACGAGTATTAGATATTAGCTATAGATCTCACATTTATGTAAACATAGAGGGTCTAAAAAGGAGTAAAGCCTTAGCAAAATATGAGGTAGACCAACGAGTTGCAAATGGAGCAAAAGTTGTTGTAGTAACTGTAGGAATTTTGAATTAATTTTGCCATGTGGGCTTATTTTAAGACTGAATGAATTTTTTTATGTTCCTGCTACGAGTAGGATTATTATTTCAGTTTCTTGTTTATGTTAGTGTTGTGCCCTACAGGCAATCACTTGTACATTATATATGACATATTTTATTTTAATAAAAGATATTATTTATCTTACAGTTTCTTTTGTTTACTTTAAGTAATATAACTATTCAATAAAGTCCATAGTACAACACTGTGTTAAGGAAATTATGATAGAGATCATGATATGAGATTCATACTACACTGGATGGTGTTAGTACTTAAATAGTCCTTAGTCATAGTATTAATGAGACAAGACATCATTAATGAGTTAAGACTAGCATGTGTTAGACTTCCTTATTTGATCAAGCAGTGGTTCTCATAGCCGCGAGTATTGAGATATTCAAAGTTAACACATGGATGCTTGTTAATGGAACAAGTTCATTGGATGACCTAGCTTTGAGATAATCACATGGATAACTATTTAGTGCCAGTGATATAATCTCAATATAGCAAATGTGCAAGTATCCTTAGACTTGAGATCTCCAAGGTACATTCTTTGCTGAGCTTTGTACTTTGATTCCAATCTTCGGAGCTCGATTGAGGGTGGCCTATGGGATAGATATTGGGTACATTATGAGGTAAACGAAAGTAGTTGAGAGGGTCAATAAAGGATTCACTACTCCTAATAGTAGGGGCGAATATCTCAATGCCACTTGTAGGAATTACTACTCGGAAAGTCCTTGGCCAAGGTGATTGTGTATTAGAAATAGTTCCAATTGATACATATCAAGAGTAGTGGGTTCCTGGTACAAGTACTATTGTATTCGAGCCAAAATTAATTCTGGAGGGAGTTGGCACTAATTCCGTACTCCAAATCGAATAAGATATTGTATGGTGAAAGGAGTTAATTGCACTGTAGTTTGTTATTGAGGGTTCATGTCAAGCCACTTGACTTCCTGGACTCTGGGTGGTCATGATGTATTGCTAGATACCGCTTATGATTTGGGAATATGGGTTTATTAATTAATGAATTAATAAACCAATCCTGATTAGAATTAATACGATTAATTCTAATTAATTATGGATTATTAAGCTCAAAGACGTTTGGATTAATTCATGTTATCTACCAATTGACTGGGAAATCTAATAGGTCACACACAATAGAGGATTATATACTCAAGATGTTATTTGATAACATCGTGGGGTTAATTAAGAGAAAGAGAAGTTGTTGTAGACAAATTATAATTATTTATAATTGTAAGAACTTGATATTTCCAATTACAATTAGAGAATTCTAATTATTTTATAATTCTAGATTTTCAGTGAATTTTCAAATATATATGGTGATATAACCGAAACCCTAAGTGGGGATTAGACAACACGAAAATCCAGCTACCAAGACTCTTTTCTTATCTTCTTCTATCTCTCTCGATTGTCTTGGGAAACAACTCTAGCTCCCATCTTATTTCTGCTAGTACAGGAAAGTTTGGTGCTTGAGTATTCCTCTGTGTGGATTACTGTTAGAGATAATCACACACTGTGATTATAGTGGTTAGACGTCCAACTCTCGTGGAGTTTGCACAAGAGGATTGCTGGATCGCGCCTCGACTTGAAGAAGAAATTTTATTTTTCGGACGATCAAGCAAAGGTAAAAAGCTACTATCTTTATTGTCTTTATATCTTGTTTTCCACACATAGGCGGGTCTTGGGATGATATCTTGTTTTATTTTTCGTTGCGCCGTATAGGATATGAGCTTGAGATACCGAATAGTGGTATCAAAGCCTTACTATATGTGGTCTACAGACATTGTTTTGGCATGAAAATTTGTTTTCATGTATTCGTGCTTGTCTTTATTCGTTTTGAAAATCGTTTTCACTCGAGTCAAAATCGTTTCGATCTTTATGGGTCGGCTCCGTAGCACAATATGATTGTGTAAAAGTTATAGCATATTTCGAAAGGTGCTTTCTTTATGTGCTGGAAATTTTCTACAGAAAATCGTTTTCTTAAACATGGTAGTTGCCCTCCGTTTCATCTTGTGAATTTGATTTTCTGTTTTGTTTATCTAAACTAACAAATTGGTTGTTGTTTTGAGCTTCAAAACAAAAAATTCTATTGAAAATTATTCTCACTAAAATTCTGCAGAAGATTAGGGCACCAGAAATTGTGTCTGGAAAATTTTTCTAAAAAATGCCGCCACTTCTCAAGTACAGCCGGCGCCGGCTCTAGCCTCCAAACCGATGCTGGTTCCATTCTATTCGTGATGTCCAGAAATCGTTTTTGGAAGAGAAAAATTTTTGAAAACCAGAACAAAGCCGGCACCGGCTCTGGCTTCCAAACTGGCGCCGATTATGTTCTGTTTTGCACGATCTAGCTGTTTAAAAAAAATGGAATAGAATTTTGAAAAGGAAAAAATTTGGATAGTGGGACCGCCATTATCGTTGTGAGATGGGACCCAAAAGCATTTTTCTCAAAATTAGTTTTGAGACAAACAATTTTATTTTTCAAAATAGTGATTTTGAAATTTTAAAATTAATATATTTTTCTAAAATATGGATTTTAGAATTTGTTTTATTTTTCAAAATAGTGATTTTGGAATAATAAACGTATATGTTTATTTTGTTTTAGTATAGTCAATGGCATGGTGGATGGTTATGGACTAAAACCAATTATATCTGTTCATGCATTTTACAGTTTTGGTTTTTATGAAATAAGGCCTGCGTGTCATGCCTTCTCTAGAATTCTTGTGTAATTCTCTTCTCATCTAACTCCCCTTGAATGTAACTCAAGGTTTTCTCTCTTTAGAAAACTATGTAATTAGTTTACATAGATTAGATAGGAGTAGAATTATTTTTAATTTTGGAGATGGTAACCAAAACAAGGCGAGAAGGTAAGACCTTCTACTTAAATCATGCATGAACACATAGGGTTAACTATATTAATTTCTTTTATGGATCAAAGAAATTAATTTAGGGTAAAGTCCATAACCATATCACGTAATCGCTTTATTACCATGATTATCAATTATGTGATTTATTGATTTTTATGCATGTCATTCAATGAAATCACTAAAAGGAACAAATCCCTCAATTAATATTAAACCTAATTCCTTCCGTTAATATAGTAAGAATGAGAGTCCTTTTTCGAGACCAGGTTGTTGGGCAAACCCAATCCTACTTAATATCGGGCATGTTCAAGCTATGAAATTAAATTCCTTTAGAATTAAATTCCTGATTAATGGGCTGGGTTTAACTAAATTCTTTATCTCGGTTGGGTAAACTCAAGCATAAAGAAATTTAGAGAAAAAGTTAGGGTAGCCCAAAAGGCTTTATGATTAAAAGCTGTTAGTCACCTAATGATCTGGTAGTTACATACGATGTAATTGGTATTGTATACCTACCAATAAACTTAAGGGTGGCTTGTTGGACAAACCCAAGGTTATTCTTGAGGAATTTAAACACCGGTCCACTAGGAAAGCTTCTAACGGGATTTTTTGAATCAATAGTGGGGGCTATTGGTTTGAGTAAAATAGTAGAGTAAATATGCGTTTAATTAAAGTCCTAATTATTTACATATCATGTGCATATACAAGTCGCTAATGTTTTCTATCTTTACATCTAGATCACTTGTATCATGTCAACAAACCTAAACTTACGTAGCATCTTGGAAACTAACAAGTTAACCGAATCAAACTATCTCGACTGGTATAGAAATTTGAGAATCGTTCTCAAATTGAAAAGTTGCTCTATGTGCTAGATGCTCTTATTCCACCACCAGCAGCCCAAGATATTCATGTTGATGAGCATGTTGTCCACAGGAGGCACAAGGAGGATAGTGATACAACATCATGTATTATGCTGGCATCCATGACTCCTGAGTTGCAAAAACAATACGAGCATATGTATGCTCAATCGATCATTTTACATCTTCAAGAGCTGTTTGATGCCCAAGCCAAAACTGAGATATACGAGATCTTGAAGCAACTATTCCATTGTAAAATGGCAGAGGGTTCTTCTGTGGCCACTTATGGGCTGAAGATGTTGGACTTGATAGAGAAGCTTGGATCTCTCGAGTTTGCAATGGATCATGACTTAAGTGTTGACTTAATTCTACAGTCTTTGCCTAATAATTTCTCACAATTTGTGATTAACTATCAGATGAATAAGATTGAGTCCACCATTTCTGAGTTGATCAATCTTCTCAAAACTACGGAGTCCTCCATAAAGAAGGATTCCAATGCAGTTTTAATGGTAGAATCTTCCTCTTCTAAAAAGAAAGTTCAAAAGAAAAAGAAGAGGGCTCCTATGAAGCCCAAAGGTGGTGTGAACAAAAAGGACACAGCTACCAAGGGCCCATGCCATCATTGTGGTAAGATGGGTCACTGAAGGCGCAATTGCAAAGCCTACTTAGAGACCATTATGGACAAGAAGCAGAAGGAGAAGCTTACAAGCACATCTACTTCTACTCTAGGCATGTTTATGATTGAGATAAACATGCCTTTAGAAATGAGATATGGGCATTAGACACTGGATGTGGATCTCATTTGTTCAATAACTTACAGGGACTAAAGAGTAATAAAAGGCTAGAGAAAGGTGACGTGGACTTACATACTGCAAATGGGGCAAGGGTTGCTGGACTTGCTGTAAGAACATACGAGCTGAACTTGCCTTTGGGATTAATTCTAGAATTAGAAAAATGTTATTTTGTACAAGTTTTAATGAAAAACATTATCTCAGTTGCATGTTTGGACTTATGTGGATTTTATTTAATTTTTAAGAATAAATGTTGTTCTTTTTCTTTGAATGATATTCACTATGGTTCAACAACTTTGGTTAATGGTTTATATGTTCTAGACTTGGATGATCCAATTCTCAATATAAACAATAAGAAACCTAAAATAGATAACTCTGACACTTTTTACTTATGGCATTGTCGTTTGGGTCATGTAAACGAAAATCGTGTTTCTAAATTACATAAGCTTAGTGACTTAGGGTCATTTGATTATGAATCATATAGTACATGCGAATCTTGCTTATTAGGCAAAATGACTAAAACTCTTTTTCCAGGAAAAGGAGAACGGGCCAAGGAGTTATTAGAACTTATACATTCTGATATATATAGCCCAATGTCAATACAAGCAAGAGGAGGTTACAACTATTTCATAACCTTTATCGATGACTTCTCACGATACGGGTATTTATATTTAATGAAATACAAATCTATGGCCTTTGAAAGGTTCAAAGACTTCAATAATGAAATAGAGAAACAACTTGGCAAAAGTATTAAGACTCTAAAATCTGATCGAGGAGGAGAATACTTGAGTTAAGAGTTTCTGAGTTATTTTAGAGATAATGGAATATTATGTCAATAGACTCCGCCACAAACACCTCAACATAACGGTGTATCTAAGAGAAGGAATCGAACCCTTCTAGACATGGTACGGACCATGATGGCTTCTGCAGACCTTCAAAAATCATTTTGGGGGTATGCACTAGAGACTTCTGTTTATATACTGAACAGAGTTCCAACAAAATCAGTTAATACTACCCCATTTGAGATGTTCGTTGGTAAGAGACCAAAGATATCTCACTTGCGAGTATGGGGTTGTCCTGCCTATAGCAAAAGGCCATAGTTAAACAAACTTGATAGTAAGTCTGACAAATATTTGTTTGTTGGATATCCGAAAGAATCTTTTGGATATTACTTCTACTTACCATTCGAAAATAAATTGTTTGTTTCGAAGTATGCCATCTTCTTAGAGAAGAAGGACATGCTCAAAGGGGACAGTGGGAGTAAGATTGAACTTAGTGAAGTTCATGAAGATCAAACAAACGAGGATCAACTGTCTAACCCCACATCTATTGAGAGAATAGATGAACCTTCTAATACACAAGAGCCTCGTAGATCTAGTAGGATGCGTGTGGCACCTGAGACATATGGATTTCTCATTAGTGACCACAATGATGTATTGCTCATAGATAAAGATGAGCCTACTTACAAGGATGTTCTGAATAGTTCAGAATCTGGCAAATGGCTTGAGGCCATGAAGTCAGAGATGGATTCCATGTACGATAACTAAGTATGGACTTTGGTTGATCCACCCAAAGGAATTAAACCTATTAGGTGCAAATGGGTTTTCAAGAAGAAAACAGACATGGATGGTAACTTAGTTACCTATAAAACACGACTAGTGGAAAATGGTTATCATTAACAACATGGTATTGACTATAATAAAACCTTCTCGCCAGTAGCCATGTTTAAATCCATCAGGATACTCCTAGCTATTGCTACTCATCATGATTATGAGATTTGGCAAATGAATGTGAAAACAGCTTTCCTAAATGGAAATCTAACTGAGGAAATGTATATGACACAATTTAAGGGTTTCACATCCAATAATATCACAAAGGTGTGCAAGTTGCAAAGGTCCATTTATGGACTTCAGTAGGCTTCTAGGAGTTGGAACATCCGTTTTGATGAAACAATCAAAGAGTTTGGTTTCATTCAAAATATGGATGAGCCTTGTGTATATAAGAAGGTTAGTGTGAGTGCAATCATTTTCTTATTACTTCATATAGATGACATATTGCTAATAGGAAACGTTATACCTGTCTTACAAACGGTTAAAATTTAGTGGTCCAAACAATTCTCCATGAAAGACCTTGGAGAAGCAACCTATAATCTTGGAATAAGGATTTATAGAGATAGATCCAAAAGGTTGTTAGGTCTTTCACAGTCTACATACATAGATAAAGTGCTAAAGAGGTTTAGTATGGATCAATTCAAAAAGGGATTCTTACCCATGTCACATGGTGTAAGCCTTTCAAAGTCGAAGTCTCCTAAGATACAAGTTGAAAGGGATCACATGAGTAAGATTCCATATGCCTCGGCAGTTGGATCTATCATATATGCTATGATATGTACAAGGCCCGATGTATCTTGTACTCTCAATTTGATGAGCAGATACCAATCTGACCCTGGTGAGAGTCATTGAGCGGTTGTAAAGAATATTCTTAAGTACTTACGAAGGACTAAGGATATGTTCTTAGTATATGGAGAAGGTGATTTAAAAATAAACGGGTATATTGATGCCAGTTTTCAATCTGACAAAGATGATTTCAAATCACAATCTGGCTACGTGTTTACTTTGTACGGAGGGGCAATAAGTTGTAAAAGGTCCAAACAAGAGACTATTGCCGACTTTATGACAGAAGTTGAGTACATGACTGCTTCTGAAGCAACTAAGGAAATAAAGATAAAAAGAGTTCCCACATATGAGAACATGGCTGACCCGCTTACGAAAGCACTAGCCCAAAAGAAACATGATTGTCATGTTGAGTCATTCGGTATTAGATACATGAATGATTGGCTCTAGTGCAAGTGGGAGTTTGTTAGTGTTGTGCCCTAGAGGCAATCACTTATACATTATATATGACACATTTTATTTTAATAAAGGCATTATTTATCTTACAGTTTCTTTTGTTTACTTTAAGTAATATAATTGTTCGATAAAGTCCATAGTACAACACTGTGTTAAGAAAATCATGATAGGGATCATGATATGTGATTCTTACTACACTGGATGGTGTTAGTACTTAAATAGTTCCTAGTCATAGTATTAATGAGACAGGACATCATTAATGCGTTAAGACTAGTATATGTTAGCCTTCCTGTTTTGATTAGGCGGTGGTTCTCATAACCGTGAGTATTGAGATACTCAAAGTTAACACATGGATGCTTGTTAGTGGAACAAGTTCATTGGATGACCTAGCTTTGAGATAATCACATGGATAACTATTTAGTGCCAGTGATATAATCTCAATATAGCAAACGTGCAAGTATCCTTAGACTTGAGATCTCCAACATACTTTATTTGCTGAGCTTTGTACTTTAACTCCAATCTCCAAAGCTCGATCAAGGGCTGCCTATGGGGTAGATATTGGGAACATTGTGAGGTAAACGAAAGTAGTTGAGAGGGTCAATAAAGGATTCACCACTCCTAATAGTAGGGGCGAATATCTCACGGCCACTTGTAGAAATTAATACTCAGAAAGTCCTTAGCCAAGGCGATTGTGTATTGAAATAGTTCCAATTGATACACATCTAGAGTAGTGGGTTCCTGGTACAAGTACTATTTTATTCGGGCCAGAATTAATTCTGGAGGGAGTTGGCACTAATTCCGTACTCCAAACTGAATGAGATATTGTATGGTGAAATGAGTTAATTACACTGTAGTTTGTTATTGAAGGGTTCATGTCAAGCCACTTAACTTCCTGGACTCTTGGGTGGTTATGATGTATTGCTAGATACCGCTCATGATTTGGGAATATGGGTTTATTAATTGATGAATTAATAAACCAATCCTGATTAGAATTAATACGATTAATTCTAATTAATTATGGATTATTAATCTCAAAGACATTTGGATTAATTCATGTTATCTACCAATTGACTGGGAAATCTAATAGGTCACACACAATAGAGGATTATATACTCAAGATGTTATTTGATAACATAGTGGGGTTAATTGAGAGAAAGAGAAGTTGTTATGGATAAATTATAATTAGTTAAAATTTGTAGTACAAGTTGTAATTGTGAGAACTTGATGTTTCCAATTACAATTAGAGAATTCTAATTATTTTATAATTCTAGATTTTCAGTGATTTTTTGGATATATATATGATGATATAACCAAAACCCTAAGTGGGGATTAGACACACGAAAATCCAACTACCAAGACTCTTTTCTCGTTTTCTTCTATCTCTCTCAATTGTCTTGAGAAATAACTCTAGCCGCCATCTTGTTTCTGCTAGCACAGGAAAGTTTGGTGCTTGAGTATTCCTCTGTGTGGATTACTGTTAGAGATAATCACACACTGTGATTATAGTAGTTAGACGTCCAACTCTTATGGAGTTTGCACAAGAGGATTGCTGGATCGCGCCTCGACTTGAAGAAGAAATTTTGTTCTTCGGACGATCAAACTAAGGTAAAAAGCTGCTACCTTTATTGTCTTTATGTCTTGTTTTCCATACATAGGCGGGTCCTGAGATGGTATCTCGTTTTATTTTACGCTGCGTCGTATAGGATACGAGCCTCAGATACCTAATAGTTTAGATTTGGAATGTTTTGAATTTGTTATTTGGAATAATATTTACTCCATTAATACAAATGGTATTTTCTATGGAGATGCCTCATTATCAAATGGACTTGGTATTCTTAATCTTCGTGGATCTTCTAACAAATCTATCTAAACATTAATACTAAGAGAATGAAATCTAAAGATTGAAATCAAATTTACTTCTACCATTGTTGTTTGGGTCACATAAATGAGAAACATATAACAAAGCTTCATAATAATGGGTTTCTAAATTTGTTTGATTTAGAATATTATGAAACATATGACTCTTGTTTATTAAGCAAAATGACTAAGGCACCTTTTAAGGGACGAAATAAAAGGGCCACTAATTTGTTGGGTCTAATATATACTGATGTATATGGAACAATAAATACACATGCTAGAGGAGGATTTCAGTACTTCATTACATTTACGGATGATTTCAATATATATGACTACCTATATCTAATGAAACATAAATCTGAATCTTTCTAGAAATTCAAAGAATTTCAAAATATAGTGCCAATCAGCTTGGCAAAAGTATCAAAACACTTTGATTAGAATGAGGTAGTGAATACTTAAGCCAGAAATTTGCCTAAGTATCTGAAGATTTGTAGAATTATCTCTAAAGTAATTCCATTAATTAGGAATATCTCAATGGAATAGTGTATCTGAATGGAGGAATCAGACTTTAATAGATATAGTTAGATCTATGATGAGTCAAACATATATTCTAATCTTCTTTAGAGGTTATGCCCTAGAGACTATTACGTTCATACTGAATTGAGTTCGATCTAAAGCAGTTCAAAGTATGCCATATTAGATATGGATTGGAAGAAGACCTAGTTTGTTATTTCTCAATATTTGGGGTTGCGAAGCTTATGTGAAGCATTTATTACCTGATAAACTTGCACCCAAATTAGATAAATGCATTTTTGTGAGGTATCTCAAGAAATCTAAAGGATACCAATTCTATCTCCTAACAGAAAATAGAGAATTGTTGCACGAAATGGATCTTTTCTTAAAAAAGAATCAGTAGGAGTAAAATACATCTTGATGAGATTCGAGAGCTACAATTAGCATCTGAACCGAATAATGAACCTTGATTAGATGGCTCACAAGTCTAAGGTGAGCCTACTTCTATAAAACTAGGTGCTTGCAGATCTGATTTGGTTCATCAACCACCTCAAAGATATGATTTTTTCATAATTGACGATTACAATGTAGAGCTCATGGATAATGATGAGCCCACTTCCTATCAAGAAGCCATTAAAAGTTCTATCTCTGAGAAGTGGGTAGAGGCTATGAATTCTAAGATACAATCCATATATGATAACTACGTCTAAATTTTGGTTAGTTCACTTAAAGGTTCAAAAACCATTAGGTGCAAATGGATTTTCAAAAAGAAAAAAAAAAACAAACAAACATGGAAGGAAATGTACATACTTATAAAGCACGACTAGTAGCAAAAGGTTATACACAAACTTATGGTATAGACTATGATAAAACCTTTTCAACAGTTGCAATACTTAAATCTATTAGAATTCTTCTTACCAAGCAACATATTATGACTATGAGATTTGGTAGATAAATATCAAAACAATGTTTCTTAATGGAAACATATTTGAGGATGTATAGAAGATAAAATGCATAGATATGTACACAAGGAGGTATAGAAGATAAATCATAAAATGAAATGCTCCCCCTTAATATGTAAATATATATATATATATATATATATGTATAAACATTGTAAGATATGAGATTAAGAAGACTGATTTGAGAAAAAAAAAAATTGGATTCAGCCTTTGGGCGTCCAAAATGCGCATCCAAAACTCAGTTTAGGAGAGTACAAAACTTTTGGACTCTAGGTTTTGGATGTCCAAAATATGTGTCCACAATAGGGTGAGTAGACAGAAACTGTCTTCTTTTTAAAACTCATTTTTGGATCAAGAAAATATATATCCAAAACTCTCCCTATGTATGTATAGGAAACAACGATTTTTCAGGAATTTTGATCCAACCAAGTTTTCTCGAGACATTTCAGACTTCAAAGAAAGTTTTGAGCAATAAAGCATATACGAGTAACTATCCTTATCAGCTGAGATTTTTAACATAGAGCATATCTTAATAGCTTTGATCAACAACCATATCATAATAGCCTTCGGAAACAGGTTGATCAACAACCCCAATCTCAATGATACCTTTATACATAATAACGCCTTTTACTGAAAACAGGATATCAAACTGGTTTTCAATGAGTTACTTTAAATCTTTTTGAACAGCAGAAAACTATGATCATAATCATTCAGAGATCATAAACTTTTATCATAAACTAATAGAAAATTTCACAGCTTGCTGGTTTGATCAAACCCAATTCTCAACATGAATTCCAAAGAAAGTTTCACAAGATCTTACAAAATATTCAGAGTCTGCATATAAATCTGTTATAGTGTAAAACATAATAACCATTTCTAATTTATAGCACAGCACTGCACAAACATCAGTTCATCCAACATTAGTTTAATCAGTGCAAACTAAAAGTCAAAATACTAAATAGCAGCAACAATCAATCAGTAGTGCAGTGCAAAATTAACAACATAGCCACAAAGAGCACAATAGCACAGCTTAGTGCACCAATTGCCAAAATTTCCATTTTTCCCAAAATGCACAAGTGCAGTGCAAAACTAACAACATAGTCATAGAGAGCATAATAGCACAGCTTAGTGCACAAATTGCAAAAATTGCCAATTTTTTCCAAGTGCACAACTGCAATGCAAAAATAACAGCATAGCCACAGAAAGCATAATAGCACAACTTAGTGCACAAATTGCCAAAATTACCATTTTTCCTAAGTGCACATACTTAGTGCTACAATCACAACAATCCTAGCTATTATTCACAATCACACTCACAATCCCAACTATCATTTTTCATTTTTCTCTTCTTTTTGTCATAAATCAAAATGTAGAGTAAGGAGAGTAGTAAGTAAACATATGAAGTAGAGAAGATTGTATATATGAAGTACGCACAAACTAAGTAGAGACAGTAGTTAAAAGACAGAAAGTAAATTGTTCAAATACTAGGGCAGAAAATAAATAGTTGTTCAGTGAAAAGCAATAAGGAGTTTTTGGTAAAGAGGGGCTGGAAGGAAATCTACTGATTCAATCCCTAAGGCAATGTAAATAGCCACGATTTTTTACCCGACACCCTTTCTGTAATATTGTTCAGCAAGCCTACTAGATTTTTGCTTGACTACCACATGCTTTTGTCTCTTTCTAGATGAGACAGTGAGTTTAGTAGGGGTAGAGGGTGCAACATCTTCTTGATATGGGGATTTTTCTCTGGCTTGCTCAAGGGCTATCATTTCGTCAGCCTGTTGCTCTTTTACGGCTTCTTCTTCGGCCTCAGGGACAGGTTCCTCTATACTTGCCTTTGCTGGGGATGGTGCTGATAGAGTAGACACTGGTTCATCCTTTTGAGCCTTTTCTTTCACAATGGTCATCCTATTCCCAAGAGTTTGAATCTCTGAACTAAAGCTATCTAATTTAAGAGCTAGGGAATTTATGGCGTCCAGAATGCTTTCAGTTATCCCTTTATCCTGAGTCCCCTGTTTACTTCTGCTCAAGGACGTAGCTGCTATTTTAGCTTTTCTTTTGGTCCCTACCGATGAAGCTATTCTTTTTCCTTCTTCCTTAATTTTTCTCACTTTTTCTTTCTCTTTATCGGAGAGATCTCTTGGCAGAACCCACTTCTGATCCATTAGAATAAATCCCATTCTTTCAAATGATTTTGTGTTATACATAGTTATCTTCATCTGTCTAGGTTCAATTTTGTCCAAATCGACATAGAAGTGTCTGAATATTTTGGTCAATAGATTACCATATGGAAGTACTTTAAGAGAAGTTTTCCTTGACTGCATCATTAATTTTACTGCTAAGAAACCAAACTAATCTATCACTCCTCAGTCAGGGCTAACAGTAGTATCATATGCTTGATACTCACTGAGGTTTTTTGTCTAAAGCTTGGGGCAACCATTGTTAACAGCATATGGTGTAGCACTATTCCAAGGCCATTTAACTATTTTGTGTTTCTATCAACTGATTTTTTGAAACTTTTGCCACCGAAAAATCTTGCCTCAAACTTGCCTAAGTCAAATATATCAGTTCCTTCAGAGAACTTGTTCGTCCAAAAAAACTGGACACCCCCATCTCTTACACCGAAAATTCTATTCAGCAATTTGTGATCAAACTCAATATTCACATACCCAGCTCTGGTGTTTTACCATTGCACCATGAATCCTCCTCCGGTCTCCTCAAGTCGCCCCTTTTTAAGATTGGCATAGAACTCCCAAGCCAATAGGATATACAACTTCTCATCAATTTTCAGTACTGTTCCCTAACCCAGATTCTCAAAAATGTTCAGAATATTGGAGAAATTTAAAAAATTTCTAGCCTCTATGTGATATCTAGAAATTACAGTTCTATTTCTCGCTAACCAATCATTGAAATTAGTTTCACATTTTTTATCAAGGAAACGGGGTACCTGTGTTTCTGAACTTTCTACAGTGGTATGCTCTATAGATGATTTTGATCGTGAGGCTTCCTCAATGATTTCCTTTTCTTTCCTCTTGGTAACCTCTTGTGTAGCAACTTTTGTTTTGGCTGCTATTTTTCCCATCTTAGTTCTTTTTATGGTTCCTCTGTGGGATTTAGCTATTTTTACCATACAAAAAGTGAGAAAAAATGAAGAAATTTTTGTTCTGTCTTAGAGAAGTCGAGAGTAACAGAGGAGCAAATCAATTTCTGATTTGAGAGAGAGAGAGAGAGAGAGAGAGAGAGTTAAAGACTTATGAAATTTCCCAAGTTCTAGATAGGATAGGATAGTCGAAAGCTTTTCATCAGAGGCTTTTCAGAGGTTTTGAAGAAAGTGCAGACTTTTTGAAAATTTTAAAAAGGCATTTCTGGGCTCATATTTTCTTTTGCATATAATATAAATTGTTTGGCTTTTCGTAAATTAAGAGCTGCTGATATTTTGGACTTATACTGAGTCCAAAATCATTCATCTAAAAGGTGGAATGGAAAGAGTTCAACTGAGGTAATTTTGGAGTAAAGTTTTCTGAATAGTATGTCCAAAAGCTGTATCTTCAGTGGTTCTGCAAAATAAGAATAACAGTTCTTCAGCACATACGTCATTTACAGGATCTTTGTAATTCTTAAACCACTTCTCAAATTATTGAATCTTTCTTTGGTCAGAGATTTTGTCAAAATATCCGCAAGTTGTTCATCAATTAACATATATTCAACACATACATCTCCTTTAAGCACATGATCCCGAACAAAATGATGTTTAACTTCTATATGCTTAATTCTAAAATGTTAAACATGATTCTTAGTTAGATTGATAGCACTTGTATTGTCACATAATATAGGTATACAATTAAAATTATGACCAAAATTAAGCAGCGTATTTTTTATCCACAGAATTTCTGCACAGCAACTCCCAACTGCAATGTATTCAGCCTCAGTTGTGGATAAGGATACACAGACCTACTTATTACTATGCCATAACACTAGAAAGTGTCCAAGAAATTGACTGCGGCCACTAGTGCTTTTTCGTTCAACTTTATAGCCTGCATAGTCCACATCGGTATATCCTATAAGATCAAATGTATTAGTACGAGGATACTATAAGCAATAATCATATGTTCCAACCAAATATCTAAGGATGCATTTCACGACACATAAGTGTGATTCCTTTAGATATGATTGAAATTCTGCACAGAGACAGACTGAAAACATGATATCTAGCCGGCTAGCAATGAGATAGAGTAAACTTCCAATCATACCTCTATATTTAGATTTGTCTACCTTCTTACCATATTCATCCTTGTCAAGTTTTAGGAAAGTGCTCATATGTTTGTAGATTTCTTTGGCTTCGTTCATACCAAACCTTTTGAGCAGTTCCTTGGCATACTTAGCTTGATTTAGGAAGATTCCATCCTTGGTTTGTTTGATTTGCAGCCCAAGAAAGAAGTTGAGTTCTCCCATCATGCTCATTTTGAATTCTTACTGCATTGTCCTAGCAAACATCTTGCACAAGAATTCATTAGTAGCACCAAAAATAATATCATCACCATAAATTTGAACAATGAGAAGATCATTAGAATTTTTTGTCTTAATAAACAGCGTGGTATTGATCAAGCCTCTTGAAAATCCTTTTGAGAGCAATAATCCACTAAGATCTTCATACTAAGCTCGTGGGGCTTGTTTTAAACTATAAAGAGCTTTTGAGAGTTTGAAAACGTGATTTGGAAAATACTCATGAATAAAGCTTGGAGGTTTTTCTACATATACTTCTTCCTCAATAAAACTATTTAGAAATGCATTTTTAACATTCATTTGATAAAGTATGAAATTTTTTAAAGATACAAAGGCAAGAAGCATTCTTATTGACTTTAGTCTAGCAACAGAAACAAACGTTTCATCATAATCAATGCACTCTTCTTGATTGAATTCTTGGGTAACAAGTAATGACCACTCCATTTTCATCAAGTTTGTTTCTAAAAACCTACTTGGTAACAATAATTGGATGATCAAGTGGTCTAGGGATGAGTTTCCACACTTGATTTCTCTTAAATTGATTCAGCTCTTCTTGCATACCAATTATCCAAAAATCATCATGTAAGGCTATATCAATACTTGGTTCTATGCTAGATAGTAGAGCAAAATTATCTATGAAATACCATCTAGTTTTAACTCCACAGCTAGGATCACCAATGATTTTCTCTTTAGGATGACCAGTTTTATTTCCAATCTCTTAGTAATTCTTGGTTCTTGAGTTCTTCAGTTTCTTACTTGCTTTGCTTAGCTTGCTGTTCTTCAAATTCCTCTTCTTTGGCATGAGTATCCAGAGATGGTGCTCGGTGCTGTTCTTGCCCTCTTTCTTTTGAGCTTCCAACATTATCATCATCTTTTCTTGAAGTATAAATGTTAGATTCATTAAATACAACATGTACGGATTCTTTCAAACATAGAGTTCTCTTATTGTAAACTCTATATGCCTTTTTATTGGAAGAATATCCAAGGAATATAGCCTTATCGGGCTTGCTATCAAATTTTCCAAGCTTGTCTCAGGTATTAAGAACAAAACATTTGCAGCCAAATACTTTGAAATGTGAAATTGATAGAGTTTTGTCAAACATAAGTTCAAATGGTATTTTTCTTAGAAAATGTCTCAACATCACCCAGTTTACAATATAGCGTGCTGTATTTATAGCTTCAGTCCAAAAGTATTTTAGAAGAGAGTTTTCAAAAATCATAGATCCAGCCATTTCTTGTAAAGTTTGTTGTTTCCTCTCAACAACACCATTTTTGTTGAGGTGTTTTAGCAGCTGAAAAGTTGTGAAAAACTCCATTTTCATCACAAATGTGTGTAAACTCACTGTTGCAAAATTCTTTTCCATTATTACTTTTAATAGAAATCAGTTTGCATCCAATAGAGTTTTAGACTCGCTTGAATAATTTTGAAAATTCAGAAATTGCTTCACCCTTTTGTCCAAGAAACAATGTCCAAGTAAATCTTGGGAAGATATCTAGTAACATAAGCATACCTCTTACCACCAAGGCCAGTGGTCCTCATTAGTCCAAACAAATCCATATGAATTAATTCAAGAGGTTTTGAGGTGGAAATTATTTTCTTGGGTTTGAAAGAGGTTTTTATTTATTTTTCAAATTAGCATACGTCATAAATTTTACTTTTATCAAACTTCATTTTGGGCAGTCCTCTAACAAGTTCTTTTGAGGACAATTTGTTTAGCAAATCAAATAATACATAGCCTAATCTTCTATGCCAAAAATAGCCATCATTATCATGTACGAAAAGACATCTAATACCATAAGCTATGAGATTATTTAGATAAACATTTCCAACATGGTTAACAACAAAGATTGTTTTATTATATGAGCTATCTATAATAGAGAAAGAATCTTTCTCAAAAAAGACTTTGCAACCATTGTCACATAATTGGCTAATGCTTAGCAAGTTATATTTCAGCTCATCAATTAATAACACTTGTTTTATAATGGTTGAAGATCCTTTACTAATGTTACCTATGCCAAGAATTTTTCCTTTCTTTTTGTCGCCAAAGGTAATGAATCCTTCATTTGTTGTTTGCACAACTTCTAATAGAGCTGCATTTCTAGTCATATGTCTTGAACATCCATTGTCCAAAAACCACTTTGTAAAGCTCATTTTCTCCAATGAAGGTACCTATACAAGAAAAGGGAGAGTGATTTTTGGTATCCACATTTTCTTGGGTCCATGGGAGTTTGTAATGGTTCCTCTAGTTTTCCAAACTGTTTTTGCACCGGTTTCAACTTTCTTCTTAATATGACAGTTAGATGCTTTGTGTCCAGATTTTTCATAATATGTGTAACATTTGTGTATCATATGTGAGGAAGAAACTTTTACAAAGTGAGATATATAATTCTTGGCTTTGATCTTATGCCTATAACGTAGGCCATTTCAGTTTCTAGCTACATGTTGAGCACCAAGCAATTTTTCCAAGTTGTTTTTGCCATTTGTAAACTTTTCAATGCATGTGGTGAGATCATTTACTCTATTTTCCATATCATCAAAAATGCTATCTATACTTTCAAGAGAATGAATTTTATCACATAAGCATTCATTTTCTAGTGACACATGACGTAGGGTAGTGATGATAACATCATTTTCCATAATTGCACACATATGTGACTCAGGAGAGATTTTGTTCTCATTCAACACCTTTGCATTTTCATCTAACAAACAATTTGTTTTCATTTTCATTTTTTATTTCTTCTAGACAGTTTGTTTAGTTCATGAATGTAACACCCTGCTACCTAGGCCCGCCAGTGCCGGGGATGTCGCCCCGTCTAAAGGACAAGGGGTTTTTATAACTAGGTCACACAAATAAAATAGTGGAACAAAAATAATACTTTAACTTAAAATTTATTAAAACCCAGAATGAATCCAAGAATTCCCAAAAAGAAAAATAAATCCATAAATAAAATCATCCACTCTCAACTCCCCAAAGCAATACATAAAAATAAAAGACAACATTCTCTTCCAAGGCAGATAACACTAGCTACTCATCCCCACAGCAGGATCGACCTGAAATCATGGTAAAAAGGTGATGAGACAGAAATCTCAGTAAGTCCGTGTGTGTTTTGGGTGTTCAGTGAAAACAGTTCGTGGATGCATAGTGTGAAATCTTTATAAGAGAGATATTGGCAAGCAATAAACATTAGTCAAAAGCAAGAGTGGTGTTTTCCTCTTTTTGAAACCATACAAGTGCATAATAAAATCAATCACTCAAAAGAAAGGATTACGGGTTACCACATGTTGGGCCCCATAACCATACAACGGTCAGAATGCCACACTTTGTGTAGACTGACAAAAGAAATACTGGCAAGCAATGAATGATGTAAAAAAAACAAGAATGGCATTTTGGCTTTCAAACCATACAGGTACAATAAAATCAACCACTCAAAAAGGGTGGCCATGGGTTACCACACGTTGGGCCCCATGTCCACATGGTCAGTATGCCACACTTTGTGCATACTGCCGGTCAAAATGCCACACTTTGTACAGACTAACAAAAGGTAGGTGATCGGTCTACCGGGTAAGATACTCCTCCTTCTCTATACCCAAACAACAACCGGGTGTCCATTCTGGCAAAACACAGTCACTTGACTGAAATAAAAACTGCTAGCTCAGACTGGCATGACTAAGTAGTACTGACGTTTCTCTAAGTTGAGCTTATCTTCTGGAGGCGGCCTCCTGCCAGAAGACTCACTCTTGCTCTTCAAAACTAGTACTACTAGCCTACCCTTATTGAGTACTCAACGTAACGTATCCCACTTGAGAAAAATGAACAAAACATAGTTCCACTTGAAAATGGCAATTAAGGTTTTCCAAAGTTTGGGGCAAAACTGGTTTTAGAAAGAATTTTAGGTTTTGAGTAAAATCGTCCCTTGATTTACAAATAATTTATTTGTCTGAAATGAGAATGGAAATAATCCTCAATTGCCTTTACAGAAATGAGTGACCATGAACTCTACATTTGGCTTGCCATAAAAAAAAAAATCATTTTTGCATCAAACAGGTTTTATGCAGGAGCTTACCTGATCCTTGCTCACAACAAAGGTCTCCAACAGCTGACATAACCCCGCATGGGGTAAATACAAACCACAATCAAACTCAAGCCAAGATTCACTTTCACAAATAAAACTAACGCAACTTACTACAATCATGTCCCTAGTGTCCCAAGCTTTAAGGCTCGATAATAAATAAAATGGTTTATAAAATAAATCTAGTTTGATATTAAAATAACTAGAGTTTGGAAAATAGGTACAATATGTTGAAGGTTTAAATCTTGCTAAAATAATTTAGAGTTTATTTGGTGAAAAGTCCTAGGTGGTACTAGATAAAATAATAATTTATTAATAATTAATTGCTAGAAAATAATTGATAGTTATAATTAGTTGAAAATAAATTTTAATGAGTCTTGCTTGAAAAATAATAAATAAATTTTAATAGGTTTGATTAAAAGATAATAATTAAATTTTAATAATAAATATTTTACCTATTATGATTATTTTCATAAAAGGCTTTATTTGATATTATAATATCTATATATTTTATTTTTCTAGCAAAAACTATTATTTATTTGACTAAAATATCCTTTATATATATAATAATCCAAATCTACCCTTCTTAGGGTTTTTTTTCGAAATTACTTTGCAAAATCATATTATTAAATATTTTATTCATGAAATAAAAATTAGCTTAGGGACAATTAGATCATGATCATATTTCTATGGCTAACCACAATCAAGGACATATACAATCCTTCAATTCATCAAATCATGCATATAAGCATAGATCTAAATTTATGAAGACATGATCTAACCCCTACTAGCATAAATATAATCATGGCTTCAATAATCCAACATGAATATAAATCCTATTCACCAAAGGTGACATAATCTCTAGCATACTTCATCACAAATACTACCTATGACATGGAGACATGCATTAAACCTCAAAATCATCATACAATCGACCATGATAATCCATCCATGCATAAATCCCATCTCCTTCATATTCATACATACATTCATGCTTCAACCTCAACAATATATACTCAAACTTTATCCGCAATCCATCTTTTATCAACATCATCCTAGAGACATGAATCTAGAATTTAAAAGAAAGATGGAAGGCACTTACTTGGTTGATGAATGCCTTGAAGGAGTTTAGAATGGATCTCAACTCCTAGATGTCTAACTTTGTCCAAGGGAGATGACAAAAACATGATCATGAGAGGAGAAGCCATCCGGCCAAGAGAAGGGAGGTTCGGCCATGAGTGAGTGAGTGAGAGAGAGAGAGAGAGAGAGAGAGAGAGAGAGAGAGAGAGAGAGAGAGACCATTAGCATGTTTATTCACATACGTTCTCACTAGAGATCAAGATTGGAGAAGATGAAGTTGTTAGAACAAACTTTACCGTGAAGGTGTTCTTGAACCTTCACAGAATTTTCTGATTTTGATCTGAAGTAGCGAGTTGATTTGTGGAGTTTGATGTTAAGAATGGTGTTGATGGACTCACGGCAGTGAGTAGGTCAAATCTGGAGATTTTAGAGAAGGTTTGAAGTGATTTGGAGGGGTATTAGGTGAAAGAAAATAGTAGGTGTTCTTGGTGTAGCGTGTGTGTTCTTGGAGAATGAAGGGAATTGAGAGATTGTAGTGTAGTTGCCGAAAATTCTGAGGAAATTAGGCTGGCCAAATTTCTATAGGGTTTAGGGAGTTGTTTCTCTGATTTGGAAGGAAAAAGGGATGGTTAGTTGTCACAATCCTTGAAGAATATTTTTAGGAAGTGAATTTGGAAACTAAATATTCCAAGAATATCTTAATTGTTGGAGAGTTTTGGAAGTCTGCCATGGCTGACTGTTTGAGCAGAATTTCGGTGGGATTAATGCTGGTCTATGGGAGCTTATGGTGGCCGAAAGTAGGGTGCTTAATGGTGAAGAAGAAGTCTGGTTATTTGGGGAATGCATTATGGGAAGTTGCTAAACAAAGGTGGCTGGAATTTTGGAAATCAATCAAGCTAAATTGTAGGGATTTGTTGGAGAGATTTTTGGATAGCCATTGCTGAATTTCGTGCAGAAGCTTAAGGAGAACAATGGAGCTCTGCTACTGGAGGTTTAAGGAAGGTTTTTTTCAGAATAAGGTTGGTGTTTCGGCTGGGAGAAAAATAGAAAACAAAACTGGAACTTGGACTGCCCAGAATTTTCGCTGGGCAGAATTTTTCTGGGCAGATTTTCGGCTGCCATTTCCAGGCGACATGCAGAGGATTTGAAGGGGTACTTCAGGGGTTTTCAAGGCTGGTTTCCAGCCTTCTTCATGGAGGAAAAACATGGCTAAGGTGCTGCACAAAATCTGGAAGAAAACAGTTTGGTTTTGGACTCTCAAAGTGGCGATTTGTACAGGAATTTTTCCTGTTGTTGCTACAGCTTTGAGCAGTCCAAAAATGGCCAAGAAATTCAGATTGTAAACTGATCCTAAAGAAAAATTTTCTGGCAGCATTTGGGAGGGAATATTAGCTAAGAAACTCGACACTTTGAAGGCACAATAAGTTGTAAAATTTCAGCTCATTCCAAGAAGGAAGATGAACTAGCTAGAGTGAATTTTTAGAAAGTTAACTAGGAATTTAATTCACTTGAAATCTTTCCCCCTCTTCCATTGTTTCGGTCCATATGATGTCCTTTACTAAGACATTTCAAACCTTCAAAGCCACAGCACATTGCTAGAATTTTTCTAGAATAAAATTAGCTTGAACAAAATGAACAATCTAATGAATTGAGAAATAGGAAAAATTAAGGATCAAGAGAAAATGAATTCCCCTTAGGAATTTTGTGTAGAGCAAAAGAATAGGATTTGAAGACTCCTATCATGTCTCTCATAGGACAACATCTCTACCCTACTCCAAACACCACTAAGGCCGAAAATGATACTTCCCAAGCAAAAATAAAATTTAACCAAGCTAAAGCTCCTATGATGGAATTTGAACCCAAGACCTCAAGAATTAATTCTAATGCTCTAACCACTACACCACAATAACTCTTGTTCTTATTTCCTCTCTAAAATGCTTTTCCTATCTAATTCCGAAGCTATCTCCATAATTTCATCTCAAGCAAAAATTACCATTTTGCCCTTCTCACTCAATAATCATAATCAAGCCCTCTAGACTATAAAACACAAATCCGAAGCACATAAAATCATACAAAAATATATTTAAACATGCAAATAAATATGCTATGCATCCCAACCCCCTTACTCTAAGGTTGGTTTTGATTGGGGTTTCACAATGAAACATATCAATTAGCAATTCATTTGGATCATCATGTTTTTTTTTATTAGAATTATGTAAATCAGATATGGAGTTAGTGGTAGTGGAGTTTACCTTATTTTCCATTGCTATAAAGCATATGTTGGTGGTTTCATTTTTAGAATCTTCATCTATCTCAAACTTGGACTCAGACTCATTTTGGTCCCAAGTTCCCATTAGTCCTTTGCCCTTCTTTGCTTTTAAGTTCTTCTTCTTCTTTTTAAGCATTCTACCTTCTTTTTCTTTAGTAATTGGGCAGTCAACAATGAAATCTTCTATGCTATTGCATTCATGGCATTGAGGCTTAAATGGTGAGCTTTGTCCCTTTCTTTTCACGAATTTCTTTCCTCTCTTAAAATTTTATTTGTTGAACATTCATCCAAACTTCTTTGCAATTATAGCTAGTTCCTCGGTGTCTACTTCAGTTTCATCACCACTGTCTGATTAACTACTTTCATCTTCCTTATTTGCAACTTTCAATGCTATTCCCCTTTTTCCTTTACCATGATTATCAGATTCTTGAAACATCTTTAATTTCATTTAATGCATTAGAAGGGAGCCAATCAGCTCTTCAATTGGTAAGGATTTCAAATCCTTAGATTCTTCCACAGCTAGAGTTTTCGGTTGCCAACATATCCAAAATTTTGTTCACCAAGGGAGTAGACTTTCCCATAGGCTTTGTGCCCATTTGTAATATTTGTAAATCTGGTAAACATATCTGTTATACTTTTGTTTAGCTTCATTGTGAAAAATTCATAATCATGAATTAACATCCCAACTTAGACTTCTTTACTTGATTTGTCCTCTCATGGGTGACCTCAAGTAATCTCTACATATTATAGGTTAAGTCATAACCACTAACTCGGTTATATTCTATGGCATCAAGAGCACAACACAAAATATTCATAACTTGAAAGTTCAATATCATTTTAGCATTGTCTTCACCATGAAATTTGTCACTCTGTTGTGGCACTTTTCTGCCATCAACAAATTTTAACGGAATAAATTGACCATTCTCAATCAGATTCCACTACTCAAAGTTAATGGAACGAACATAAATCTTCATTCTATTTTTCCTGAATATATAATTTGTTCCATTGAACAAGAAAGGACGATTTGTTGAAGATCCCTCAACATATGTAGGAGTAGATGAGTTTTCCATAGGAATCTTTTTTACACGGTTGTTAGACCAAAACTAGAGTAGACTAAGGCTCTGATACCAAATGAAAAACTTTAGAGGAGGGTGAATAAGGTTTTAGCAAATTTAAAATGCTCAAAAAATTATGCTTTGAGGAAAGAGCTCCTTCAAATTTCTGACCATATGAATTTGCGACAGTGAGAGCTACTCGAAATGACTTAAGAATTTCCTACACTCTGAATAAAGCAAGATGCTCGATGTAATTAATGCTGGAGTAAAAAATGAGTTGGTGAGAGCAACAAAGATTTCTTTTGAGGAATAGAAAAAATTTGGGTAAAGACAATTGCAGCTGATTTAAAACGAATGTAGAGAGAGATAACATAAGATTTATAGTGGCTCGATCTAGCAAGATTTACATCAATTACCTTAAGTTCACATTTAAGGATTTTTAACCAGATTTCATTCATCCAACTCAATGGTATCAATCTACACCAAATACAAGATAGAGGATCACCATACTTAGTTTTACAAAAACCTCTCTCAGTTAACCAACAAATCAAGGTTTTCCCCAAATGGATTTTACACCACAACTTTGATACACCAAGATGATTGAAGAAATGAAAATGAGAATGGCTCACTCTTTTGAGCAAATATACAAGACAAATGAGCTCAAACAATCTTTACCTTTTTGGCACAATTTGACTTCACTTTAAAGTACTATGAGAAATGGGATTTTTGTTTTCTATAGAGTTAGAGTGTTTCTTAGAAGGATAGGACAAAAATCTACTTTCAAATTAAGTTTTGAAACCTTTTGTAGAGTCATAAAGTAGAGTTCCAATAGCTAGAAAACAGCTAGTTTTTGCTGCCAAATTTGCCAGAGTTTTAGACTCAAAATTTGAATGATGGTGCATCCAAAATGTAAGTCTAAAATAGTACTTTTTCAGGCAGAATCGAATTGATACTGTTCACAGAATTTTAGACGAAACTTTTGAATGCAAAGTCATCCAAACTACTCAATCCAAAATTCTGAATATTTAAAATTTTGAAATCTTTTTATTTTTGTGCTTCAAGGTAGAAATAAAACTAAATCATAAGGTAAGAAAAGACATAGGACTTTACATAGAAAATACATTAACAAAGATTCCTAGTCTAAGGTTCTTCCAAAACAAATTCTTGGTATTCAATCTCTTAAGCTTGATCTTCTACTTGATCTCCCATTCTCGGATTCTATCTTCAAGAGTTGCTTAGCAATCTTATTTGCACACCATGGAAGAACTGAGGTCAAACATGTCATATAACATGTAAATCACACAAGTTAGTCCTTATCAATGTTTGTCATAAGTCAAAACACAGGAAAATACCCTTAGGGCTAATATTATCAATGTAGGAAAATGGGACATACATTAGCCAGTTGCCCACATACTAAGAAACAAGAAGATGCCCCATCTACTCATGAGGAATTTAAATCTACAGAGTCACAAGGAAATAAAGGACCCATCAAGATTCATGTAGAGTAAAGAAGGAGCAAATGGCCGAAGAAACCAGAAATGGCCAGAACAAAAGATGAAAAGTGTAATAAAATGAATATTTTGTAATAATAATATTTTGTCGGAACCTGGATGTAATTATTAGATTTGTTTTACCCGTGCTCTAAATCTTCGAAAGGCTACTATTGTTAAAAAAATAAGAATTTGAGGGTACACTGAGAACATGAATTGATCGGTCCAATGAGACACACGTTTTGATGTGAGTTATGTTATTCAGGTTATGGGGGGTATTTTCATCATTTTAACCATGAATGTGATCAAACTGAGAAGAAATTGAAGAATGTAAGTATTACTAATGGATTCAGTGAAATTTTTGGAGCGGAATGATAAAATAAAATAATTTTCCATTTTGGACCCGATTTTGGTCATTTTTGAGAAAAAAAAATAGAAAATGCAATTGGAAATTTGGACATGTAGCCTTTCGTGATTAGTAGTCATTGACATGTGCCAATTTATGAGAGGTTGCATGAGGAATTCATGCAAGATTGATAGAGGTTAAAATCACTATTCTTTTCCTAGTTATTTGAGGTTGTTTTAAGATACCTTTGTTATAATAACTAGGCATATTCCTTCTTATTTGATATTTTACTTGTAAAAGGTATTTTTGGCAAATATGTGCAGATTTAAGTTAAAATTGAGCAAAAAGTGCACAGAACCAAAATGTACCTGGCGCCACCCTCAGCCAGTGGTGTTAGGGTTCGTAGACTCCTAAACGCGGAAAACATCTACGAATCCCTTTCAAGGATCTAGGTAAATGTTTAAGAATACCTTAGGTTTACAAAATTACCTCCATTCGGTGTAATCGAGATCCTTCGATTCTGATTGTGCTGTCGTACGTGCAACCCGGACGATCACCAGACGTTGCAGTGTGCGAACGTCCTCTATAGGTACACACGGCGAACTGACTTGTTGCCCCGAGAGTGCTAGCACCTAGGATTTGAGAGTTTTTTTCTGATGATTGGAGGCACGAAATTTCTTTAACAAAACCGAACTGTTGTGAAGACGGCTAGGGTTTTCTTAAAACCTTCTGAATCCCTTAGAGTCCAAATCTGATAATATCTTATCATATTTTAATTTAAATTCAAATTAGATTAAAAATTGATATGATAAGATTCTGCCATTATCTTAATAATTTAACTAATTAATTTACCGAGTCAGATTCTTATAATATGGACATCATCTAGATACATCGAATGTGGACATATTTTCAGATTCATTGTATCTGGTAAATTTTCTAGGTTCGATTAACTTAGACATATTTCCAAATTTATAGAATCTGGCTACTAGAAAAATAACCTAACAAGTTCGTTTATTGTGTGACCCTATAGGTTCATTTGACACTGGCATGTGCCTAAATCATATTTAAATGGCCCACAAGTTATAAGTGATTTCTAGCAAAACATTATAACTATCCAGGTTAAATGAAGATCAGTGATCTTTTTGAACCAAACCACAAATTTATATTTAGTCCTTTTGTCACACGATATCCAGATTAAGCATAAGGCACGGAACATGTCATCCTTATTAAGCTTAATCAATTATTTCTTGATTTCATAGTAGACTGTTCAAACAAATGATATCAATATCTTCGATTGATATATTTGAGAACGGTCATGCATTTTAACAGTCTAACTTATCAATGGGCCCATGGATATCTCTCTCATAATTGAGAGGGACAAATTCCTTTACTATCAATTATATTCTTCTCCTTGATTTATTCTATATCCAACAGTGGTCTAATTTATTATTTGGTTAAAGAAAACTTTAGACAATGTCAAAATATAGAACTTATCAAGTAGGAAACTATGATGAATTTAGGTCGAAGGACTTTTAATATCATTAGGAATAGAAAGTACTTATGACATGTTCCATGAAGTACTCTCACAGTGGGTCATGTCTAATACAATATTCTCTAATATTTATTTATGTTTTAACTTGATATCACAAATATCCATGACCAGTTAAACATAGCCATCAAGTCACAAACATACAAATAATAATTTATTACGTTCTAATAATAATAATCGATCAGGGACAGTTTTAGAATAGTCATTATATTCATAGCTGGGTTTTACTATCAAGTCACGTACTTGATGACCACAAAACAAAATGCACTATTCATGGAAAGGAAACCCTCATATTATTATATAAAACATAACGACAATAGTATAAGTACAAGTTGACTCTAGGGCATCCCTAACAAGTGGACCAGGCGCCGAGTCTATTCTGCTCCAGCAGCAGAGTTTGAGCAAGCTTCAGGAGTTTTTCAGAACATATACTTGGCGCCATGTCTGGCAAGTGTACTTGGTGTCGGGTCCATTTTGTCTGCCAAGGAGAGATAGCCAAAAACAGAGAAAAAAACAGAGGAAGAATAGAGTGCACCTGGCACCACGTGGGTCGAAGGTACTCAGCGCCAGGTATGTTCTGGAGGCGGAAATTCTATACGCAGAATTACGACTTATCCAAGGATTTTAGTATTTTCCTATTCCTACTTGGCTAAGACTTTCGTAGCCACAAAATTGGTATTCAAGAGGCCTATAAAGGCACAAGAGAACACAAGGGTTTCATATACAACTTAAAAAGGTGAATTAAAGGGTATAAATTCTGATTCTCTCATTGAATGAGGTGTTCACCCAAGTCAATGAGGATTGTTCAAAGGGAGTCTTCAAGGAAGAAGAAAGAGGCTTATCTATGAGTGCTTTCTTTTCTCTTTGTCTTCTTTTTTCTTCAGCAATGATGTATTCAATGTTTTTATTGTAATTTAACATTATTTTAGGATTCATAATTTTGTGTTACTTTAGTTATTTGATCAATTCTTTGTCATATTGGTATTTTTTTTTTTTTTTACTTGATTTCATTGGTTATTGATGCGAGTTCTTCTAATTGACTTGAGACGATGATGTTAGGAGTTTCATTGCATTGATTTCGTATTTATCTAATCTTAATAGACTTGAATGATGAAGTTAAGATTATAGGACTAAATAAGCAAAGATTAGTTGATTTCGCCTCAAGCAAAGGGATATTAGCTAATTTCATGTTCATAAGAAATTGAGCCTAATGCATGTTTTGGTTATAATTAGTTTGATTGGTAAATCTATTAATGTAATCAAAATATAGGATTCCATGGATTGGGACATGAAGTGGGATTTATCTAAATAGAATCATGACTTGTGAGTTGATTGAATTTTACTTTATATTCCTTCATGATGTCAAGATGATAATTAGTTGAGAGAATTACTAATTGGTTCATTATCATGTTTTCTAGGATAATTGTCTAAATTACATAAACCTACATCCATGAGTTGTATATGTTTCTTTTGTGTTTCTTTTTATTCTTTTTTCACTTTATTTGAGTCGATTAAACAATGAATGAAAAGTGATTAGTGTGTACTTGTTCTTTTGAGGATCGATACTCGTTAATTCCCTATGTACTTGTTCTTTTGAGGATCGATACTCATTAATTCCCTATACTATGCTTGCGATGAGTATACATGCTCACATGTGTATTTTGGGATTAATGTTTTAATTAAAACTTGATTAAGGAATGGATTTAAAATTGATGATTTTATATACCCAAAATTTACACATCAAAGATGCATAGAAGTAAAGAATTACAAAATAAATAAAGAATGATGTGTATTTTTGTGATAAGAACACATCAGTTGTGGGCCTTTTTAATTAAGGTCTTGTGCAATATGATTGGTCAGTATTTAGACTATGAGAAGCTGGTTGAATGGCTAAAAATTAGCCAAAAAATTAACAGCTTAAATAGAGAAAGGAAGAGAAACTTTTGAGGAAGGAGATTAAGTGGTTGGTGTGTAAGTTTTCCATTGGAACACACTTACGTATTAACCACCATATACTTAATTGAATTAATATTTTCTTGGCTAAAAATCTAATGAGAATGGTGGTAGGAAGGCTGTTGTACAGACAAAAAAAATCGTCAGCATCAAGAGGAGAGAAATAAATAGAAAGACATCAAAAGAAAATAGTAAAAAGAAAGAAAAAGGTAGATAGTGTGTGTTCCTGAGAGGTTCTTGGAGAAAATCAGACCCAAGAGCTCTAAATACAAGGTAAAACCCTACCTTGCTTGAATAAAAGTTGTTGTTAGGTGAATGATGATCATTATGATATCAATTTTAACATGACAACATGATTTTTATGCCTTGATTTTGAATCAAAAGCTGGGGTTTATAAACTTTCTTGATGAACTTTTTATGTGTCTATGTGTGTCGGCTACCTAGAAGACTTATGGATATTGTTTTGTGTGAGGAAGAATTGAATATTCATAGTAGTTTGAAGGATTGCCTTTGGTTTATGAGATAATGACCACAGTAGAATGAAAATGGAAGTTACTTGGATGGAAAAATTAATTATACTATTTTTTTTATTAGAAGAAGTGAATTTGTGTTGAATAAGCATGACTCTTGTGAGCTATTGGAGTCTAAAAATTATAGAATCAAAGATTATTCGAAGGAAAACTGAATGAATTAATGTTCTCAAGGTGTTAAAGGCTAAAGGAAAACAAAGGATAGCATGAATAGTAGAATTGAAGCAAAACTATTGGGACTATTTTTGCCCTGTATCATATAACTGGAACTAGAAATCTGAAAAAAAAAAGGGCTTATATAGAAGTAAAATTAAGAGTCTTACGGTCGTTTTAGTATATCATAGAGCCAAATCGGAGTTGTGTATTGAAAGTTATGTGCGAAACAAAATTGTATGTCAATGCAGTGAAATTTTAGGATTTTACTTGGAAAGTGAATGAACTTAAGGAAGAATAATTGTGTGATTTTGGATGAAATGGATAAGAAATATGGAGTGAATCCCTTGTATATGACAAGAGGAAGGATATGGAAAATGGAAAACGAAAGAATTGAACAAATAACGAAAAAACGACGTGAACGGAAGTTGAAAGTTTTTCTTAACGGTCGGATAACCTTCAGCACCGTCGGCTAAACGTCGGTTGGACATCCACTACCCGTTGGGCACGTTGGCTAACCATCGACTATTTTTTGACCAAACAAGATTTGATATAAAAATGATATTTGATGCAAGTTTATCAGTAAAAGACTAACGGTATATTAAAAATGGAAGAAACGGTGGTCGCACGATCATGAACAGGAAAAGTTAATTAGGATACGAAGTGAGTCCCTTTAATTTCTAAAACCTTTTGAGAGCTAGTGTGCTTTACTTTTCCATGAAATTCTATGTTTTATACCATTTTTGAAATCTCTGAATATATTTAAAGTTTATTTGACCAAGAATTATTCTTATGCCACTTTGAGCCCGAATGAACCTTGCATTTGGCTTAGAAACTTTAATGGATGATTAAAGCATGAATTTGTGAATTTAGTCCTTTTTAGATTAAACATTTTAAATTTTCAGAAAATGGTTATTTTTTGAATCAGGTATTCACAAATTGACTAGAATATCCTTAGTAGAACATTTTATGGAAATATGTTTGGAAACTTTGAATTTAATCCTCTTTTAGGATTAGAATTATGGATTCTTGAAAAAAGTTCCTTTTGGAATTAGGTATTTGGAAAATGATTCAAATGTCCTTATTAGAATATTTTATGAAAATCCTTAGAATCGGGTATTCGGTAAATGACTGAAATATCCTTATTGGAACTATTGTGAACACTTTTCAAACCGGGTAAGGATAAAATAACCCGAATACTCTCAGAAAGTCTTTTTGGAATCAGGTATGGGTAAAATGACCCAAATGCCGTTGGAAATGACTTTTGTGATCGAGTACGAATAAGATGACTTAAATACAGTTGGAAACTTATTTTGATGTATGAAAAGAACTCTTTACCCTATTTTGACATGGTCTGGGAAAATGATTTCTCGATATGAGATTGACTTTTGAAAAATGACATTTTGATCCCAAAAATTATTTTATTAGCCTGATATGCCTATGGAATAAACTGATTGGCCCTGCAGAGCCTATGGAAATTATTATCTGACTTGCGAGTCAGTGGGATCAAATTTTGAAAAATGATATTTTGCCCCAAAAAACATGTTTTTCCTAATATGGAAAATGGTTTCCTGATGTGCTCAAGTGTGAGTCTTCTATATGGATTTGGAAACACGATAAACAATATGAATCTTGAACTCTTGATTTTCTGAACTTGTCAATCCTCACTAACTTGAATACTTGTCGTAAGCACTAACTTGAATACTTGGCATATGCACTAACTTGAAAACTTGACGTAAGCACTAAGTTGAATACCTGGCGTATGCACTAATTTAAATACTTAGCATAAGCACTAACTTGAATACTTGCCGTATGCACTAACTTGAATACTTAGCGTCAGCACTAACTTGAATACTTGCCGTATGCACTAACTTGAATACTTGGTGTATGCACTAACTTTAATACCTGGCGTAAGCACTAACTTGTCTTGAGTAGTACACTACGGTGTACTTATCTTTTAGCAATGAACAGTTGAGTTATGTAGGCTACGGTCTAAGCATAATGATACGTGGCACAGAAGGCAACCTTCTGTTGGATAAGTGCTTGTGATATGAAAATCGGGGCAATAATTGAAATTGAAATACAATTTTTCAAAAATGAATGAGTTCTGAATAAACTCTTACTTAGAGAGCTTAAGAATTGCTCCCAATAGGAAAATGATATGCTTTTCCACTAAGGTTTTATGTGCTCTAATTCTTTCATAAAACACTAGTATACGGGGGACTCACTGAGCTTTACCTCACGTGTGTGTTATTTCTTTTGAAAAATTCAGGATCAAAGGTGCAGAGAAAGCGTGGTGGACTCCGAGAGGCTTATGCTACATCTTGGACATGTTGTACTTGTGAGTGTATATATCAAAAGCTAAATTCTTGTACTTTTCTATGTTGAAAAAAAAAAAATCCGCTGCCTATTAAGTAAAGTTTGTTATAAAGACCCTTTGTCTGAGCAATTAGACGGGGCAACATCCCACAAAGTTATAGCCTATTACGTTATGGGAATATGGGGCATTACAATGGTATCAGAGCATGGTGAAAACCATAATAGAGCTTCTGATGGAATATAGCTGAGCCTCTAACAGGACATTGGGGAGCTTATCACAGTATGCATAAATATGAATTTATAGGGATAGTGTGTTTCATGAAATTAGATATTGGAGTAGATGTGACATATGACTTTGAGATATAATTTCTTCTAATAAGCCAGAAGAAAAGTGATTTGAGATAATTCCAATATCTTTGAAAATTGTTAATGACCACAAACTCGAACAATAGTAAAGGGATTGAAATGAAGAAGACCTTATATTTAAATTATTTACTCATTCTAAACTTCCCATTTTGGGACTAGCAATAGTGAGACAAGGAATAAAGGAGGTTGAACATTTAAAGGCCATGTATGTATAATGTGATATGAATTGTGCAGATAAGAATATGCGCACTTGTATACTATTCTAGTGTTATATTTGAGTGCTAAATGTCTTGGTTTATCGTAATATGTGAAAGGACATGATTATATCAATACTACTGTAATATGAATCATTAGACATTTGAAGTTAAACGTGCTTGGATTAGAGAAATTATAGGATGGGTAACCTCTGGGAAGTACCTATAAAAGTTGAAAGGAAGTGATTTATGGTTGTTTGAGGAAATGAAAGTATGATCTATATGCAAAATGATATAAATACAGGAGGTTTAATTATAGATCATACGAGAATGACGTGTATGAAAGTATATTATTAGGTTGAAAGAATATGAGAATTTCTCAGGAGATCATGTCTATATGTGCTATATGGAAAGTTTCTTCTATTTCATATCATATGAATGGGAAGTATTGATATATATACATATATATGTATGTATGTATGTGTGTGTGTGTGTGTGTGTGTGTATTCTTGGTGTTTCATGAAGTAGATTTAAAGAGGGAAAAATATGCCGTGAAAAGTTAATCGTAGTAGCACTGGAGATCAAGGTGGAAGAAATGTGTAATATTACTGGAAATACTACCCCCAGAATGGAAGCACAATCTCCAGGAAATAAGATGGCCTAAGAATTACAAAATATTGCTTGAGTACTTCAGCGTATCATTGAAATTCCAACCTAAAAAGGATAATATTCTGAGGAGAAAATGGATAGAGCATTAGAACGATTTCTAAAGTTCAATCCCCCTCAATTTTTTGGACAAGCAAATTCGGAACAAGAAGCTGAGTCCTGGATAGAGCAAATGGATGACATCTTTATAGCCCTAGATTATTTTGAGCAGAGAAAAGTTTACTTTGCTATATTTAGACATCAAGAACCTACTCAAGACTGGTGGTTAAGGAAGAAAGAAGTGCGAGAGTAGAAACAAAAGGACTGGACTTGGAAAGAATTTCTAGAAGAATTTAAAAATGAGTTTATACCCCGACAGATAGTTGAAAATAAGGAAGAAGAATTTCAAAATGTTTCACAAGTAGAAAGGACTGTTGGGAAATATGCCGCTGAGTTTGTTCAATTATCAAAATATTGCCCTTTATTGGTACCGACAGACTCAGATCGAACTCAACGATTCATAAAAGGATTACGACCTGAATTAAAGAGAACACTAATTGCTATGGCCCTGACAAGCTACAGTACGGCTGTAGAAATAGCCTCTCGGCTAGAAATGGAAGATTTGAAGGTAGCTAGACAGAACTGTAAGAGGGAAGTTGAAATTGGCCAACGACATGAAGGAAATCATCTAAAGAATGAGGGGCCAACTTAAAAAATGACTGTAAACGTTAAATGTACTTTCTATCACAAGGGCGACATACTTATGAGCAGTGTAGAAAGTTTTATATGACAAAAGATTAATGTTAGCACCTAAGTCTGCTAATGCAATACAAAATGTAAGAGTACCAACAAGACAAGAAATATAAAAACTCCTTGGATCGCTTTCTTTTCATGGCAAAGTCTGTTGGTCTTGCAAGATAGCTGAGCATTCTTCATTTAAAACTACAGTGGATAATTCTTCCAACCTCTTTTTGTTAACAAGCATGCTTTTGAGAAATTTTTCATATTTGGGCATATATACCAAGGCCTCGCTAAGTAGAATGTTTATGTGCAATTGTTTGAATATTTCTAAAAACTTGTCAAATTGTGCATCTTTTCTTGCTTTGTGTACGCGAGTGGGGTAAGGTACCAATGCCTGAGAATCTGGTTTTCTAGTTTATTTTTCAAAAGGTTCAACAAGTTCCGACCCATTTTTAGATGTTGCCAGTTCCGTACTAGGATTAGGTAGCTCCTTACCACTATGTAATGTAACGTCAGCTGAACCATGTTGTGTTTCTACCCCTAGTGGTGATTTTATCACTAGACCTGTCAAAAACCAAATTTACCTTTCCATGTTTCTAATCATTTCCTCAAATTTTTCCAATGTCTCATCTATCTCGTGAAAGCATTGGGTTACATAGGTAGCAAATTTTCCTAATACCCTTCTAAAGTAGTGGGGTTGGACGGTCGAGATATCATCGCTTAAGGCTGTTAGAGTACCGTCCCATGTTCCATTTAGCCATCTCACCTACATAAAGGAGATTTTTAGTACTATATATAGTTAGTGCAATATTAAATCAAGTTGGTTAAAGTACATGTTCACAAATTAAGTTTGGAAAATTACAACATGTAGGGACAATAAATTACAAATATACAGGAAAACAAAATATGGCACCTATTCACACAAGGAACATATATACATATTCCTATATTTATATATAGACATATAAACATATAAACATGGTTAAATCAATAAAAATTCAAACTTTCATAAAATTGTTCCCCCGCAACGGTGCCAAAAACTTGATGCGTAAATTTTGGGTTTATAAAAATCATCAAATTTAAATCCATCCCTTAGTTAAGTTTTAATTAAAGCATTAATATCAAAATATACATACGAGCAAATATACTTATCGCAAGCATAGTATAGAGAATTAACGAGTATCGATTCTCAAAGGAACAAATACATAATCACTTTTTAGTCATTGTTTAACCGACCAAATAAAGTTATAAAGTTACCCAAAAAAAAGTAAAGAAATATATACAACTCAAGGATATAGGAATATGCAATTTAGATAACTATCCTAGAAAACATGGCAATGAACCATTTAGCAACTATCTCAATTAATCATCATCTTGGCATCATGAAGGAATATAGAGTAAAGTTCAATCATTTCCCAAGTTGTGAATTCACTTATATAGACTCTACTTCTTTCCCAATCCATGGAATCACTATCTCTTGATTAAATTAGCAAAATTTTCAATCAAACTAACATAACCAAAAGATGCATTAAATATAATTCCTCATAAATATAAAATTAGTCAACAACCTTATACTCTAGGCAAAATTAACTATTCTTTGATTACTTAAGTTCTTTCGTCTTAACTTCGTTTTCCAAGTCCGTTAAGAATTAATAAATATGAAATCAATAAAATTAAATCAATTCCTAACGTCGTTTCCCAAGTCAATTAGAAGCGAATCTAACTTCATCAATTCTTCCATAATCACAAGTAATTAAATACCAAGAATGATAGAAAATTGATCAAATAGCTAAATTAATATAAAAACCATGAATCCCAAAATATTATCAAATTACAATGAAAATATTAAATACATCATTATTCTAGAAAAAGAAAATAAAGGTAAAAGAAAGAACTCATAGATAAGCCTTCTTCTTCTCTCTTGAAGACTCTTTTGAATAATACTCCTTGATTTTATGAATTCCTCATTCAATGAGTGATTTGCTGATCTGATCCTTGAATTCATTCTCTTGTCTCGTGTTTTTCTTATTTAAATAGACTTCCAAGATGCTAAAATTTGTCCCTTAAAAGTTCTGGGCCGAGTATGGACTGAAAAATCCCAAAACTCTTGAAAATTACCAAATCCACACAAAAATTAGAAAGCTCACCGATATTGTACAGAGTGGAGCCAGTGCTGGCTTTGATGGTCATGGCCTGTGCCGGTCGTACTCTGGTCGGCCTGATGTGCTCTGTTTTTCTGCAAAATTTTTCCCTGTTCCAAATCGAGGCCGCGCCGGCTTCGTAGGTCACAGACGGTGCTGGTCGTGTACTGACGGTGACAGTTTTGTCATTTTTTCAATATTTTCTACAATAAAATTTCAAAACACCTTTCCAATGGTAAAATATCAAATATGAAGGAATGTGCCTAGTTATTACAAACACCCTCAAATAACTAGAAAAATATAGATGAATTTTGTCCCTATCAATTTAGTCCCATTCTTGTTACCCGTCTAGCGATAGCTCATTTCTTCTTAGAAACTTCTTAAACCTTTGGAACTTGGTTGAATTTAACTAGTGGAACTAAATCCTTTAAATTGGGGAGACTTCGAGAAGAACTTGAGTGTGGAATTGAGGGTGTAAAGAAGGTAAGAGGGTGAGGTCCTTTTAATAAAAGCCAAAAGAGAGTATACACGAGAAAAGAGTGTTATTAAAATAGTGTAAACATGTAAGGAAGTGAAATGAGGAATTTTCTTATACTTCTATCCAAAATTTGTAAGTTCAAACTCTTTTGCAATATACACTATAGCTAATTGGAAAGAAAGTGGAGGATATGATTTTTATGAAGAACCTTATTTAACTAGAAGTAGATATGGTAGGAATGATGAATATTGTTGGAGACAAGATGGGGACGAATATATAAGTATAAATTATTAGAATGATGGAGTTTGTGTTGGAGGACCACAAAAATATTAAAAGAGTGGGTTGCAAAGGACCAAGAGTAGTATGCAAAAAGAAAGGGAATATGGGTGCTATACTTGTACAAGTTATACACACACTTTCTATGAATGTCTAAAAAGATCCAAGCCAAGAGAAATGAGTGCATTGCAAAATTCTTTCAAGAGTGGTTTGAGAAGAAAGCAAGATTATGCTTGTTCTACTTGTTGGGATTATGGCTATAACACATATGATTGTCCAAGAAGGAAAAGTCAAGGAAGTAGGGATGAGTTGTAAAGAAGTAAAGTGAACCCCTTGTCAGTATTGTTCCAGCTATGAACACACTTCACTTACATGTCATTCGAAATCCTTTAGTTTGTAATGTAGCTAATTGAATAGAAAAAATGAGTTAAGGAAGGAGCATAAGGAAAAAGAGGTAATTCACTTAACATAAGAGATGAAGAGCCAACATGGAGATGACAAAGAAGGAGTTGAGCATTATAATCATGAGGTTGATGAGAAGTAAATATGTACTAAAAGTAAAGGTCCCAAAAATGCTATAGGTAACTATGAATTGGGAGGGAGCTTACACCAACAAAAGAAAGAGGGAGAATGTATGGTTGTGAAGAGTGAATTACCAATATCATTTTCTAAGGAAGCCACAAATCCAAAAGAGGGAGTAGATGGTGAAAGGAGAAATGTGGTTGAGCAAAGAAATTCATTAATTGGTGTTGCTAGTAGAGTTTTGGGTACCTATATGTTGGGATGTATGCCCTCTTAGACTAGGTTTCTGGTGTAAAAAATTGAATGTTTTAATAAAAGAATTTATTTTCAAAATTTTTTTGTAAATTTACAATTTTATTTGTGCACAATTACGTTTGGAAAAGACCCATTGTATTTAAGTAAGTGGTCCATATGAATAGAGGTCTTTCATAGTAAGGTATGGATCACGGGTTACATAACGCATAAACTTTTGTTCTTAACTGATTGATAAGAATGAGAATCTCATTATGTCTGGGTTATTATGTTGTGAATTCTGAAAGGGGAATAGCTTACCTTTAGCCAGTGAGTATTCTGCTCACTTCATGACATAAGCGTATTTCAAAAACGTAGAACAGGACCTCTAGTAGTGGTTTCTAAAAGTACTATATGGTCGAAACCTAGACTACTACCGCTATAGTATGGACTAGTAATCTACAACTTGAGTATGAGTTGGTGGTCTGACGAAACTAGAAGAATATACTTTGATATGCTATAGTTGAGGTTCTATCGTAGGGTCAATATACTTACATGTTGGGTATGTGTGACTAGTTAGTTAAGATAGACTTGTACAAGATAGTTTCTATACTATATCGCCCCTTGTGGTTGTCTGAATGATCTAAATATCCAGGGCTCTGGGAAACATGACTTGGATGTTTGCTTTGGGGTAGCTCCTTTAGAAAGCGAAAAAAATCTAGGAAGTCATGGATCATTGGACTAGAGGCCTAAAGATGGTAGATGTTATTTAGAGAGGTGTTAGTACACTTTTTCCTCTCTAAATGTATGGCGATGTATGGAGGGGTATTTTAGTCATTACACCTGTAGGTTGGAGACTTTGCTAATGCAGCACTGTCCTTGGGGTCAATATTTCCTTATGGTGATATCAGGAAATATTTAAAATGAAAAATAAAGCTATTTATATGGTAAGGGCATTTTGGTCATTTTAGTAACCAAGGCGGGTGTCTTTTAGTCTCCAGTATAGACCGTGAGTCCTAATTAAACACGGTTAAGGCATTAAATTAAATTAAATAGAATTTATTTTATTTAAGTAGCCTGATTTAATTATTGTGCTAGAATAAAATAAAGGTCCATGGAAAGAGAGAGAGAGAGAGAGAGAGAGAGAATTAATTAAATTAGTTTAGTGGGTTAATTAATTATTCAGGGCCTTGTCCCAATTTGAATAATTAGGGATTAACCTGGGACTAAATTGATTTTGGCTTATTTAATTAGACTGGTTTATTTGGGCTGGAAAAATTAATTATTTGTTGGGCCATTAAGTTGGTTCTAAATAGAATAATTAATTAAGCCCAAAAGGTTAAACTAAGAGTCCAATGGCCCAGTCCAGTTTAACCTAGGGTTTTATTTAAATTAAATAGGAGGATTGGAAATAACGTTGTTGTGACAGAACACACAATCTAAGAAACGGCTTCTTCTCTGTAGAAAAGGCCAGGAATCTCTCTCTCTCTCTCTCCAAAAAAATTCCCTAGCCTGTTAGTTGTTCACCAAATGGTACTTAGGCAGGCCATATACTGGAAGACCGAGAGCTCGGCATTCACATACATGCAAAGGCGGAGAAGGAGGCTTGCAGGAATCGCACCAGAGGCTTCTACCAGTACACCTACCACGGTTGTGCACGTTTCGCTCTAGCCACCTTTGAGAACCAGAAGAAGAGGTAAAATTTCTAAAACATCGGGATTAGGACAGGGCGCAACCGGCGCCGACTAGGGCAGCCGGAGCTGGCGCCGGCACTACCCTGGAATCCCTATTCTTGTTTTTCCAGTTTTTTTATGTTCGCTTCCGTTACGTGCCCTGTGTTTTCCTGCTTTCCTCTGCCTTCACTATGTTGTTAAGGATATAAATAATTCATAAAGAGAAAATATTTTCTATTCAAGATGTAAAATCAACCAAAGGCCATGTAATACGATGATAGATTGTGCAAGTTGTGCAAATATGATAAGTACTACATTGGTGGAAAAGTTAGGTATAGAGACCATGAAGCATCCTAAGCTATACAAGCTTCAATAGGTCAATGATCGTGGTGAGGTGAAAGTGAACAAACAAGCCAATATTATATTTAACATGGGGAATTATGAAAATGAGGTACTTTGCGATGTGATGTCTATGTATGTTGGAGAGTTGTTGTTGAGAGGTCCTTGGATGTTTGATAGGGATGTGATGCATAATGGTAGAAGAAACACTTATGCATTGAGCAAAGACAACAAAAAAGTTTACTTTTCTCCTAATGTCCCCTAGAGAGGTTACAAAAGATTAAAACCCCATGAGGGAGAAGGAAAAGAAAATGAAAAAGAAAAACGAAGAAAAGAAGAGTGTGAGAAGAGAAGAGTAAAGAAAAGAGAGAGAGCTAAATGAGAAGGAGGATGAGATTAAAAATTTGAGATAAAAGGGGAAGACAGAAGAGTAAAAGAGCATAGAGAAAGGTAAACACAAAGTAATGTGGCACAAAAAAGAGACAACAAGAGGTTGAGAAGAAGAAAATGAGTGGGGGTAAAATGAGGTTGAGAGCTTGGGTTGAGAAGAGAGAAAACAAGGGAGTTGGTGAGGATCCAAAGCCAAAAGTGTTACCTTTACACAAAATGTATTGTTTCAATTGTAATGCAGTTATCGATTTGAAGACGAATCATCTTCAAGAAGGAGGAATTGATAGGAATCAATTTAGGCATGAAGACCATTTTCAAGAAAGAGGAAGAAGGATAAGATCACACATCATGGTTCCATGAGTAAGCGTGATATTCAAGAGGATTCAAAGAAATTTTCATGACAAAAAATTCAACAAGCAGAGGTCCAAGAAGATTGTGAAGAGATGGATAGTAAAACAAGGGCCAAAAGACGGACAACACAAGCAACAATCCATATGAAGGATCAAACCAACCTTTAAACAAAGATTGAAGGCTAAAAGAGTATCAAGAAGAGTTCAAAATGATCAACATTTTACTTGGAAGATCAAAAGAACACTTGGAAAAGAAATGGAGGTCAAATGAGCTAGAATAGAAGTACAACGAGGCTATCCAGAGCCCAATTGGTGCCAGTTCAGGGTGGTGGACTCCGTGCTGGCCCGAAGTGGGCTCATGTATAACTTGGATAAAGCTGAGCCAGCGTCGGCTCCGTGTGCTAGAGCCGGCACTGGCCCTAATCGAACTAGTCCTGACTTTTTGTTATTTTTCATGAATTCAGCCCTTTTCACTTGTAATTTAATTTTCACGACTTTTATTATGTTTTAACCTATTTTAAGACATGTAATAGGGCCTAAAAACTTGAATTAAGACCATCTAATTTCTATACTTGTTTGCTAATTAGTTAGGGTAACTTGGGGCCTATAAATACCCTATTATAACTTCTTTTGTAATAGAATTCAGATTTCAGAGATTGAATAGAGTATTGAACTCTTGGAGAAAAGAATTCCTCCTCATTTCTTCCTTTCAAGACCAAGCAAATGAATTAGACCTAACTTTGTTTAGAATCTCTAAAATCCTTGGCTTAATCCAACTTGTTTCTTCATCTTAGGTATTGGGTGAATTTATTCTCACCTAGTGTACTTGTTAGGAAACTTAGAAGAGTTCCTACTTTTCTTCATCCCAATGATTCTTGAATTCTTTGTAGGTTCAAGGCGTTTGGGTATTGAAGTAGTAGACCAAATCCTGTTAGAATTTAGGTTCTAGTTGTTCATTCACCTATGGTTTTTACTTTATAGGCATTTTGGTATAGAATTGGTGACCAATTCTTAGGTCTTTGTTTTTTAGTCTAATTTCCAAATTTTGGTACTTTCAAAATCATATGACTTTTAGAAACTTAAGGAGCATAGTGATTGGATTTTTAGTCCATCCATTTGTTACCTTAAAAACCAACAACAAAGTAGAGTTTTGTAAAATTTTCACAACCGAAATACAACTCACATTTTGCATCATGCAAGAGTTTAAAGAAGGATTTTGTTACTCTATCTACTACACTGAGATGCTCAGCCATAGGAACCTTGCCTTCATTATTAACATTTGGATTATGTTTGCTAATTCTAATTGTATCACAAAGCATATCTACCATTTCATCCCTATTTATTTCAAACACCTGATTATCATTTTCGATTGCATTTTCTGAAATGTAAGATTCTTTATGATATATTCAATTCTTATACCCTCCAAGAAACCCATTAAGAATGCAATGGGACAACACATCATTCCTACTCATGAAAAAACGATTTTTACACTTCTTACATAGGCAACATATTTTTGAATTAGGTGACTTTGAAGTATATGAAAGATCTAAGAATCTCTCAATTCAATATATGTACTCGTTTGTCCTTGTATTTAAATTGTCTATCCAACTTTCATCCACAGGTACATTTGCACTTGTTATCTAAATGTTTTTATATGCCACAAAAAACAACAATTAGTAAGACTTAACAAATAATTGAGTTAAGCTTATAAAATTCCAACATATAGTCTAATTCGATTGCAAAAAATGAATTAAAAAAAAGCAAACAAATTTATGAAACATTATCTCCTTGCCAATTTACCAAAAAAGAAAGAAAGAAAGAAAAGAATAAACAAAGTAATTCATCTTTAAATTTGCTAAAAATGTTAAATAATTCCTATCTATTGCAGTAGTTGATAAACAAAACATTCTTAATATTTATTTGTGAACCAAGAGATTATAGTCTAACAATGCCTTATATAATGTGTGTGTGTGTGTGTGTGTGTGTGTGTGTGTTTTTTTTTTTTGGGTAAATAAATATCTCAATATTAGTCTAAGGGTTCATGCCCCTTCTCCATCAAATGCAAGGAGTAAAAATTCTTATCAAACCTAGTTTAGTAGACAAAATTCCTAGATGCATAGCACTCCAAACATGAAAATGAAAAGGAAAAAATATGTAAAGAGCTATACAAGAAAAAAATTAACTAGTGAAAGGAAATGGCAAAAATGAACTGTAAAATCTGCATGGTAGAGGACAAGAAGCTAGCTAAAAGGAACTTAATTTACTATATTCGTTTAGGATTTTTTGCATTAATAATGTAAGATCTAAAATACTAATGCAGTTATTTCTTTAATTAATTGGTCTCATTTTTTAAATATAGAAATATATTTTTTGTCTTCATTGTCAACTATTTGAAGATGTTAGTTTAATTCTCTTTTGCTCTAATGTTGGTTTCAATGTTAAAGTCCAAAACCAAATCTATAGAGCAAACTTACTTTACGATATTCAGTATTAATAATATAATATCTAAAAACACTAATTGTAGTAATTTCCTTAATTAATCAGTATCATTTCTTATAAATACAAAAAAAATATATTTTTGGTCTTCATTGTCAAACATTTGAAGATGTTAGTGTAATTCTCTTTTGGTCTTCACTGTCAAATATTTGAAGTTGGAGACTTGGAGGTGGTTAAATGTTATCTATTTATCTATTTGACAGTTAACATAGAGTTGATGACTTATCAGAACTACTACTTGTAGTGAGTGCAAAAGTGTTTCTAGTGATGAAAGATTAAAAAAGCTCAAATACTGGCAGGATTGTTGGATTCAAACATCACAGGGATAGGCTGGTGGAATTTCTTGTATGCCTGCCTATGTAAATTTTGCAAGCTCTATGCTAGACTATCAACAAACTTTTTATAAGTCATCACGAAAAGGTTTCTTTATCTCAACATTTTCATATAGATTTATTCAATGCTAGGCTTAAGGTTTTTTAACCATAATGAAAGTATGGAAACACCTAATAAAAAAGCTGAATTAAACAACGCAAACAAACTTATGAAACACTATCTTCTTGCCAATTTTCAGTGAGACACTATGTAACATCCTACCTAAATAGGAGATTTATTTTACTATATTTGTGATCTTTTGAGAATTTTCTTGAATTTTATAAAGTTATTTTCTCTTATTTTTAAGAAAAATCATTATTTATGAAATTAACATTTTATGAGAAACATTATATTTTATTTTATTTGATAAAGTGATATTATATTTTATAAGAAATATATATATATATTATATTAAGCAAGAATATTTTATTTCTAATCTTACCAAAACTTTTTTATTACTATCATTATTATTTTATTATCATCATTCCTAACGTCCCTATTGCTATTATTATGCATTCTATTCATAATGTTTTACTATTACTATTATTAGGAATATTATACTATTATTACATATAATTAATATTTATTTTTACTATAAATATTATCCTTATTATTATTCCTATTATCTCTAGTATTATGATGATGATGATGATGATGATTTAGGAAGCAAAATCCAATTTGGCTACTTAATCTTTACATTAATTTTGGTGGTGCCCACACTTCTAACAAAGTAAGTGCAAGGTGTCAAGTGGGATCCACACCCTTTATTAAAGTTTAGATAATTATTATATTTATCCCTAATATTTTGTATTAATTCTATTTTTTTATAATCTTCTAAAAACTTCCAAAAGTTTTCATAATGTTCTAAAGATTTTCAAAAGCTTCCATAGTCTTCCATAACCTTCTAGGAGTGATGAGTCACCATGCCAAGTGTCCCTAAGGTTTCTAGAAATGGTGAATCACCATTCCAAGTGTCCCTATCATATTTTTTTACTTCCTACTTAAGCTCTCATCCAAGCTTCTAACCTAAACTTCTTAACACTATAAATAGAGGATAAGGAAGAAGAAAGAAGCAAAAGAGAGAGGGTGGCAAAAAGGAAAGGGAGAAAGAAAGAAGAGAAAAAAGAACGAAAAGATAGAAGAAAGAAGAAAAGAGAGAAAGGAAGAGGGAGAGAGAAATCTGAAAATAGAGAAAGAGGGAGAAAGAAGAAAGAAACGAAAGAAAGCAAAAGAGAAAAGAATGAAGAAAAAGAGAAAAGAATGAAGAAGAGCATAGACAAGTAGGGATATTGATTTTATCAAACTGATAAGTTTGACTTGAGAAATTAGAACAAAAAAGTAAGGTGAGTCCCATTTATTTTATGTAAACTATTTTGGCATGATTTTCCTTAAATATAAATATTTGTCTACTTGATGATTTTATAAAACATGGATTTGTGAATTATTCTAGGAATTCAATTTTCGAAAAGAGTTTGATTTTGAAAATATTACATTGTATTGATCTCAGGTTTTATGTTATGTATGTTATTGTTTTGATTATAGGATTGAAATCCTATGATGCAGCTGGATTGAGATCCTTCCAAGTAGATTAGATGAGATCCCATCAGTGTTTGCTAATGAGATTGCAATGTAGTATCGCTTATTAAGCACTTGTCAAAAATATAATTCATGTGAGGGGGCTTTTAATATCCATGTGAGAAAAATGTTTGTTATGCATTAATATCAATTATGAGATCTCATGTATTGTTTAAAAGTTGTCAATATGGAAACTAACATGAAACCTATTTTATCTTAAAATCACTAGCAAGCACGTGACTTACTGAGTGCTTAGGACTCACATGTTTTCCTTTATGTTTTTAGGCTCTATTGTATAGGTTGGTAATCAGAGTACACAACAAAAGTATAATAGTGAAGAAACTATTATTAGTTATCTTGATAGGGATATATTATAAAAGACTTGTGATGAACTTTTAATGTTAGAATGAATAACATGTTCATTTAAGGTTTTAGAATAATTCTGCTGTATATTTAAGTTTATAAATCGTTATAACGACTCCTTGTATGTGAGTTCAGATGGGGCGACATCTCACAAAGATAAGGCCCACTATGACATAGAAATGTAGGGCATTACAAATAGTATCAGAGCTAGAGGTTATTGATTTGGGAGATATAATTGGTATTAGATAATTTTAGGTGAATGATTTAGAAAATATAATTGATATCAGAGTATTTTACGAATTTTGGAGATATTGATCTTATAGTTGTAGATATGGTCATAGGAAATGATTGACAGAAGAAAAGTGCTTTAGTTTATGGTTTTTGGAAAAACTATCGATTAGTGATTTTGAAGAAATTGATATTGGAGATATTATAGTATTTTCAAATTTTTGAGGACGAAATTTCTTGAAGGATGGGAGATTGTAACATGCTGCCCTAACAGAAGATTTATTTTACTATCTTTGTTATATTTTGAGAATTTTCTTAAATTTTATAGAGTTATTTTCTTTTATTTTCAAGAAGATCACTATTTATGAAATATTATTTTATATTTTATTTTATGTGACATATATATATATATATATATATATAGTATATTTAACGAGAATATTTTAATACTAATCTTATCAACACTTTATATTATTATTATCATTCCTATTGATGCTATTGCTATTATTAGCATTCTATTCATAATGTTTTACTATTACTATTATTAGGAATATTATACTATTATTACATATAAGTAATATTATTTTTACATATTATACTACTACTACTACTACTACTACTACTACTACTACTACTATTATTATTATTATTATTATTATTATTATTATTATTATTATTATTATTATTATTATTATTATTATTATTATTATTATTATTATTATTAGCAAGCAAAATTCAATTTGGCTACTTAATCTTTTCATTAACTAGGTGGGGCCCACACCTTTAATAAAGTAACAGCACGGTGTTAAGTGGGACCCACAACTTTTATTAAAGTTTAGATAATTATTATATTTATTCTAATATTTTATATTAATTATGTTATTTTATAATCTTCTAAAAACTTCCAAAATTTTCCATAATGTTCTAAAGATTTTCAAAAGTTTCAATAATCTTCTATAACATTCATGGGGTGATGAGTCACCATGCCAAGTGTCCCTAAGGTTTCTTGAGATGATGAATCACCATTCCAAATGTCCCTATCATATTTGTTTACTTCCCACCTAAGCTTTCATCCAAACATCTAGCCTAAGCTTCTTTACATTATAAATAGATAATAAGATGGAAGGAAGAAGCAATGAGAGAGAGAGGGTGGCAAAAATGAGAGGGAGAAAGGAAGAAGGGAAAAAAGAAAGGAAAGAAAGAAAGAAGAAAAGAGAGAGAGATCTAAAAATAGATAGAAGAGTGAGAAAGAAGAAAGAAAAAATAAATGAAGAAAAGCAAAAGAGAAAAGAAAGAATAAAAGAATGAAGGAGAGCATAGAGAAGTAGTGATATTGATTTTATCAAATTGATAAGCTTGACTTGAGGAATTAGAACCAGAAAGTAAGGTGAGTCTTATTTATTTTATGTAAACCGTATTGGCAAGTGATATGACTTTCCTTAAATATAAATATGTGTCTACATGATGACTTTATAAAATATGGATTTGTGAGTTACTCCATGATAGGAATCAAATTAGGCATGAATGCCATTTTCAAGAAGGACAAAATCACACTTCATGGTGCCATGGATAAGAACAACATTCAAGAGGAATCAAGAGAGTTTTCAAGACAACAAATTCAACAAACCTAGGTCCAAGAAGATTGTGAAGAGATGGATTGAAAAGAAAGGGTCAAAGGACACACAACACAAGCAACAATCTATGTGGAGGATCAAGCCAATCTTTAAACAAGGAATAAAAGCTAAAGAAGTATCAAGAAGAGCTCAAGTCAACCAACATTTCATTTAGAGGATTAAGAAAACATAGAGAAATGGAATGAAAGTCCAAGGAATAAGTTTTGAAGTGCAACAAAATAGGGGAGGACATCCAGAGCCTACCCAACGCCTGTCGAGAGTGAAGGACCTGATGCCGGCCCTAATCCTTGGACCTGGCACCGGGTCCATTCGAGCCATGCGCAACTTTACTGAATTTTCTTGTTTTGTTCTGTTTTATTTCCAAATAAATTTTTATGACTTTTATTATGTCTTAACCAATTTTAAGACGTGTAGTAGGGCCTAAAAACTTGTATTAACTCCATCTAATTTCTATACTTTATTTCCTAATTAGTTAGGGCAATTTGGGACCTATAAATACTCCATTATAGCCTCTTTTGTCTTAGAATTCAAATTTCAAAATTTAAAGAGAGAATAGAGTGTTGAACTCTTGAAGAGGAGAATTTATCCTTAGTTCTTCCTTTCACTACCAAGCAAATAAATTAGACCCACCTTTGTTTAGAATCTATAAAATCCTTGGGTTAATCCTACTTGTTTCTTCGCCTTAGGTATTGGGTGCATTTATTCTTACTTAGTGTTCTTGTTAGGAAACCTAGAAGGGTGCCTACTTTTCTCCATCTCAATTTTTCTTAAGTCAAGGGTGTTTAGGTATTGAAGTAGTTGGCCAAATCCTATTAGAATTTGATTTCTAGTTGTTAAATCACCTAAGTCTCTTATTTTGTGGGTATTTTGGTAGAGGATTGGGTGACCAATTCTTGAGTCTAATTTTCAAAGTTTGGAGCTCCTGAGCTCATATCAAAGTGGTACCAGAGTAAGGTTGTGTTGATTCTTATTAATACAACTTTCTTTGGGTAAATGTACAATCTTCTTGAAGAGCTGAAATTTTAGCAATTTTTATCACTTATTTTTGTGTTATTTTTGAATGCTTGAAACTCAATATTATGCCATAAACTTGATGTTAAATTGATCTTATATATTGGTATAATGTTTCAAACTTTCAAGAATCATTTGGCATTAATGTTTGTTGATTTATGAGTAAATAAGGTGAAAATCTCATCTAAACCAATACTGCAAATTTGAATCCCATAAGTCCTTTTTGTGTTGTTTTTGTGAGCTTTAAAACTCAACATTTGTCAATGTTATTGCCATGAAATTGATCCTTGATGTTATATTTGCCAATAGGAATAAGTTTTACTTTTGAATCTTGAGTATTGGAGTGGCTATATGGTTGAAAATTTTGAATTACTTTTAGTTACGAGATTGCACACCAAGTGCTTGATATGTGGTCTTATGACTTAGGAATGTGCTTATATGACAACCAAAGCTTTGTTTATTAAATCCCTATAGATTTTCTTGCTTGTTAACTTGATTTTTGTGGAATTAAACTTTCTAATTATTAGTAGCAAATTTTCTTGTGATTTGCCTAATAACTTAGAAAACAAATTGATGCATCTTGGTTTTTATCAATTCAACTTTTTAAGCTATTGAACTTCTTGTGTGATCATTGTTTTGAGTGAGTTAATTGATCATCAAACTGACCTCTTGAGGTTTATGATAGTATTATAACATTTGAAAATCTTCATTTGAACTAATTGCCTACCAAGTGTTTGATGAAATGCTAACGTGTCTTTACAAAGTCTTGTAAGGGTTCTTAGCTTACATTTATCACTTCTATTAAACTTAATTGATATATTTCTTGTTTTTGGTTGGTTAAATATTTAGATTGACATCTTCTTGAGATACATGGGATTGAATTGAACATTGCCAATCTTGAGTCCTATTACTTAGTATCCTCATTTATTTGAATCCTTGTGGGGCTTGATTAGTGTTGTCACTACACATCTTTTTGAGAAATCCTAAAGTTTGTGTGACAACTCATTGCTTGAAATTCTTGATTAATTGAGTCTTATTCTTGTTATCCATCTAGTGATAGCTCACTTCTTCTTAGGAACTTCCTTTTTCTTGAACCCTTGAAATTTAGTTAGCTTTAACTAGTAGAACTAAATCATTTGAATTGGAGAGACTTCATGAAAAACTTGAATGTGGAATTGAGAGTATGCAAAAGGCAAGAGGGTGAGCTCATTTTGATAAAAAGCGAAAAAAAAGTATATACGAGAGAAGAGTGTTCTTGAAAGAGTGTAAACACGTAAGGGAGTGAAGTGAGAAATTTCTTTTGTATTTTCTACTTAAAATCTGTGGGAACTTCTCTTGAAAGCAAAGTTCACTATGGCTAGATGGAATGAAAGTGGAGGATATAAGTGCTATGAAAAGCCTTGTCAACTAGAAGTAGTTATGTAGGAATGATGAGTATGATTGAAGATATGAAGAGGATGACTATAAGAGTATGTGGTATTTGGAAGAACATGATAAAGGACCACAAAAATATTCAAGGAGTAGGTTGTAAAGGACAAATAGTGGTATGCAAAAAGAGAGGGAGTATGGGTGCTATATTTGTTCGAGCTATACACACATTTCCTATGAATTTCCAAAAAGATCCAAGCCAAGAGAAATGAGTGTATTGTGAAATTCTTCCAAGAGTGGTTTGAGTGGAGAACAAGATTATGTTTGTTCTACTTGTTGGGATTATAGCTGTGACACATGTGATTGTCCAAGAAGGAAAATTCTGGTAGGTTTTGGAGTGCAAAATTTCGTTTGTTTTGGAGTGCACAACTGGACGAAAATTTCTGTGCAAGCTGACCAAATTTTTCTGGTTTCCAAGCTACCGAAAATCAGTAATTTTTTGTGATAGAAATTCTGGTTTTGTGCAGCTAGGGTAGTTGAATTATTAAGGAGTGTTCTAGGTGTTTTGAGGTAGGATTTTCAGAGTTGGATTGTAACTAAAGTTGGCTGGAATTTCGGACAGCTTATGTAGATACAAAGCTGCCAAAATTCAGCTAGGAAAAGGAAGAAATCCTAGTTGAATTTGGATTGAAATAAAATTTTGTTTTATCAAGGATTTGGATAGGTTTTCCTCTAGTCCTAGAAGAGTTTGGATTAAGCTACAAGTCCTCCAAGAAGTGGCGGCACTTGCTGGAATTTTTTTCCAGATTTTTAGCTAACCTTCTAGGATTAAAATCAATAAGCTTTCCTACTAGGAAAAGGATTCATTAATTCCACCTATCCATGGCAACCTCTATCTAACTAAAATCAAGTTAATATTTTAATTACTAGCTAGGGTTTTTTCGAAAATCCTAAGGAACACAAGCTGAAAATTAAAGGTGAACTTTATTCACATCAAAGTCCTTGGATTTAGGAAATAAATATAGAGACTTATTTCCTTAGAGTAAAACTACTAAAATTTCTCTAGGATAGCTAGATTCTTTTTCGGCCAAGATAAGAAATGGTCTAAAGAAAAGAATTTTAGGAAGATATACTTACTTCACAAAAGGTAGGATTCGAACTCGGGTCACCAAAGGAAATCACCAACCTCCCCGCTATTCCAAAACAACTCCAATGCTAATTTTTCTACAAGAAATTCTTACCACCCCAATACTCATCCTTCAAAATCTTCGACCAAACCTCCCTTAAACAAGTCTTTAGCAACACAACTATTTCACATCAATTAATTCAAATGCAAGAGTAGCGGAAAAATTCACATGCATCCATGCAAATAAAATTATTCTAGCTAGCACACAAAATGCAAGATGCTATGCAATGCATGACTTTTTCCCATAGTCAAAGGTGGTTTTGGGCAGGGTATTACACCAAGAAGAGTGAAAGAAAAGAAAACGAAAGAAAAGAGAGAGAGCTAAAAGAGAAGAGGGTTGAGATAAAAGAAATTGAGGTAACAGGAGAAGAAAGAAGAGTAAAAGAGTATGGAGAGAGGCAAACACAAAGTAAAGTGGTGAAAAAAAGAGCAAAACAAGAGGTTGAGAAAAAGAAAATGAGTGGAGGTAAAATGAGGTTGAGAGCGTGGGTTGAGAAGAGAGAAAATAAAGGAGTTGTTGAGGACCTAGAGCCAAATGTTTTGCCTTCACACAAAATATCTTGTTTAAATTGTAATGCAGGTATTGATTCAACAACAAATAATCTTCAAGAAGGGGGAAATGATAGGAATCAAATTATGCATGAAGGCCATTTTCAAGAAGAGGAAAGAAGCACAAAATCACACTTCATGGTGCCATGGGTAAGAGCAAAATTCAAGAAGAATCAAGGGAGTTTTCAAGACAACAAATTCAACAAACTCAGGTCTAAGAAGATTGTGAAGAGATTGATGGAAAAGAAAGGGTCAAAGGACACACAACACAAGCAACAATCCATGTGGAGGATCAAGCCAATCTTCAAACCATTATTGAAAGCCAAAGAAGTATAAAAAAAAGCTCAAAATGACCAACATTTTATTTGGAGGGTTAAAAAAACATAGAGTAATGGAATGGAGGTCCAAGAAGTAAGTTTTGAAGTGCAACAAAATATGGGAGGAAGCCCAGAGCCTACCTGGCACCGGTCGAGAGTGAAGGACCTGGCCCCAGCCCTAATCCTTGGACCCGACACTAGGTCGATTTGGGCCATGCGCAGCTTTACTAAATTTTCTTGTTTTGTTATGTTTTGTTCTCAAAAAAATTTTCATGACTTTTATTATGTCTTAACCTATTTTAAGACATGTAATAGGGCCTAAAAACTTGTATTTGCGCCATCTAATTTTAGTTAGGGCAACTTGGGGCATATAAATACTCCATTATAGCCTCTTTTGTATTAGAATTCAGATTTCAAATTTTGAAGAGAGAATAGAGCGTTGAACTCTTGAAGGGGAGAATTTCTCTTTAGTTCTTCCTTTCAAGACCAAGCAAAGGAATTAGATTCGCCTTTCTTTAGAGTCTCTAAAATTCTTGGGTTAATCCTACTTGTTTAGCTTGGGTATTAGGTGGATTTATTCTTACCTTTGCTACAAATTTGTGAATGGGTTTGGGAAGATGCAATGAATGGGGAAGACACAACAAATGGGTTTTGGAAGACATAACTATGTTCTGGCTACATAGATAAAAAAGCTTTTTAATTTTTTCCCTTTTTCGGTAATTGTACATTAGTCGGGTTAGGTATCTTAAAATATATGTGTGTGGTGTTTTTAATATTAGTCTTATTGCTATATATTGTTAATTTCAAGTTTTGAAAGCATTTTTTTCCATATTATTTTTTTTAAAACAAATACTAGATTTAGTTAGATTGAGGATTTTTTTTTTTATACAATTGTTTGGTATTTAATATATATGTGTAAATGTGTAAACATTTTCAAAAATAACATTTTTTAAAAATTAGTTTTTTTTTCTTACATTTTATGAGTGCAAAAATTTCGTTGAAACCTTTTTAATATATATTCTTTTGGTACTCTTTTTTTTCCCCCACAAATAAATGGATAATTACACGGCTTAATTAATATTTAGTTATAAATCATTGAGTTAATGAATATTATTAAATTTAAACTTTTTTAAATTCACTTAAGATTTTTTTTTCAAAGTGCATTAAATTAAATTATGAAATAAAATATCAATATTCAAAATTATACTCCCCACCATTTTCTTTATTGCAAAAGGTTATCATTTTGGTCACAAATAAAGATGGTTCATGCAACCACATATTTCAGTTGCAATTAGTTAATTTTTTGTTACATGGCATTAAAAGTTTACAGTCTTTGCAATGGATATTCAATTCGACGCAACTGAGTGTTCGTTTGCAATCAAAATTCATCCGACGTAAATAATCTAGTTGAGAAAATCCCTTTTTCTTATTGTGTGTGTGTGTGTAACAAATTTTATTCAATTTGTTTCAGTTTTCGGATTTAAATTGAACAAAAATACTCCTAAGATATATAAATTTTTGTCTTATTATTTGAGATTATGGAATCTTAAAATTCAAAGTCGAGATTATTTTTATTATTTTGTGGAACAAGATAAATGTTAATAGCTTAAGAATATATATAATAAAACTAATTTTACTATTTTATCTTTGTATATTTTCTATTTTTTATTAAAATATAATATAACTTAACATTTATTATTATTAAATTAATTGTAAAAATTTACGTACTTATAAGGATTAGATTGAATTTAATTTTTGACTTTTTTTTTACTTTGACCTTTAAAAAAACTAACGGAATTATATGGAAGAACTTGTTTGAGAATGAAATAACATTCTAAATTGGAATAAGTCTATTATTAAGGATTTAATTGAAAAAAGTTCAAACTTTCAGAGACTAAAATGAAAAAGATAGGACTTGGCCTAACCTCCCCCCTCCCCCCACCCCCCCCCCAATTTTTTTTTTTTTTTTTATGTTTAGTTTTTTACAATTTTTTATTAAATACAATTGCCCGTGCCCAGCGCAAATATGTATCGTAAATACTGCATATGGCGGCCGTAAAATATTTGCATCACTTTTCTTTATAACAAACTACCGTGTATAATAATCTGTGACAATTTTTAAGCTATCATAAATAATTGATTTTCTTATAGTGCAATTCTTAATGAGTTGAAAAATATATTGGTGGACTAAGATGATCTAAGCAAGCGAACAGCCTTTTCAATGAACATTGAGGTGAAGGTTCTCTTCGGCAAAAGTAGAGTGGACGAAGGAAAGAAGAATACCACAAAATAAATTGATGAAGAGAAGAATAAAGGAAGACATTGCTTATGGCAAAAGGATTCCATGAGCATGAAAGAAGCCCTCATCAAGTCGCATCTCTATCATAATAAAAGATGATGCAGTGAGGAACTCGGAGTTTCGTTGTAAGAAGTGTTACAACTGCAGAAGGAAAGATCAGTTTGTACTAAACTATTGTCACAAACAGGTTAAAGTAAATTCATTCACATCTTCTTAGAGTCAAAATATTAAAGATGTGTGGGACTTGTTTTGCATCCCTTATGATAGAAGAGGAGTAGACAATATTGCCCGCTAAAGAAAAAAATTGACTCAAGAAAGATCATTCATCACCGAATTATATGTGTTGCCTGTGCGAGGATGAAAAAGTGTCTCATGTTAATGCCACAATTAACATTGGCCAAGAAGTATGTGGTTTTCCACTTGACAGACGTGAAGGTTTACAGCCACTTGATGCTGGTTAGTGCATTAGTTAGGGAGAGATGAAGGCTAGTTATAGACTTATTGGATAATTTAATTAAATATTTAAAATTAATTAAATTTATATTTTTAACTAAGTATATTTAATAAAAAATAATATTAAATATTTAATTACTTCAAACATCTATTATTATTTAATTGATTATAACGTATTGAAACTATATTATAAATTTAAGATGAGATTGAATAAATTGTAACAAAGTTTAAAACAAATTATAATTAACATAATCTTTAAATTTAATATTAAATTTTCAAATTTTAGATTTCAACTTCATTAGACAATATATGTTGACAAGATTAGAAAGAATGAGATTAACAAATTTATAGCATATACTATTAGGGTATTTTAGCCATACTAGGTTAAACTATTAACTGCCTACCCGAGTTCTACATTCACACCCACATAATGTGTCAGGGTGCCACTATGGAAAAGAACACCAACCTTCATACGAGACAGAGACGGATGGATCTAAAGGGACCCCCGGGAGTAGTGTCCCTCACTACAAGAAAAAACTAAATTAGCGCCGGCCAAATCCATCGCTAATCTTGTTTAGCGACGAATTATGTCCGTCGCTAAAAAACGCGTCACAATTTGTGGCGGTCATTTAATTGATAACATTATAATTAAGTTTATAATCAATATAGTGAAGGATTTGTGACAGCAAAAAAAAATTTATTTTTTAAAAAATTAATCAATTTAACAACGAATATGTGACGGCGAAAAAATTTTTATTTATAAAAAATTAATTAATTTAATAATGGATTTGCGACGGCCAAAAACTTTTATTTAAAAAATAATTAATTAATTTAGCAACGGATTTGCGACGGTAATTTTTTTTAATCACAAAAAATAAATTAATTTAGCAACAGATTTGCGTCGGCAAAAAATTTTTAAAAGTTGAAAAAATTAATTAATTTAACAACAGATTTGCGACGGTCAACATTTTTTTATTTACAAAAATTAAAAGATTTTAGCTATGGTTTTGCAACGGAAAAAAATTATTTTTTAAAATTAATTAATTTAATTTGCGATAGTGAAAAAAATTTATTTAAAAATTTAATTAATTTTGATATGAATTTGCGACGGGAAAAAGTTTTTATTAAAAAATTTAATTAATTAGCTACTCGGCCCAACCCAGCCCGTTGAGAACCTGATCCGCAACCCGACTCGCCAATAATATTATGAGATTATGTCGGACTTAGGGCTTGAACCCGCGTCCTTGTTGTGGGGAAACACGCATTCCACCACTAAGCGACTAAAGTTCTTGTGATATATTGTGTTATATATTAATTATATAGTAATTTTTTTTTGTGAATTAGCGTCGGATTTGCAAGGGCTTGTGACGGATCTGGGACGATAGAATTTTTCATCGCAAATCCGTTGCTAATTAGCCACAGATTTGCGACGGCTAATTTTTCAAGATTTAAAAATAAATTTATTTTTAAATTTTTAATAGCCGTCGCAAATTGCGACAGATTTGCGAGGGTTTATTTTTTAATTTTAAAAAAATAAATTTATTTTGTAATTTTAGATTGCCGTCTCAAATTGCAATGGATTTGCGACGATTTTTTTTAAAATTTTAAAAAATAAATTTATTTTTAAATTTTAAATGGCTTTAATTTTTAAAAAAATAAATTTATTTCTTAATTTTATATAGTCATCGCAAATCTGTTTCAAATTGCAACGAATTTGTGACGAGTTTTTTTATTTTTAACAAATAAATTTATTTTTTAATTTTAGATGGCCATCACAAATCCGTTGCAAATTGCAACGAATTTTCAACAAATCAGGGTTTATGAAATCCTAATCCGTCACAACTCCATCACTAATCTAAAAAATTCACCAAAAAAAAAAATTTAATGTTTGATTATATATATACGTATGATATAGTATGTGTGTGTGTTGAAATAGTATAATACACAAAAAGATATTAGTAAGTTGAACTATTTATATATATAATATACATATGATATTTTCAAGTATATATATGTTTGTATATATGTAAGAATATGACATATATGCATCTGTTACTATTAATGTATGTATATTTAATATCAAATGTATGTATATACACACACACACACATTATGTGTGTGTTGCATATATATATATATAACTATGTATGTATATATATTAATATATTTAAAAAATATTATAACATTTATATAGATATATGTATAAATATATGTGTGTGTATATATATATATATATATATATATATATATATATATGGACACACATACTAACATAAATAAATAAATATATATGTATGTATATATATTTATTTTTATATTAAAAAAGTATATTAACATATTTATATGTATATATATGTGTATATATTAATGTGTGTGTATATACACATATACATATTAATATTATGAGAATTTTTAGATAGTCGTCGCAAAACGACTTTTTTTTTTAATTTTTTAAAAAATATATTTATTTCTTAATTTTAAATGGCCGTCGCAAATCCGTTGCAAATTGAAACGGATTGGCAATGGATTTTTTTTTTAAATTTAAAAAAAATAAATTTATTTTTTTTAATTTAGATGGCCATCGCAAATCTGTCTCAAATTGCAACGGATTTGCGACGGCATTTTTTTTAATTTAAAAAAAATTAATTTATTTTTAAATTTTAGATAGTTGTATTTGTGTTCCGTCCCAATTACCGACGGATTAGCGACAGAAATTTAAAAAAATAAATTTATTTTCAAAATTTTTGCTTCTGTTACTATTCCGTTGTAAATTAGCGACGGCCTCTAGGCCGTTGCAAAAATCCGTCGCTAACTTAATAATTTTCTTGTAGTGCCTTCCTTCCACCTACCAAAATTTTTAAATAATTTTTAAAGAAAAAATCTTAAATTTTATCTGAGAAAAATTTTTACTTAGGTAAGCGATATCAATAGTCATGTAATCTTTCATCATTTACTAAATCATCGAAGATGGAAAAAATAAGAGACAAATATGAGGAAACTGTGTGAATACAACAAAATTATGTGAGGAAGCAAAATAATGAGACGAATATCAAATATTGAATTGAAGAATTCAAGGAGGTCATGACAGTTAAAGCAAGAGCTTTAGATATCACAAATTTTAATTACTTCAACGCAATCTCAACATTCCCAACATAGATACAGAACTGTACATATTCGAACTCAAGCTTTCTTGATTCACTCGGGTCATATTTGTTTACAGCATAAAACATAAGTTTTGGTGAGGCTGTAGTGGTTGGTATATGGGAAATCATGGAGCAGCATCTGAGCTGACAGGAGTGACCTCTGTTTCCATGGCTTGATCTCCTTTCTTCTTCATCTTGTCTTGCTTGAACTCGCCGTAGAAATGGGACAAAAATCCCCAAAGGGAGAGCACCAGAGCAACACCTTTTTCTGCTTCGAATTTCTCGTGAAAGGCGATTAAAGCTAAAACTTCTGTGACTGGGACTAGAACTGCAGTGAGAATCCCTGCCACCAAAGCTGAAGTAGAAAATAGTACTCCCACAAGTCCCAAGAAGGAACATTGCCAAAGAATGGCAGAGAAAACTAGCACAACATAGTATTTTGCGGCTCCAAGTTGATATTCTCTTGCCTCGCGGGGAATAGCCTACAAAGCAAACATCAATGTATAATCGAATCACATCAATATTCAAGCTATTGTAGATGGATAGGGTCGTGAGGTCTGATTCAATTTTCATGCAAATAATATGAAAGTCCAAATTACTATAGTTGAAAGAACTAGATGATATAAACTGAAATATAGCTTCAGGCTTTTTCATGTACTTTGTGTAGAGGAAAATGGTGTGTTGTGAATGAGGCACGCAGATAGGGATTTTTAACTGCATAATTTGGAAGTTCTAAATTGTTTTATAAATTTATTTATATGAATGCAAATATATGAATAAGTGTTAGGATAAAAAAAATGTTTAAAAAAAAATTATATGGAAATCAAAAGTGGGCCAAAGGGACCCACAGACTAAAAAAGTCACGGCTTTTGTCACCATAGCATTTCATATTCGTATGAATGCTAATGTAGAATTAATTTTTCATCTTCATTTTATCTATTCAAGGGTAATATTTGTCAATATGAAATTTCATCAATATCACTATTACCAAATATCGTATTGATGAGTAAAAGGAAGAGAGAAGCAGAGAGTAAACACCTGAAAATCTTTATTGATGAGCATTCCGATTGTCGCAACAACAGTTGCAACAAATGCTATGACGAATTGCATCTCCATGATAATTACGAAGCTAACCTCCTGCTTAAACTTCTTGTACACAAGTTCTGTTAAAGTAAAATATAAACCAAAAGAAGCAGCGGCTATAAGAGTGAAGATGAACCCTACAATATATACTTTCTTACTTTCGCCCGCTGGTCGGTCACTGTTTGCATGCAGCCCTAACAGGACAGATCCTACAGTTAACAACACCACAGCATTGATCGTGTGTGAAGTAAAATTTTGCTTCACGATAATGAAAGCAAAGACAGCAATGAAAGCAAGCTGTGTTCCGATGATAATAGTTGAAGTCGAAACTGGTAGACGTGCAATACCAAAGGCATACGAGTAATAAGCTCCTCCGAGTAGGAGACCGAGAAGCATACCGGCTACAAATGCTGGAAAACTCACCATGGCTAGTTTTGTGCCGGGACCTTCATTTTTGCGACGGATGTAATAACAAATGGCTAGTGGTATGAGATTGATAGGGCAGGCTACGGATTGAAGCAAGGTTGACAGCCACATTCTTTTGCCTCCATAAATGAAATAGAGGCGAGAAACCAATGGACCTCCAGAGCAGCCTATAGCTAGTAGAAGGCAACTTACCACAAGAACTGCTATTTTCTTAGTTTTGCTTTCTGTGGCGTCCATCGTTGTTTGCGAAACAAAGCTGCTGGGATTAAAGTTTGATTTATGCAAATGGCCTTTTGGGACATACCGTTGGTAATCAAACCTTCCGGTCAAATTATGCCTTACCCTTCATAAAAGTAAGTAGTAAATGCCCTTTGTTTGGTATCTTTCTGTATCAACTGTTAAAATATTAAATTTTAAAAGAAAAAAAATGTGTGTGCTCTTGACGCAATAGTTTTTAAATGTGATAGTGCAAATCTTACTTTTAGTAATCAGGATTATAGGAAATAGGATTAAAACGTGAAGTCTTATACATTTGATAATTTTATTTTTGAATGTGATTTTCAATTATAAAATATCTAAAATAACTATCAATTCATTTACATAAAATACTCTTGATTAAGTTCTTAAGAGGTTTCAGGATTGTCATTGGTTTCGGTGTCAACTTGTACTAGTGTGTAGTTGTCAATTACTCATTTTGATGCAATTTTCTCTCTAGCCGGACTCACAATCTCCCTTGGACTCTTTTCGAATTTCCCTGTTCACACTAGCCATGGCTGCTCCCCAGCTGCCAGATTCCGACTGCGGAGGTGTTCTTTCACCTTTCTTTTCAACTCTGATACTTTTGAACCCTCTATCATTAAGGCTTTATCTCAACCGAAGGGAGAACCTGCTCTACTGTTCTCCAAGCAGGAGGTGGATCAATTATCTCTTCCATTCAAGTGTGCTCTTATTGGCAAAATTTCACAGAGGTCACCACCCTTTGGAACGAATAAGGAAAGATTTTCAGACAATACGTCTTAAGGGGAGCGTCACCATTGCTGCTCTTGACTACCGACAGGTTCTCATTCGTCCGCGCAAGAGAGGAAGACTATATTCGTCTTTGGTTGAAGCAGCATTGGTATCTTTCTGGTGCATACATGGCAATACATAAATGGTCTTCCTTCTTCAAGATCACAGAAGACCCCTCTATAGTTCCAGTTTGGATTTCTCTGGCAAATCTGCCTATGCAGTTCTTTATTAAGAGGATCCTGTTTTCTCAAGCCTCTGCAATAGGGAACCCACTGAAGATTGATGATGCTACTGCATCCCTTACACGGCCTAGTGTAGCAAGCATCTGTGTGGAGATAGATATTCTCAAGCCTTGTGAGCCCAAGGTCCACTTGGGGCTTGGGGCTTTCTCTTTATGATTTCAGTTATGGGCTTTAGCCCATGTGTTAGGGGCTTAATTAATAGAGGGAATAATTAGGGGGTCTTATTAGCAATTATTACCCTTAAGTCTGAGTTACGTTCTGTCAATACGTTGGTTTAGATATTCTTATTGTTCACCATTCAGAGGCTATTCAGGAGGAGAAGAACGGCCAAGAGGAGGAGTCAAGGGAAGGGGAAGTGCTTGAGACTACAAGTTTAGGTAACTCATGTTTCCCTTATACGTCTATCTACGTTTAATTAGTATCTAGAGTTCTTGATTGTGAAATTATGATTTGGGGGAATTGTGAGTCTAACGATTCTAATAGGGTATTGATTACTGAATTGTAGGGGAAAAAGAAATTGGAGGTGATAAGAGAAGTCTGTGATTCGTGTTCCTAATAAGGAATTCTGACTTATTTGCGTTTTCAATCCTTAATTGGTGTTTTGCTAAATTCTCTTTCTGTTTTGCGATTCTGAAAATTATGTTTGTATAAACGAGGGTTGAACATGGTGAATAGATTATTTCATTGAATGATTTATTATGCTAATATGTATAGTCTATGAGTTAAATATTTTTTTCATTCTAGCACTGTTCTGATTTCTGGTTTCTTATTTGGTTCTGTTTGATGTTTTGGGCTTGGAATTGGTAGGGATGATCACATTCTGTTCTATGTACTGGCCCTAAGCTAGGGGGATACAATACCTAATCCACTTGTTCTGTGTACTTGCCCTTCTCTTAACGGGATACAATAGTTAGGGAACTGATATCAGTTAGCCGAAGCCTTTTCCAAAGCATGAATCAGCTTCTTGAATCAAGTTATGTTAAGTATGTATTTATATCTATTTAAATGGGTTTTTTTGTGCAAAACTGGCATTTTCCCTTGGTAAAGAGGATGGTTGGATTGGTTTAGGTGGTTGGGATGTTGCAGGTTAGTTTTTGGTGCTGTAGAAATTACGTTCGCGCATTCTAGAGCGCACCCAGTGCCGGCTCCCCTAGCCACGTCCGGTGCCAGCCCCATTCTGCTCAGCCCCAGGGTCGCCGAGGCAGCACCCAGCCCTAGCCCTACTGTATTTAAGGTCAGCGCCGATTTTCTTCTGCACAAGCATTTGTTTATTTCCTTAACTGATTGGCCATTATTTTCCTTGAATAAACAACACAGGTTCAGTATTCGAGCATTGGTTATGCACCATTCGATTCAATATTGAGTAAAACTAAGGAATTCATTATTCTTATGTTCCTTACTTTTATTTCTTGGTGTGATATTTTGTGATCTCTTCATAAGGTGGTACACAGCCTTTCCTATTTCCTTCAGAACTTCGATTCTTTGACCTTTGACCAAGAATCTTAATGTTTTGTTGTACCGACCTCTGTTGTGAGTTAAGTGTGAGAATTTCCTTGAGCTTGGACCGTAACCATCCTTCTAACCATGACAAATTATAAATTTATGTTAAAAGACTAAGTGTTTAGAAACTAATACCTATGTAACTTACTCAATCCCAGTTAAGTCATGTTTTCCTTACTGAGCTTGTGAGCTCACCTCTTATCTAATATTTTAGGTTCTCAGTTAGAAGATAAAGAGTTAGATGAGTGGTTCAAGGAGGACCTAGAGCGATTTTTTGAAGAGTAATATTCTATTTACTTTTGAGTTGTACTGATGACAATTGAGGTTTAGGGTTTGTTGGAATAATACAAGTTTATTGGATTTTGTTTTCATTGTGTTTTAGTTAATGGCATTTGGGTTATTTTAGTTTGTTTTATCTGTTTCTAATTCTGGGTTCGGTATTCCATTTTGAGATACTGCTATATCATCCTCGAGTTCGGGGCGTGACAAGCCCTGTCTGAATTGCATCTGGTTAGGCATGGATGATCATGGGTTTTATCAGTTTCTGCTCAAAGTGTTTACCTCTAGGGCATGATTGTACACAAGACTTTGAGAAGGAAACAACTTTTGCAGGCCTAAGCCATCAGCCCTCTAGAAAATATCAGCCAGTTAACCACCCCAAACATCGACTTCAGTTAAAAAATAAAATCAACAGCCTTTAATTCTCCCTCTACATGATCAAACCTAGCACCTACCAGATCTCCCATAGGAGGCCAAAGTTTAGCGTCTGTAAACCCCTACATCATTCCAATGCCAAACATGCAAGCAGCTCGGTCTATTACCTCAACGCAGGATAATGCTCTCGTTGCTAGGGTTTCTCCCGCAGGCCTGGAGAACGCTTCACCACAAAAGGCCAATTTTGGTCAAACGGATACCACACATCCGTCGCCTGCTCCCAATCTAGTTGTTGATCTTAGTCAGTATTCTTCCCAGGAATTGTCTTCTCCTTCTTCTCAAATTGTAGATGATCGCACATTGCTAGATACTTTGGAAGTGTAGCGAATTCCTTTCCATTTCAAACATTTGAAAAAGCTTATTTGATTACATGATTTGAAATTATTGTTGCTAATTGAGCCATTTTTGGATGAGACTTAGATTTCTAACTTCTTTTTTACTTCTTGGTTTTGGTCGCTTTGGTGACAATTTATTTGGAAAAATATGGCCGTTGTAGCATGATTTTCTTGGTATACATATTTTTGTGATACCTCAATACTTTTTCTCTGTAATAACATGTTTGACATCGGGGTGTTCTATTCATTTTTGTTTATGCTCCATGCACTAGAGCTTTGCGACAATCTCTGTGGCTCGATCTTGGTGCTCTCAATTATTCTATTGCACAACCTTGGTTGATTGGAGGGGATTTCAAAACTATTCGCTATATGTCTGAGTATGTTGGCTCTAGTGTTCCCTCTTTAGGTGCTTTACAAGATTTCAATGATTTTAATGATTCATGTGGCTTTCAAGATTGCCATTTTTCTGGCTCGAGATTTACCTGGGTTAGACATGGTGAACGTCTATGTATGGAGCGGCTTGATCGGGTTATGGTGAACCAGCATTAGATCTATCATTTTCAGAGCACTTCTAATAAAGATGCCAGATTAGCTTCCAACTTAGCTGACAATTAGCCAAGTCAGCTTCCATATTCGCTTCTTCTTCAACTTCCAGATGAGCTTCTAGACATTCAAATTTACTAATTGAACCTGGTTGACTTCAATGGCAGTTGCTACAGGTTTTCCAACTGTTTCTTGTTCTCGGTGGTTGTTATAGTTAGTTAGATAATTCTTTTGTTTAGTTTGAAATTCCAGTTATTATACAGCTAGCTTTTCATTATTTAATCTTTGTAGTTAAGTTTTGAGTTGGATTCTGTGAATGTATATATAACATTGTATCAGCTCAATTCCTATTATTGATTGAAAATAGAAAATAGAAGCATTTCTAGCAATTGTTCTTTCACATTTCTCAGTTCTCATCTATCAATTCTCATTGTTCATTACTATAGAATTATTTTTTCCACAACTTTTGTTAAACATCTTGCTTGTGTTCGCTCCGATCATGTCCCTTTATTGGTCTCGGTTCAGCTGGCTGTAGTTCAGTGTATTCCAAAACTGTTTAAATACATGACTATGTGGTCAAGGCCTGAGAAATTCTTTGAGGTTGTATATGAGGCTTGGTCTCTTGTAACGCATGGTAATTATATGCATCAACTATATATTAAGCTAAAAAATGTGAAAACCGCTGTAAAAGCTTTTTTATTCTAGAGCATTTGGAGATGTCTTTCAGCAGCTTCAATACTGGGAGGATGATGTTACTAATGAAGAAGTTTAAAGGAAGAAAATATGAAGAAATAAGGAAATTGCAAAGTGAAAGATAATGGAAGAAATTTAACCATAGGTTTATTCAATTTTCAAAATGCGTACAAAAGGAGTATATACATGTACATGTGCTCACCTAACTAACTTAGATCTTGTGGATCCTATACAAAATTCAATCAAAAAATTTAAAAAAAGGAATTATTTACAAAAGCATTGTTGCATGGAAGCTGTGATCTAGGTGGCCTTATTCCTCTGCCATCTCCTAGTGGCACGGATACTGACGTCGTTGCTGACTGAGATAATGATGTGGCAATCTGAACACCACCCCTCAATCCAAGACGGGTATTACAAGTACCATAAAGATTGATAATAAGTAGTGCATGCAAGTTGTGCAAGAATTGAGCTAGTGGTAAAGCTTTAGTTAACATATCTGCAAGTTGAGCTGATGATTAGACTGGAAGTTGTTTGATCATACTTGATGCATATATTTCTCTATCATAATGGCAATGTATTTCAATATGCTTACTTCTTTCATGGAAGCTAGTCTTTTTTGTATTGTGTAATGCCCCTTTATTATCACAGAAAAGGGGTGTAGGCTAATTAGATGCAAGTTGTAGTTCTTCAAGCATGTATATTAACCATTGTATCTCACATGTCACTTGCCTTATGGCTTTGTTTTCTGCTTCCGTGGAGCTAAGAGAGACAATGGTTTTTTTATTTGATTCTCAGGATATTAATGAATCTCCAAGAAAAACACAAAAATATGTTACTCATCTTCTTGTGCTTTTGCATATATTCTCCCTAATCTGAATCGCTATAGGCTGTAAGAATTTTGTTTGAAGTTGCAGGGAAAAATAAACCTTGTCCAGGAGCAGTTTTAAGATACCTTAAAACCCTATGAGCTGCTTGTAAATGATTCTTTGTAGGATTTCCCAGAAATTGTGATAGTTGTTGTACACTATAACAAATATCAAGCTTTGTAGCAGTGAGATATAGTAGCTTTCCAATAAGTTGTCTGTAAACTGTGTTTGAAAGTAGTGCTTCAGATCCAACTGTGTTCTTACTTTTGTAATCCATAGGGGTTGAGATAGGTTTTTCTTGCTAAAAAACCAAAATGATCCAGCATTTCAAGTATGTACTTTCTCTGACAAAGAGAAATTTCCTCTTTTGTTCTTGCTATCTCCATTCCCAAAAAGTACTTCAAAACTCTAAATCCTTAATAGTAAATTCTTGATGTAACGGCTATTTAATTTGTTCAATTGCAGTAATTGAAGGGTGGATCGCGGCTACAGAAGCGAACAGAAACAATGCAGGATTACAAAAACAATAGCAGAAGCATTTTAAAACTAATACCTCTGCGTTTGTTAAACTGTGTTGACTGCTTAGGTTGAACGAGGATCGATAGAACATTCGAACTCTCCTCACTTGAAGATGATTCCAATTGTTGTCCAACAAGTCTTCTGCTTCGATGCATGAACGCAACAGTCGTTGGTTCACAGAATATAACCTCTGCCTAATACTGTTGGTGAAGGCTAAAGGCAAAGGAAAATACTGAAAACTTTATTTCTTTAACCGATTGCTACAACGCAAGATCAAATCTTGTGTCTATTTTCGGTATAGTAGAAAACTCATAAGACAAAGAAGATACACCTAAAAGATAGAGAAAACTAGCTTTTTGGTTTTTTTTTTTTTATGCACACAAGACTCGCATACCGTGCAAGTCTCTTAACCAAAGCCCTAAACCGAATATATTCTAATTCCTAAAAAAACTCTAACTCAATTTTGGATATCACTTTGGATAGATTTCTAGAATTAAAAAAAAGTCTCCCACCAAAACACACAGACCTGGTATACGAAAAACTGATGCCGTAGATATACCAGGCTTGGGTTTAGATGATAGCCTATTGGTCTAAGCTATTGGACTAGGTCTTTTCTTTCTTTATTATTTTTTTTGGACTAATCAGGACCAAAATAATAAATAATAAAACCTTTAATCAATTATTTAATCTTGGACTACTAAAGCCCATAAATAAATAATCTAACCCAAATAGACCAAGACAAAATACCAAGCCTTATACCTAGTTTAAGTCCAAGTTAATTTTCAATTATTCAATCTAGGCCCAGGCCCATAATAATTAACTAACTAATTAAACTAAGTTAATCTAATCTCTCTTGAACCTTTTTTTTATATTTATTCTAACACAATAACAAATTAGATTTCCTGAATAAAAGAAAATTCTCTTTAATCAAAACTATATTCTCAGCCCAAAAATAATTAGGACTTACGGGCTATTTTGGGCACCAAAAAGACACATTGTCTTGGCTACTAAAATGATAAAAAAAATACCCCTACTATATAAATAGTTATATTCTGTATTTTAAATATTTTCTAATATTATCCTAAGAAAATATTGACCTCAAAAATAATAATGCATTAGCAAAATCTCCGACCTACATGTGTTATGACAAATATACCCCTCTATATTGAGCCATACATTTAGAGAGAAAAAGTGTACTAACATATCTCTAAATGATATTTACCATCCTTAGACCTCTAATGCAATAATCCATGACTTTTTAGAATCTTTCCGCTTTCTAAGGGAACTACCTTAAAGTAAACAAGCAAGTCATATTTTCTAGGGCCCTGGATTAATATATCATTCAAACAGTCACCATGAGTGATATAGCGTAAAAGTTATCTTATAAAAGTCTGTCTTAACTAACTAGTTACATATTCCTAACATGCAAATATATTACCCCTACAATAGAATCTCAACTATAGTATATCAAAGTATATGCTTCTAACTTTGCCAGACCACCAACCCATACTCAAGCCATAGGGTATAAGTTTACACTGTAGTAGTAGTAGTCTGGGTTTCTACCATATAGTACTTTTAAAAACCACTACTATAAGTCTAGTTCTACGTATTCAAAATGCGCTTATGTTATGAAGTGAGAGGACTACTCACTGACTAAAGGCAAGCTATTCTCCATCTGGAATTCACAACTTAATAACCTTCTAATGATGAGATTTTCATTCTCATCATCCAGTTAAGAATAACAGTTTATGTGTTAAGCAACCAGTGTTCTATACCTTACTGTGAAAGGTCACTATTCTCATAGATTACTTACTTAAACTCAATAAGTCTTTTCCAGTGAAATTGTACACAAATTAAAATGAGAAAACACAAATAATTTATGAGAATAAAACTTTTATTATTTTAATCAAAATTACATCAAAAATACGATTTTAATGGGCATACATTCCAATAATCTCCTACTTATACTCTAAAACTATGTAAGTCCATAGATACCCAACCATATGACGTCTAAGTGTTTTCTAAAGACTCTCTTAGCCAAAGGCTTGGTGAATGGATAGCTAGATTTTTCTCTGAGGTAATTTGTTCCACCACAATTTTTCGTCTCTAAATAAATTCTCAGATTAGATGGTACTTCCTCTCTATATACTTCCTTTTAATGTAGTTCGTTAGTTTTTCGGATTGCGAGACTGTGCATGTGTTGTCGTAATACAATGCAATTGGTTTGTCCACTTGTGGCACCACTCTAAGTTCTGTGAGGAACTTCCAGAGCCAGACTGCTTCCTTAGATGCCTTTCAAACTGCCACATACTCAACTTCTATAGTTGAGGTAGTAATGTAAGATTGCTTAATACCATAAAACAGTTCCTCCAGATAAGGGGAAGGCATATCTAATAGTGGATTTTTTCTCATCATTATCCGCCTAGAAGTCTAAGTCTGTGTACCAAATAGGAACCAAGTCATTAGCCTTGTAAACCAGCATATAATCTCTTGTTCTCTTGATGTACTTGAGAACATGCCTGACAGCTTACCAATAAACCTCCCCGGGGTTTGACTGACATTTACTGACTATGCTAACAACAAAGCAGATATCGCATGGCGTACGTGAGACTTCCCATAGCCGAAGCATAGGGAATTCTACTCATCCTGTTTTTTTCTTCTTAAGGCTTAGGACAGTCCTTTGAAAAAATAGACAACCCATATCTGTAAGGGATTAATGCTCCCTTACATGAGTTCATGCTGAACTTTGTCAATATCTTGTCAATATATGTGACTTAGAATAAACCTAACATTCTCTGCTTCCTATTTCTAAGAAGCTTAATGTCAAAAATGTAACTAGCTTCTCCTAAATCCTTCATACTGAATTGACTAGATAGCCAAACCTTTATAAATGATAATATCCCTACATAATTCCCAACGAGCAGAATGCTATCCACATATAACACAAGAAAAATCACATTTAAGCCTTCAAATTTCCTGTACACGTACAATTCATCATCATTTTAAGTGAAATTATAAGATTTTACGGTCTCATAAAAATAAATGTTTCATACCCTCGATGCCTGCTTAAGTCTATAAATAGACTTCTTAAATTTACAAACCATATGATCTTGGCCTTTAACAATAAAGCCCTCCAGTTGGGACATATAAATGTCTTCACTAAGATGACCATTCAGAAAAGTCGTCTTGAAATCTATTTTTCATATCTCGTCATAATGACATGCGATGACAAAGAGGATACGAATAAACTTAATCATGACTATTGGGGAAAAGATTTTCTCATAGTTTATACCCTCTTTCTGAGTATAACCTTTCGCCACAAGCTTAGCTTTAAAGGTTTCCACCTTCCCATCTGCATCTCTTTTTCTCTTGTATACTCACATACACCCAATAAGTTTTATCTCTTAAGATGAAGCAACAAGATTCCAAATCTGATTGAAGTACATAGACTCAATCTTGATTTTTATTGCTTCATGTCACAGGTTTGCATCAACATCAACAATAACCTCATCTTATCTAGTAGGATCTTGTTCCTAATGGTCGGAGATTAGGTCAAAACCTCCCCGAACCATCTTTTTGGAACCTTAGATATCCTCCCACTATGACGAGGCTCTTTTTGTATAGGTTCCTTAGGTTGTGCCTCTTCTTGTTCCATAATAGGGTCAGAAGAAGTTGATTCAGAAGATAATTTCTCCTCGAGTTCTATCCTAGTTGAACCTTTTGTGGATGTACTTTGATCATCCTCCAAGTACCTAGCATTGGTACTTACTAGTAATTTCTGCTCTTTGAGATAATAAAAATAACCACTCTTTGTTCTTTTTGGATACCCAATAAAGTAGCATAATTTTTATCTTAGTTCTAACTTGTTTCACTTGATCAGTACATAAGCTGGACAACCTCATATCATGAGATGGTTTAGACTAGTCTTATGCCAGTCCATATCTCATAGGGCATCTTAAGAACTGACTTGGAAGGCACTAAGTTTAGAATGTATGCCACTGTTTTCAAGGCATATCCCCAAAAAGAAATTGGAAGGGTAGCATAAGACATTATGTTAATGTCCTGTTTCTTTTCTTAGTTAGTTTGCTTTGTTGGGATGTCCCCGGTGTAAAAAGTTAGGATACTATCCCATAATGTACTGTGTAATCCTTGAATTTACCGAGAAGGTACTCTCCACCATGATTTGATCGTAAGGTTTTGATCAGGTTACATTTTCGACGCTCCACTTCGCCTTAAACTTTTTTAACTTGTCAAATGAGTCAGACTTGCGCTTCATCAGGTAAATATAACTGTACCTTGTACAATCATTCATGAAAGTAATAAAGTACTCAATAATGGATCATACATATTAGTGTGAACAAGGCTCAATATCTCCGTGGCTTTATCTGCCTTTTAGGCAAAAGATCTTTTGCTCATCTTCCCCATAAGGCAAGATTCACACTGAGGCTAACTTTTCAATTTCAATAAGCCAAAGGCCCATCTTGGATTAATCTCTGAATCTTGGTTGAGTTAATATGACCTAACCTTAAATGCCATAGATAAAAGTCACTGACATTCGTATTTTTTTCCTACTTAAATGTTCACTTTAAGCGTAATTTAATTGATTGTTAATAGGATTTATGAAGAAAAAATTGTCATACATATGTCCAGTACATAAAACTTCTCCATTTCTACAGATAATAATACCAAAATGGAAAGAAATAAAATAACTATGATTTATAAGTCTTGCAGCTAAAATCAAATTTTGTCTAAAACTAAGTACATATAAAATATCCTTCAAAATTACTATTCTATTACAATCAAAATGAAGTTCTAGCTCTCCCACTACTTGGGCTCACACTTGTGCTCCATTTCCTATGCAGAGTCCATGTCTGTCCTTTTAGAGTTTTCTTATCTTTCTAAATCCCTACAAAGAGTTACAGATATGATCAATGACTCCTGAATCAACAATCCAAGTGAAAATTGATCCAATTATTGATATAGACTCTAGAAAGTAAACATTACCTACAGGGTTTTTCTTGCCCTGAAGATCTGGATACTCTTTCTTCTAGCATCCCTACTTGCCACATGTGAAGCACTAGCCCTTGTTAGGCTGGGACTTAGGCTGGACTACTGCGTTTCCCTTCTTCTTTTCAAACTTTCTGGGCTTGGGCCTAGTTCTAGAAGAAAATGCTTTAGCAACCAGAGCCTTAAACCATGGCTTCAGAACCCTCTCTGCCACCTCGAGTTCTTTCATCAATTCCATTAAACTTATGTTTAACTTGTTCATATTGTAATTCAACTTAAACTGAGTAAAAGAGCCTGACAAGGACTCGAGAACCATATCTACTTGGCTCTCAGGGTCAATTACAGCCCCCAAGACTTCTGCTTTTCTAAAAACAACAATCATTTTGAGCATATGCTCCTTCAGTGATGCTATAGATTGGGTATAAAAATCATATAAAAAATCAGCATATTCCCAATCAAGTTTACATTAAAACGTTAACTCCAAATTACACATATGAGTAAGCGCACTCATCATTAACATAGCATAGGATTTAAACGAGTATTGATCCTTAAGGAACAAGTATGCATAATCCCTTCTCTTTCATTGTTTAATAGACTCAATAAAGTGAAAAAGAATAAAAATAAAAATAAAACAAAATAAAAGAATATATACATGTCAAGGATGGAAAATTATGTAACTCAAACCATTATTTTGACAAACATGATCTTAAAGTATCTAATCATTATCATAACTAATTATTCTCTTGGTATCATGAAGGATTAAAGTAGATTCACTTATTTTTTAATCCATGAAATCACTATCTTCTAGATAAATTAGATTTACTTGGTCTCATCTCAACTAATTCATCCAAAAGATGCATTAAACACAATCCTTGATTAAATTTCCTTGGTCTCGACAAACTTAAAACATGAAAATAATCAATGAATCCTTGGTCTCGGCAAACATCAATTAACCTTTAATTACTCAGTCCTCATCAATTAACCCCCTTGGTCTCGGCGAGTTAACAGACAACAAATATGAAATCAATAAATTGAAACCACCATCAACCCCTTTGGTCTCAGCGAATTAATGGAAAGAACTAACCAATTAATTTCGTAATAAGCACAAGTAATTAAATACCAAGAAAAATAATCAATTAATCAAAAGATCAAATAACTCTAAAAATTATGAATACCTAAAACAATGTCAAATTACAATAAAACAATTAACACATTATTGTTCAAGAAAAAGAAAACAAAGGAAAGAAATAGATACTCATTGACAAGCCTTCTTCTTCTTCCTTCGTAAGCCTTCTTGTACAATCCTCCTTGAATTATTTATCTCGAGAAAATATTGGTGATGCACTCTAAAATAAGTCTAAGTCTCTACATTGTGCACCTTTCCCTTTTTTAGGGTAAATTGGCCTTTATTTATAGGCTTACATAGTTCCTAAAATAGTCATAAATAAAGAAGAAGAAATTTCCTAAAAAAAATCTAAAACAAAAAAGGAGTAGAAATTGCAAAAATAAAAACCTAAATAAAATCTAAATACTTCCATCGTCTTTAACTTTTGTGAAATTGAGAATTTGATTTGGACTTTTGTCTTCTTGTGCTGGAGACAATTCGTGTTGAATTGAAATTGTAGAATTCGACTTCTAATTTGAGCCGTGCAACCCACCGAAATTCTTTCTCTTTGTAGTGTCGGCTCGATTTGAGCCGTTTACCTTCTCATGCTCAGCCACCGAAACTACACTTCTTCTGCTTTTGTTTTGCATTGGCTCGATTGAGTTGCCACCAAGCCTACCGAAATCTTGTTTCCTTTTTCATGCTGATTGCTGGCCACCAAATTTTGCTACTGAAATTATTATTCCTTTTGTCCTTTTTCTAGCCACTTTTGTTGACTTTTCTTGTAGCCTTGGTTCCACCGAATTTGTTTAGCTTTTATCCTTGTAATTTTGTTCTTTAGTCTAGCCGAAATTCTTTCTTTGTTTTGCTGTTGTCGTTTTCTTGTTGTCGGCTTAATTGAGCCATGAAATTGCTGAAGCCAATTGCTCATTTCCTTTCCAATTTCAATTTCAATTGTTCCCCTATTTCATTCAATTCTTTGCGCTTTTCTCTGTTCTTTCCAGTGGAAGACCAGTGCCGGCTCCTCTTCCTAGGCTGGTGCTAGTCCTATTCTGGAAAATTACAAAATTAGCTCTAATTTTCTCTTATTTTTGTATAAAATTACAAAAAAAATATTTTTATAAGGGAAATATCAAATATGAAGGAATGTGACTAGTTATTGTATAAAAAGTGTCTTAATTTAGTCTTAAATAACGAGGAAAAATATGACTAATTTAAGCCCTATCATTAAGCCATCTTGGTGTTTATGATCGTTCTAAGAGCCTTCTACCTTGTGGGCTGACTCTTATCAGCGAATATAGTGGCCAGTGACGTGCTAATACCATAAGCAATAGTCATGTGCTCATGTTTGGATTGTAGTACATTAGATATAAAGGCTAACATGTAGCAATGAGCTATCTTGTCAGCCTTCTTCCTTGCCTTTTTACCCTCACACTTCTCTTCGGTGGAAACCCCCCTAATAACAAGGCAGGTTTCATAAAGGACATAATTATACTACTCCGCAGTGAGTATTACGTCTAGGTTTCTTTTCCAATCTACAAAATTTGGACCAATTAACTTATTTTCCAAGAGAATAATGGCCAAAGGACTGAAAGAACCTCTACCGACCATTTTTTGAAAATCGAAAAAAAAAATTCTCAGTTTGTCAAAAATAAATAAATTGTGTACTTTATCATCATATTAAAACTGATAATAGTTAACAATATCACTATTATCTTTAATATGAGCAGTTTGATTATTCAGAGAATTGACACAACTTCTTGGGAAGATTAACAGTTTCCTAAGCTAAGCATGTTGACCATCACAATTTAACTACCCTTCTAGGCAATGGTCCAGAAAATAACTCCATCGAGGGAATGGCCGTTTCCTCTTATTTCCTATGGACAATCCTTACACTATGACTTCCAAGATAGGCTGATCGATTATAGTACATGTCCCAAGCATCAACCATGTCCATCCATTAGACCTAAAACCTTGCAGAATCCTTATCCTATACGAGTTCATTCCCAGGGCAATGCGAAGGGAACCATGATCTCTAATAAGGACCATGATAGAAGGTGTGGGGCCATCGGAACCCTCTCCCACTTAGTCTTTTAAAACAAGGATTTTTCTAGAAAATATCCTTTTGAAATTTCCCATTAATTATCCCTTAACTCTAATGCCCCACCTTTTTACCTTCGATTAGCCACTATTTGTAATAGGATGAGAATTTGCATCAATGGCCAAAACAAAAGATGATTAGTGTAATGAGATGAAAATTTTGGTATAATAATACTTTATTGGGACTTGGATGTAATTATTGGTTTTGTTCTACCTGTACCCTAAATCTTCGAAAGGCTACTATTTTTAATACAATAAGAATTTGAGGGTACACTGAGAAGAGAAATTGATCAGTGCGATATAATGCACGTTTTTGTATGAATTATACTATTCGGGTCGTTGGGGGTATTTTTGTCATTTTGACTGCACCTGCGACTTTGACTGCAAATTTGACCAAATAGAGGAGAAATTGAAGAATTTAAGTATTGCTAATGGATTCAGTAGAATTTTTGGAGTTGATTGGTCGAATAAAATATTTTTTCATTTTGGACCCAATTTTGGTCATTTCTAAAGGAACAAGGAAATCGTAGTTAAAAATGATATGTGTGGCATTTTGTGATTGGTAGCTCATGGACATGTGTCAAATTATGAGAGGTTGCATGAGAAATTTATGCAAGATATATGGAATTAAAGAATTACAAAATAAATAAAGAATGATATGCATTTTTTTGATTGGAACACATCATTTATGGGGCCAATTACTTAAGTTCTTGTACAATGTAATTGGCCAATATTTTGACCATGAAGAAGTGATTGAGTGTCTGAAAAATAGCCAAAAAAATGGCAGCCATGCAAGAGAAAAGAAGAGAAAATTTTGAGGAAGAAAAAATAAGTGAAATGGTGTGTAAATTTTTCATTGGAACACACCTATATTTTAACCACCATAAAATTAATGAAAATAAAAAATGAATGGCGAATATTTGACCAAGAATGGCGATTGAGGAGTTGAATTTCAGCAAGAAATTCGTCCATAAGAAATAGAGAAAGAAGAAAGAAAGAAAAGGAAAGAAAAGCAAGAGAAAAATAGGGAGAAAAAGAAAAAGGAGAGAGAAAGAAAGAAGTGTATGTGCTCTTGGTATTCTTAGAGCAAAATCAAGCCAAGAGATCCCATAAACAAGGTAAAAGTCTGTGTTTCAAGAATTAAAGTCAAAGATCTCATTATGGTGATTATTTTGGTATGAGTTTTAACATGAAAACATGATTTCCATGTCTTGATTTTGGATTAAAGCTAGAGTTTGTGACTTTTGTGTATGAACCTTATATATGCTCATATGTGTGCCGACTGCCTACGGGTTTATGGATGATGTTTTATGTGAAGGAGAACTGAATATTTATGGTAGTTTGAAGGCTTGTTTCTGGTTGAGGAGATGATGATCAAAATAGAATAAAAATAGAAGTTGCTTAGTTAAAAAAAATGGATTGTACTAGCTTGTGATTAGAAAAGGTGAAATTGTGCTGATTATGTGTGAACCTTGTGAGCTATTGGAATCTGAAAATCACATAATTAAAGATAATTTGAAGAAAAATTGAAGGAATTAATGGTTCGAATGTGTTAAAGGCTTGAGGAAAATAAAGGAAAGCATGAATAGTGGAATTGAAGCAAAATTACTGGAGCTCTTTTTCCCTGTAGATTATCACAGGAACTAGAACTCTAAAAAGGGCTTATAAAAAATTAAATTTAAGAGTCTTACGGTCATTTTGGTATATCATAGAGCCAAATCGGAGTTGTGGATTGAAAGTTGTGTGCAAAATAAATTTATGTGTCAAGCAGTGAAATTCCAGAAAATTAGTCCAAAAATGAATGAACTTAAGCATGATTAATTGTGTCTTTTTGGATGAAATGAATGTGAATTATGAAGTGAATCCCTAGTATACGAAGGGAGAAAGGATTTGGAAAAAGGAAAACAAAAGAATTGATGAAACGACAAAAAAACAACGTGAACGAAAGTTGAACGTTATCCTTGTAACACCCCACTACCTAGGCCCAACAGGGCCAGGGATGTCACCCCGTCTAAAGGACAAGGGGTCTTTATAACTAGATCCCACAATCAAAATAATAGAATGAAAACAATAATTTAAACTTAAAAATTATTACAATCCAAGAATCCAAAACACAAATCCAAAATAAAATTGTTCACTCTCAACTCCCAAAGCATTACATAAGATAAATATCAGAAAATTTTCGAAGGCAGGCAACAACTAGCTACTCATCCCCACAACAAAATCGACCTGAAATCATGGTAAAAAGGGTGATGAGATAAAAATCTCAATAAGTCTGTGTGTGCTTTGAGTGTCCAGTGAAAACAATTCGTGAATGCAAAGTGTAAAATCTTCATAAGAGAAATACTGGCAAGTAATAAACTAATACTCAAAATCAAGAGTGGTGTTTTTTGCTTTTCTAACCATACATGTTCAATAAAATCAACCACTCAAAAAGGTGGTCATGGGTTACCACACGTTGGGCCCCATAACCATACAACTGTCAGAATGCCACACTTTGCGCAGACTGACAAAAAGTAAGTGATCGGCCTACCGGGTAAGATACACCTCCTTCTCTATACCCAAACAAAATCGGTTGTCCATTCCGGCAACACATAGTCCATTTGACTGAAAACTGCTAACTCGGACCAGCATGACTTACTGGACTGACATCTTATCCAGGACGGACTCACCCCTCAGAGGTGGCCACCTACTGAGGGACTTACTCTAACCCTTCAAAGACTAGTCCTAGAAGTCCACCCTTATTGAGTACTCAACATAATATATTTCCCACTTGGGAAAATGAATAAAACATAATTCCACTTGAAAATGGCAATTAAGGATTTCCAAAGTTTGGGGCAAAACTAGTTTTAGAAAGAGTTTTAGAGTTTGAGTAAATTTACTTATTGATTTTCAAATAATTTGTTTGATTGTAATGAGAAAGGAAACAATCCTCATTTGCCTTTACGGAAATGAGTGACACGCACTCCACAATTGGCTTGCCATAGAACTATTTTGCATCAATAAGGTTTTATGCAGGAGTTTACTTGATTCTTAGCTCGAAATAAAACAAAGGTCTCCAACAACTGACCTAACCCTGTCTGGGGTAAATATAAGCCATAATAACTCAAACTGAAATTCACTTTCACAAATAAACCTAGCTCAACTTACTACAACCATGGCCCTAGTGTCCCAAACTTCAAGGCTAGATAAATAAATAAAAAAGTTTATAAAATAAATCTAGCTTGATATTAAAATAACTAGAGTTTGGGAAAATAGGTGCAATAAGTGGAAAGTTTAAATCTTGCTAAAAATAAATTAGGGTTTATTTGATTAAGGGTTCTAGGTCCTAGATGGTATTATGCAAAATAATAATCTAGTAATAATTAATGGTTAGAAAATAATTGGTAGCTAGAATTACAACTAATTCTAATAGTAAATTTTAATAGGTTTTGATTAAAAGCTAATAAATAAAATTTAATAGTATTTATGAATATATAAGACTTACCAAATTAATATTTTACCTATTATAATTATTTATGAAAAAGGTTTTATTTGATATTCTTATTTTACATAATGTCTATATATTTTATTTCTTTAATAAAAGTTATCATTTATTTGACTAAAATATCATTATTTTATATAAGAGACCAAATCCACATTTTCTTAGGATTTTTCGAAATTCACTAGAAGAAGATATAGCAATAATCATTTTATTGATGAAATAAAATTAGCTTAGGGACAACAAGATCATGATCATATTTCTATTGCTAATCATAATCATAAACATACACTCCACACTAATTCATCAAATCATCTAAATCATGAATAAAGGCATGGATCTAAATTCTACTAATATAATCATATTCATGGCTTTAACAAAATATACATGAACATAACCCTATTCACCAAAGGTGACATAATCCATAACATGCTTGATCACATAAACTACTCACGACATGAAGACATGCAACAAAACCCTAAAACACCATACAATCATCCAAGATAATCAACTCATGCATCAATTCCCATCTCCATCACATACACACATTTATTCATGCTTCAATCTCAACTCCTTCACAACAACACATGCTCAAACCCTAATCAAAATCCATCTCCTTCCAATATCATCTTAGAGACATGAATCTAGAATTTAAAGAGAAGTTTGAAGATTCTTACTTGATTGATGACTACCTTGGAGTAGTTTCGAATGGATCCTAACTCTTAGGGACTTGATTCGTCCAAGAGAGATAAAGAAAATATGGCCATGGTTGAAGTCATCATTCGGCCAGAGAGAGAGAGAGAGAGAGAGAGAGAGAGAGAGAGAGAGAGAGATAGAGAGGGAGAAAAGAGGAAAAGAGAGTCCATTAGTATGCTTATATATACATATATTCATTAGAAGTTGAAGAAGAGAGATAGTGGGGTGATTGATCATGTTTACTTTGAAGGTGTTCTTGGCCTTCTCGAAAATACTGGTTTTTTTTATCCTCTGAATGAGAGGGCTTGATCTCCGAGTTTGAAGTTAAAAGTGGTAGGAATGGATTCACAGAAGTGAGTAGGTACACTTTGGAATTTTTTTGAAGAAGATTGAAGTGGTTTTGGTGGTCTTAGGTGAGAGAAGGTTAGTAGGTGTTCTTGAAGGTTGAAGAGAATGAAGAGGATTGAGGGAGAGTTGGCCGAAATTCTGTGGAAGAGAGTGGCCGAATTTCTTGAGGGGTTTTGGCAACTGAATTTTCTGGTTTGAAAGGAAAAGGAAAGCTGGTTGTTTGAAATCCCAAAAGAATATTTTAGGGGATCAATTTTGGAAACAAAGTATGGTAAGAAGATCTTGGTCAATGGAGAGCTTTTGGAAGCTCTAATGGCCGGCTGGTTGTCTGTGAGTTTTGCTGAGATGAACGATGGTTGAAGGAGCTTAATGGTGGCCGAAAATATGGAGTACAATGGTGGAGGGATTTTTGGTTGTTTGAGAGATGAATTATGGTAGTTTACTAAATATAATTGCTGGAATTTTGGTCTCCAATCAATGGCTTGATTGGAGGGATTGATGGAGATATTTTAGGAGCAGCCATGGGACTGGTTTCGAGTAGCATGATGGAGAAGATGATGGAGCTCAGTTCATGGCTATTCAAGGGAAGTTTGTTCAGAAAAATAGTGGAGGTTTCGGACAAGACTGAAGAAGGAACAAAGATGGAAAAATTCCTGGGCAGATTTCACAAGTTGTTGAATTTTTTCTGGGCAGATTTTGCTGCCATTTTCTAGTCAGTTTGCAGAAGATTTGAAGGGGTATTCAGAGGTCTTTCAAGGCTGGTTTCCAGCCTTCTTCATGGAGGAAAAATGAGGTTAAGATGCTGGGTGAAAAACTGGAAGAAACAGCTTAGTTTAGGTTCACTAAAGCTACGGAAGTGTCCAGAAAATTTTCTGGTTTGCACAGCATTTGTGCAGTCCAATTTTGGCCTTATAATTTCAGACTTCAAGCTGGTCAAAAGGGCTATTTTTCTAGCAGCATTTGAGAGGGAATGATGGCTAAAAATTTCAACACTTGGACTGAACAAGAAGCTGGAAAAAAAATTCCAGTTTACAACATGAACAAGATGAATACACTTAGGTTAGAGTTTGAAGGTTCAACCATGGAGATTAATTCTCTTGGGAACCTTCCACAACCCCTCCCCATTTTCGGCCCACAAGATGTCTTACACTTAGACATTTTTGAACCTTTAAAGCCACAACACTTTGCTGGAATTTTCTGAAATATAATTGGCTTAGCTGAATTGAACAACCTAATGAATTGAGGGATAAGAAAAACTGAGGCTCAAAAAGGGTATAAATTCCCTTAGAAATTTTTTGTAGGGCACAAGAGTAGGATTAGGACATTCCTATCATGTCTCCCCTAGGACAACACTCCTACTCTTCACTAAGTCATGCAAGGCTGAAATATAGCCTTCCTACACAAAATAAAATTTAATCATGCTAACACTCCAATGATGAAATTTGAACCCAAAACCTCAAGAATTAATTCCAAAGCTCTAACCACTAAACCACCACAACTCTCGTTCTTATTTTCTCTCCCAAATATTTTTCCTATTGAATCATCTAGCTATCTCCCTATTTTCACCTTAAGCAAAAATTACCATTTTGCCCTTCTTACTCAATAAGCACAAATAAGCCATCTAGGCTACAAACCACAAATTCAAAGCACATAAAATCATATAAAAAGTATATATTTATGCATGTATTAAATTATAATATGCATCCCAACCCCCTTCACTCTAAGGTTGGGTTCAACAGGGGTTTCACATTCCTTAGCCATCGGCTAACCATCGGTCCCGTCGGCTAACCGTTGGCTAAACGTTAATTGGACGTCGACTAACCATTGGTTATTTTTTGACCAAATACGATTTGATCCGAAAATAATGTTTGGTGTAGGTTTATCGGTAAATGGCCAATAGAACGTTCAAAATGGTAGAAATGGTGATTGAACGGTCGTAAATGGAAAAGAGTTAATTAGGATACGAGGTGAGTCCCTTTGATTTCTATAACGTTTTGAAAGCTAGTGTTCTTCACTTTTCCATAAAATGCTATGTTTTATACCATCTCGGAAATCCCTGAGCATGTTTAAGATTTAGTTGAGCAAGAATTGTTTTTCGCCATTGTGGGCTTGAAAAAACTTCATAATTGGCTTAAAAACCTTAATGGATGATTATAGCTTGAATTTAGTCCTTTTTGGATTAAAAACATGGAATTTTCTAAAAATGGTAAATTTTAGAATCGAGTATTCATAAATTGATTGGAATGTCCTTATAGGAACATTTTATGGAAATGTGTTTGGAAACTTTGAATTTAATTCTCTTTTATGAATAGAATTCTGGATTTCTTGAAATGAGTTCTGATAGGGCCTGAATTAGTTATATACTTCCTAATTATTTTGGGCCATTTTGTAATACATTTCGTGTAATAACAAGTCATATTCCTTCATGTTTGAGATATTTCCCTTGGAAAGGTATTTTCTGTATTATTTTAGATTTTAGGGGTAAAATAAGGAAAAATCATTGCTAAAACAGACTAGAAGCGGTGCTGGCCAGGATAAGAGAGGCGGTGCCGGTCACGTGCCGTTGGTACGCACTTCCAGATGATGAAAAATTGGCGAAATAGGAACTGAACTGAACACACCAGCGTCAGTTGGGAGCCCAGAGGCGGCGCCGGCTACAACCTAGAAGACTTGGCACAAAAATTGAGAAAAATCGACGAACAGACAGAGAGGCAGAATGCAACCGGTGCTGGCCCTTGGCAGGACAGGCGGCGCTGGCTGTGCACTGGTACAAGAGGCGGTGCCTCAATTTTCGTGTGCATTTTTGGCAATTTTTAGAGTTTTAGTATTTTCCTACTTCTATTCGGCCAGAAACCCTAGAAGGATGAATTTAGGCACTTTTAAAGCCTATAAATAGAGGGAAAACACAAGTTAAAGGGATGAATTCAAGAAACAAGACACAAATCACTCAAATTCAAGGAGGAATTTATCAAATCAAAGAGGATTGTACAAGAGAGTCTACGAAGGAAGAAGAAGGAGGCTTGTCTATGAGTACTTTCTTTTAACTTTGTTTTCTTTTCTTGAACAATGATGTATTAATTGTTTTATTGTAATTTGACATTGTTTTCGGTATTCATGATTTTTAGAGTTACTTTGATCTTTTGATTAATTGATTTTTATTCTTGGTATTTAATTACTTATGCTAATTACGAGATTAATTTGCTGTTTCTTTCTATTAACTTGCTTGGAAAAGGGGTTGATGGTGGTCTCAATTCATTAATTTCATATTTGTTGTCTATTAACTTGCTTGGAAAAGGGGTTAATTGCGAAGAGTTGGGTAATTAAATGTTAACTGATGTCTGCCAAGATATGGATTCATTGGTTAATTTCATATTTTAAATTTGTCAGGATATGGGAATTTAATCAAAAATTGTGTTTAATACATCTTTTGGGTGAATTAGTTGAGACAGGATATGTGATGTTAATTTGCCTAGAAGATAGTGATTTCATGGATTGGAAAATAAGTGAATCTATCTTAATCCTTCATTATGCCAAGAGCATGATTAGTTATGATAATGATTGGGTACTTTAAGGGCATGTTTGTTAAAATAATGATTTGAGTTACATAATTCTCCATCATTGACATGTATATATTATATTATTTTATTTTATTTTTCCTTTTTATTCTTTTTACTTTATTGAGTCAGTTAAACAATTAAAGAAAATTGATTAATACATATTTGTTCCTTAAGGATCGATACTCATTTTAAACCCTATGCTATGCTTAATAATGAGTACGCTTACTCATATGTGTAATTTGGGGTTAACGTTTTAAGTTAAACTTGATTGGAAATGTACTTATTTTTATATGATTTTTATACCCAAATTCGTACATATCAAGTTCCTTTTGGAATCGGGTATTTGAAAAATAATATAAATATCTTTATTGGAATGTTTTATGAAAACCTTTAGAATCGGGTATTCGATAAATGACCGAAATATTTTTATTGGAACTCTTGTGAACACTTTTCAAATTGGGTAAAGGTAAAATGACCTGAATATCCTCTGAAAGTCTTTTGGAATCGGATATGGGTAAAATGACCCGAATGCCCTTGGAAAATGACTTTGGTTATCAAGTACGGGCAAAATGACCGGAATACTCTTGATTTTTTTTTTTTTTTTTGTGAAAAGAACTCTTTACCCTGCTTTGATATGGTTTAAGAAAATGATATCTCAATATAAGATTGACTTTTGGAAAATGATATTTTGATCCCGAAAATTATTTTATGGTCCTGATGTGCCTATGGAATGAATTGATTGGCCCTGCGGAGCCTATGTGAATGATGATCTGACTTGTGAGTAGTGGGATAAAATTCTGAAAAATGTTATTTTGCCCCCAAAATGTTTGTTTTGAAAATCTTACGGGATTAGATAGCACTTTGGCTTGATCAGTCAGAAGGGGTTGGTATTGGTAATATTGAGTACTCAGTAAGGACTTTGATCTTTATACTAGCCTATGTTCGAGTTAGACGGCCCTAGAAACCTGGCCTAGCTCTAGGGATTATCTTACTCCGAATAGGGTGACAGGATATTGAGATAAGTCATCATGGCTTATGGTGAGTAAGGTTAGTATGGGGACCCCCTGGTGAGTAAGGCTGGTATGGAGATCTCGGGCTTATGGTGAGTAAGGTTGGCATGGGGACCCCTGACTTATGGTGAGTAAGGTTTGTAAGAGTGTACTATGGTACACTAGGTATGTTGCGGTATACTTGAGTAGAAGTACGATGCGGTGTACTTATTTTGGTGATGCACGGATTGAGTACTGGAGGCTGCGATCTCGGTACAATAATACATGGCGCCGAAGGCAAGGACTGCGGGACTTGCATACATGCAGATCTTCTATTGGAGAAGTGTCTGTGATTTGAAAACCAGGGCAATATTTTGAAGCTGAAACACCATTTTTCAAAAATAATTGAGTTATGAATAAACTCTTCTTTAAAGAGTTTTGGAATTGTTTCCTATTGGATAATGTATGGAAAATGAAAATTTTTCCTCACAAGGGTTTTATGTACTCTGTTCTTTCATAAAGCACTAGTACACACCAGACTCACTGGGTGATTTGTCACTCACACGTGTCTTTATCTTACCTTTTTGTAGGATCAAGAGTTGAGTGGACCTATGGATAGAAGGACGATACCACAGTGTCGGCAGTATAAGTCTAGACAGTTTACCTTTTTGATTATGTACTTTAATACTGTTGTAGTTAGAGATGGCATGTATAAAATTCTTTAATATATACATATTTGTGGACATCAGTATGGGATATTGTATGAGTCTGGACCTTATATATATATTCACTTTTTTGCTTTCATTATAAAAACCCCTTGTCCGGATAACTAGACGGGGTGGCACCTGGTGTTGATATGCTTCTGCTATTATCTTTAGTAGGGGTGTCACATTAACTCTTTGTAAAACATCTAAATCCATAAATCTCTATGTCAAGGTAAAATCCTTTAAGAGATTTACTATGGATTAATTCTACCTTGTTAAGAACTTAATCATTTCAAAAATTTCCTTTTAAAACTTTTAAGAAACTTTGGTCACAAGTTTCATTAGTAAAAAATATTTTTCTTGAAAAAATAAATTAAAATATTTTATCCTTTTAACTTTACAAAAATATCTAAATCCAAAACATTCTCTATTTCAAGGATAAAATTCTTTAAGAGAATAACCAAGGATTATTTTTTACTTCAAGCTAAAAATAATCATTTAATTAAAGAAAATATTTTTCTTTGTCAAAAAATTCCACAGACATTGGTCTTGAGAAAATGTGCATATAGGTTTATCAAAGAAAATAACATGCTAGAAAATTGTAAATTTTTTTATGCTTTTCTATTTTTTTAACTTATATGTCAAAATAATTGAATTAAACTCATTAATTAATTAATTAATGGTCTTGTTTAATTCTAAATCCCTTACTATTATTTTTCATGCAACATATTCCAAGATTATTAACTATGCAAAAATAATAACTTTGCCTGGTATGGGACCTAAAACAGAAAAGAAAACTACATGAAAATTGCAAAGAAAAATAAAAAATTCTTCTATGGTCTTCATGCACCAGCTACACTGGATCACGACCCTTGCCCGAACAACTACCAGACCTAACGGGACCAAACCGCAGCTCGTTCACAAGACCAAGCTATGGCTATATAGATCGAAGCCTACCGTAGCTTAGGCCATTTTTAGCCTCAAACCATGGCTAGCTTAAACTAGCCCGGCCCGGCTTTTTGAGATCTTCTCCAATTTTACATGCAGTTTCCTCCATTCTTCTTCGTTTTTTCATCTAGATGATTGTTCAAGCTCTAGTGTATTTATAGAAACATAGCATAAAGTACAACAAATTGTAAAACGTAAACACCTATTCTCGAAAACACTGGCTTACATGAATCATCTACCAACACAATTAAATTTCTAGTATTCCTATGCTTCCACTCGCATAGCATACGATGTGTCTACCCAAACCAGAAATAAGAAAGATCTTATAACAAGATATCAAACAATCATCCGGCCAATTTTAATTAAACCTAAGCATGCTTCTAAGCCATAAAACATTAGCTCTAATATCACTTGAAAGGTTGATCACGGCCATAGAAGTAAATAGAAGTAACGCAGAATTATAAAAAATAGCAGTGAAAGCCTTTTAAAAATAATATCTCTGTGTTTCTTGAGTTGTGTTGACTGCTTAGGTTGAACAAGGACTGACGGAACATTCAAACTCTCCTCACTCGAAGACGATTCCGGTTGTTGTCTAGCAAGTCTTCTGCTCTTCTGCTCCGGCGCATAAGTGCAACAACCTTTGGTTCACAGAATATAACATCTACCTAATACTGTTGGTGAAGGCCAAGAGCAAAGAAAAATATTGAAAGCTTCGTTTTTTTGACTGATTGCTAAAGAGCAAGATCAAATCTCTTGTCTATTTTTCGTAAAGTAGAAAACTCAAAAACAAAGAAGATACACCCAAAAGAGAGAGAAAACTAGCTTTTTGGTTTTTTTTTTTATGCACACGAGACTCACACATCGTGTAAGTCTCTTAACTAATACCCTAAACCGAATATGTTTTGATCCCTAAAAAGACTCTAACTCAATTTCAGATATCACTCTGGGTAGACTTTTGGAATTTAAAGAAAAGAGTCTCCCACAAGAATACACAGACTCGATACACAAGAAATTGATGCCCTAGTTATACCAGGCCTTGTTTTGGATCGTGGCCTATTGGTCTAAGCTATTGGATTAGGTCTTTTCTTTATTTTTTATTTTTCTTGGACTAATTAGGCCCAAAATAATAAATAATAAAACCTTTAACCATTTATTTAGTCTTGGACTAGTAAAGCCCATAAATAAATAATCTAACACAAATAAACCAAGATAAAATACCAAGCCTTATACCTAGTTTAAGTCCAGTTTAAACTACTGTATAGTACTTTTAGAAACCACTACTACAGGTCCAGTTCAAAGTATGCTCATGTTATGAAGTGAGAAGACTACTCACTGACTAAAGGTAAGCCATTCCCTACCACAAAATAATAACCTTATAATTATGAGATTCTCATTCTCATCATCCGGTTAAGAACAATAATTTATATATTAAATAACCTGCAATCCATACTTTAGTGTGAAAAATCACCATTCATATGGATCACTTACTTAAATATAATAGGACTTTTTCAGTGAAATCATACACAAATTCAAATGGGAAAACACAAACAATTTATGAGAATAAAACTTTTACAAATTTAATTAAAATTACATCAGAAATACAGTCTTAGTAGGCATACATTTCAATAGTAAGATCATTGTGTGCTAAGATCAAATCATCCACATATACTAGTAGTAAAGTAAGATTGCCTTTAAACTTTCTAATAAACACTCTAGGATCACTATAGGCATTTTTGAAACCTTGTTGAGGCAGGAAATTTCTAAGCCTTTGATGCCGTTGTCTGCTTACTTGTTTGAGGCCATACAATGATTTTTTCAATTTGCAAACCAAATTACGTTGCTGAGTTTCAAATCCTGGTGGCAACTCCACGTAAACTTCTTCAAGTAGATCACCATGTAAAAAGGCATTGTTAACATCTAATTGATGAAGGAACCATACTTCTTGTGCTGCTAGAACTAATACCACCCTAATTGTAGTCATATAGACCGCTGGGGAAAAAGTCTCAAGAAAATCAATTCTTGCTTGCTATGTATAGCTTTTGCCACTAATTTGGCTTTATACCTTTCTATAGTGCCATCAACTTTGTGGATTTTGTACACCTATTTGTAGCTAATAGTTGTATTATCTGCAGGAAATGGTACCAAAGACCATGTTTGGTTTTGTTCAAGAGCTAAAATCTCTGCTCTTATGGCCTCCTTCTACTCCTCTGACAAAAAGGCTTCATGAAAACAATGATGCTCTTTATGTAATATCACATTCATTACAAAGGATCTATACTTAGGACTAAGATGATGCAAAGAATAAACTAATTGTATAGAATGTAGGGTAGTATGTTGTGAAGAATTACACCAAAATGTCCATTGCATTGAATAAAGTAATTCTTATTATGGCCTTACATACAATTCTTACTTGATACAAAATAGTCGCTACCTGAAGTATCTAAGGAAGGTACATCACATTATGTGTCTCTTTTATGTCGGTGTGACATATATCTATATATATGTTTTCATAGGTCGCAAACTTTCTACCTCTGAAGAATACATGAAGCCCTTCTTTTCCAAATTATTATGGGCTTTGGATTTCCAAATTGCAATTAGTCCTATAAAATCTTATTAATTGCAACATGACCCCAAAATTATAAACGCTTTATAATTCACGAATATATAATTGTTTCTTCTCATAGATTAATCTCATAATATTAACATATAATATCTTGAGTACCAATTTTTTAATTGTGTGTGACCTATTAGATTTTCTAGTCAATTAATAGCAAAATATGAACTAATCGTGATAACTATAGGATTAATAATCCTTGATACGTAAGAGTGATTTATTAATTCTCTAATTAATAAATCTATATTTAGCAAGTTATGAGCAGCATCTAGCAATGCATCATCACCAGCCAAAATTTCAGAAAGTTGAATGGCTTGACATGAACCTTTTAATAGAAAAAATATTAATGCAATAGTCTCCTTTCATCATTCTATATCTTATCCAGTCTAGAGTAGGAATTAATGCCAAGTACTTCTAGAACATAATTTATTCTAGTCTGAATCTATTAGTATTTGTTTTCGAAATTCATTACTCATTGTATATCGTTTGAAACTATTTCCAACACATAGTTGCCTTGGCCAATGACTTCTTGAGTATTGATTCCCTACAAGTGGTCGTGGGATATACTCTCCCACCATTAGGAGTGATGAATCATTTGTTGATCCTCTCAACTACTTTTATATACTTCATGTTATACACAATGTCCTTCCTATAGGCCGCCTTGTAGAGATTCCAATGATAGGAGTCAAAATATAAGACTCAATATACAAAGTACCTTGGAAATCTCAAGTTTAAGAATACTTGCTCTTTTTGCTATAATGAGATTCTATTACTAACACTAAATAGTTATCCATGTGATTATCTCATGGTTCAGTCATCTAATGTATGAAACCCCACCTAAAGCCAACCCTAGAGTAAGGGGGTCGGGATGCATATCATATTATTTTGCATGAATATATATATTTTTTGAATGATTTTATGTGCTTTAAGAATTGTGATTTATAGGTTAAAAGGCTTAGTTATGCTTATTCGGTAGGAAGGGTAAGATGGTAATTTTGCCTGAGGTCAAAATTGGAAGATAGCTTGAGGATGACATAAGAAGAATATGTGGGTAAGAAAATAAGAACATGAGTTAGTGTGGTTAAGTGATTAGAGCTTTGGAATTAATCTCTAAGGTCATGAGTTCAAATCCCATCATTTAAGTTTTTATCATGATTATCTTACTTAAGTTTGAATTTTTGTTTTCTTGCATTCCATAAAAATATGAATGTTGTCTTAGGGGAGACATGAAGAGAATGTCCAAATCTTATGATTGTGTCCTAAAAAGAATTCTAGAAGAATTCTTGTCCTATTATTACCTCTAACTTGTTCTAACCTTTTCATCAATTAAACTTGTTAAAAATTTATCAAAATTCATGATTTTAATTCCAGAAAATTTCAGCAGGGATTCTTGGTCTTTGAATTTTGGAAATGAATCTTGGAGGTTGGGGTTTTGACTGAAAATAGGAGAGGAGTTAGGGAAGGTTCCCAAGAGAAATTAATCACCATTGATGAACCTTCAAACTTCACTCCATTGTGTTCATAATTTTCATGAAAGAAATTTGGAAATTTTCCAGATTCTCGGCAGCCTAACCTTCGAAAATCTCAGCTATCTTTCTTACTCAATTGCTGCTGGAAAATGGCCAATTTATTCAGCTTGAGGAACTAAAAATTCTGTGCAATTCGGACTGCACAAACTAGGAAAAAATTCTGGATAGTTTCGCAACTTTAAACCAGAAAATGAAGCTGTTTTATTCCACCTGCAAGCCAGCAAAACTTCTCTGTTTTCCTTATAAAGAAGGCTGGAAAACCAGCCTTAAAGGACCTTGAACACCACTCAAAGCCTCTGCAAAACGGGCTAAAGAAGTGCAGAAATTCTACACAGAAAAATGCTGCAACCATTCGTAGTTTTGAACACCATAGAACCAGAATTTTTCCAGCTTTGTTCTCTTCAAGCCCTAGCCGAAAACCACCCTTCAACCTCTGTAAATTAACCCTTGTTCAGCCATGAACTAAAAACCATTACCCTCTCCACTTACATTACACAATTGGACTCCATAATCACACCTCAAATCTCTCATACAATCACTCCATTCAAACTTCCATTTGAACTTCAAAATTTCCAAAATTTTCTCTCCATGAAAATACCCTTGTATTAAGCTATACAACCAGAATTTCTCTACCATTAGACTCTGATTTTTGGCCAGCTTTAAAGCCTTATCAGACTTCAATCATTTCAGCAAAACAAACCAAACCAGTCGACACCATTGTAGCTCCAAGAAAACCTCCATCAATCAAACACCATTAACATATCCTATACCTCAGACCACTCCTCAAATCACTCCATTTGAATTTCAAATGATCAGATTTTTCTCTCCCTCTCTAAGCTAAACCAAAACCCCTGAATTCCCTAAACTACTCAGTTAACACACTCCAGAAATTCGTCCAGCATTCTCCCTCAAATTCTCTCCATTTTCACTAAGAACACACACTACTTTTCTTCAAGACAAAACCCACTCTAAACACCTTTAATCCCTCTCAAAAACTCCAGAATACTCCTACATACTCTCTAGAGTTCATTTTTGGAATTTATAACATCAAAGCTCGAAACACAAAAATTGGCATTCGAATCGAAACTGATTTTTCTCCTTGACATCTCAAGAACATCATCGAGTTAACCAAGAACAATTCTCTTGTTCATTTTCTTCCATTTAACCTTCTATGTATCAGACTAATGCTCTCTCTCTCTCTCTCTCTCTCTCTCTCTCTCTCTCTCTCTCTCTCTCTCTCTCTCGGCCAAAATGGTTGATCAACAACCATGACTGTTTTTCTTACTCTTGGACAATTCAAAACTCTCAATCGCATGGACCTTCTTAAATCTTCATGGAAGGGTTCATCAATCAAGTACTTCTTCTTAAACCTTCTTTTTAATTCAGCATTCATGTCTGTTAGATATTGATAAGAAGAATAAAATATGAATAGGGGATTGAGTATATGAATGTGAATAAAGGGGTTGGGATTAGGACATGAGAATGATTGATCATGTTTAAGCTATATGGATTTCCTTGAGAATCGATGTATGTTCATCATGGCCTAAGAGAGTTATGAATATTTAAGCATGCTAGATGTTATGTCACCTTTGGTGAATGGGATTTTTATGTTCTTATCTCCATTGAAGCCATGATCATGATTGTTTGGCCATGTGATAGCAAGTGTTGATTTAAGCATATGTTCATAAATGGATTAGTTTATTGTTTGATGTTGAGGAATATGTTCATGATTCTTGTTAGCAATAGGAAAATCATGATTATGTTCTTGTTGATCTTAGGCTATTTTTATTAGTAAATTTTATTACCTTAATTAAAATTATTACTATATTTTTCTCTAAGGATTTCGGAATTGCTAGGAAGTTTTGGAAATGGGATGTTACATGAAATATTGATATTTTACTAGTCAAATAAATGATATATTTCCTTAAAAATAATATACGCATAGGTATAATATTAAATAAGATCTTTTATATAAATGATAATGACATTGTAGACCATAGTTCAAACTTTTGCCTATATTCATAAATATTATTTATATTAAAATTTGTTTGTTATTTATTAAACAAAAATTTAATATAATTCATTTATTATTAATTTTATTTATTACTAATTATTTATTATCTATTAAAAATTAATTAAAAATTATTTGTAATTGATTATTTATTTATAATAAAGCTATTTTTAAATTACCATTTATTAATATTATTTAGGGCTTGGTATTATTCAATATTCAAATCTTAATTTATTTATTAATAATAACACTCAAGAATTATTATTTGAGTCTATAATTTATAAGCAATTATTTTAGAACCCCTAGTTATTTTAACTTATCAAACTAGACTTATTTTATAAAATTCTTTATCAGCTAGCCTTAAAGCTTAGGACATTAGGGTCGTGATTGTAATAAGTTGAACTAGGATTATTTGTGTAAGTGAATTTAGCTTGAGTGTAACCTTATGTTTTGTGTTTACCCCAGGTGGGGTTAGGTCAACCTTGGAAGACTTTTGAATTTGAGCAAGCAAAGAATCAGGTAAGCTCCTACATGGAATTTTGTGAAGACAAAAAATTACTGTGGCAAGCTAAACGCGATGTGTATGGAAATTCATGTTGTAAAGGCAATTAAGGACTATTTTTCCTATTTATTTCAGTCAAGCAAATCATTTGAAAATCAAACAAGCAGTTTTACACAAAATGCTAAACTTTTTCTAAAACCCAACTTTGACAAGAATTTTAGAACCCTTAACTCCTATTTCCAAATAAAGCAATGTATGATCCATTTTCTCCCAAGTGAGACAATCAACGTTGAGTACTCAATAAGAGTAGACTACAAGGACTAGTCTTTGAAGGGTTAGGGTAAGTCTCTCAGTAGGTGGCCACCTCTGAGGGGTGAGTCCTTCCTGGATAGGATGCCAGTCTGGTAGGTCATGCCGGTCCGAGCTAGCAAGTTTTAGTCATGTGGACTGTGTGTTTCTGGAGTGGACAACCGGTAAGTTTGGGTGTAGAAATGGAGGAGTATCTCACCCAGTAGGCCGTACACCTACCTTTTGTCAGTTTGCACAAAGTGTGGCATTCTGACCGTTGCTTAGTCATGGGGCCCAATGTGTGGTAACCCATGGTTACCCATTTGAGTGGTTGTATTTATTGTGCACATGTATGGTTTGAAAAGCGAAACACCACTCTTTATTTTCAACACTTATTTAACGCTTGCCAACACTTTCCCTTATGAAACTTTTACAACTTGCATACATGAATTATTTTACCTGAAACACTCAAATCACACACGGGCTTACTGAGATTTTTATCTCATCATCTTTTATACCATGTTTACAAGTTGATCCGACTGTGGAGGTCAATAGCTAGACTTGTTGCCTATGCGTTGAAGACTTTATGTTATTTTCTTTATGGGATGTTTGAGAGATTGTAGCAAACAATTTATTTTGGAATTGTTCCTGTATTTATCTTTTGGGTTGTAATAAGTTTAATTTTAAAGTATTTATTTTATTTTATTATATGTGACCTAGTTATAAAAATCCCTTGCCCATTGGGCAGGGCGACATCCCCGGCCCTGTTGGGCCTAGGTAGTGGGGTGTTACATAATGAACTGATTCACTTAACAAGCATCCATGTGTTAACTTTGAATATCTCAATACTTATGGGTGTGAGAACTATTGCTTGATCCAATTAAGAAATATAACACGTGTTGATATTCTCATTAATGCTGTCCAAACTCATTACACTTTGACCAAGGATTGTTGAAGCACAAGTATAGCAAAGTATAGTAAGAATCTCACATCATGATATCTATTATAATTTCCTTAACACCGTATATTGTGCTAGGGAGCTGAAAGATAAAAATATTTTTATTTAATAAATGTGTAAAATACATTGTACAAATGATTTTTTCTAGGACATAATACCAATAGTTGTAATTCCTTTGATTTCTCATCCAATTTAGCAACAAGATTGCTAGAATGTATCTTTTTCCCAAAGCTAGAAATTTCTTTCCTTTTCCTATAAAATCCAAAAATAGAAACTCCAAGAGATAATATTCTATTTCTGCTTTTAAAAACTTACCCTATATGCTTCCTTACTATATTCTTATTTCCATATATAAAATAAGCTACCATTCTTTCCCCTTCTACTCAATATGGAAGCTGACCCTACTTTTTTTTATTGCTATCAATTAACACTAAAATGACAGCTAGCATAACTAGAAAATGCCACTTACCCTAACGGTTCCATCTCTTCTTGGTACCTATGTATTTAAAATTTGAACTCTAAGATCCACTCTATTCATTCATCAAACAACCAGCCTATTATTGGAATAGATAAACTCCATGATTTCGGCCAGCTTGTTGCTCACACTTTCCATCTTAGTTCAACCATTTCTAAAGAAGAAGGAAAGCTTCCTTTTTTCCTTTAAGGCAAGCAACCTTAATTGAACACCTTTCTTCTTCAATCATGGTAAGTTCCCCTCTTTCTCTCTTAATCAAAATTCAAAATATTCCCACATAGTTTCTAGCATACTTTCACTCAGGATTTCGGCCACCCCAATCTAGCCTACTTAAGATCAAGAGCAACTCACACTCAGCCTCTTCTTCTCGAGCAAAAATCTAACATACTATAAGACCATTCTTTAGTTATTTTCTTGGAAAAAATAACACCCACACTATCACTCTTTCCCCCTTGGGTTTATTACACTAAATGTACAAAACTAATGCCTTTCTCTTCTCTTTTCCCTCTTCACTGTAACACACAACCCTCTTCCACTCTCAGCCTCATCTTTCTCTTTATCTCTACACTCTCTTTTCCCTCGCTAATAACTAAAATCCTTTACTCTTTCTTTGTCCTCCTCAAATCATCCCATTACTCACCAAGATCATTTCCTTTTTCTCTTCTCAATGATTTAAATTGAGGCACAAACTATTACTTTAGTTCTTCCTAACCACTCACATTCTCCTTCTTATGGGTAGCAAGTACCCCTCTCCCCTCATCTCTCGGCATCTTTCCTTATTAGAGCAACAGTTTGCATCACTTTGACAGGGCTAATTTTCCCTCGGATCTAGCAAGCAAGTCCAAATATTCCTATTCCAATTAACTCTTGTCCCTTATTCTTCCAGTTCGTAATTAATTGTGTGGTATTGACGAATTTAATGCTTGATTTTTGCGAGAAGACCTTAGATTGTTAACATGTTCTCTTATCATCTCCATGACATGTTTTGATGTTGATACCTGCTTATAGCTTGTGTAGTTTTACCATTGAATATGTTCAAATTAAGGCTATATGCTTCTTTGCCTATGTCTTACTTTAGAGTACTCGTGCATAGGGTTGGGATCAATTATGATTTTCACCTCTCTATTAGTGATCCGTGTCTTGTTAAGGATGTATTGTTATGGTAGAATTCCAAACTAGCTATCTTCATGTAGGTTTTATCAAGATTGATTCCACTTACGTTATCCATGTATTACATGACCCTAGCATTGAAGGAAGTCTACATGTGATAAAATTGAGACATAGAATATATGTGTTTTGGTAGCTTGTTACTATCTAGATTATGATCTAGTAGATAAAATCCTTGTTGTTATGCTTTTGGATAAACCCTAATATAGGCTTATAATTTTTGTTAGCCGAAGTTGTGACACAAGGCCAATCAAACTTTTAATTATTCTTCAAGAGGTCTAGATTCAAGTAGGTCCTTGCATGACCTTTTTAATAAATAATGCTCTAATTATGCTAGTCATATGTTGTCTGAATTATTTTGTCAAAGAAATCGATTACTTGATATGAAAGCGTGGATGAAATTCTCTTTTACCCTAAATGATATTTCAATCAAACAATTGTTTTCAAAACAAAACAAAGTTTACTTCAATAACTTTTTGGTTTGTACACTACACTATGTGTGCATACTCAAGTTAACTGAAACTATTTTCCTTGAGAATGTTTTTAAGCAAGGTATACGTTGGGTGCTTAATAAGGGCAAACTACTGATACTAGCCCTTAAGGAATTAGGTGTATACTCCAACATGTGGCCACTTTCAGAGATGATCTCTTTCAAAATGGGAGAAAGTGCTAGTAAGTCACGCCGGTCCAAGCTAGTAAGCAATCCTAAGTGAGACTGTAATCTAGAGTTGGACAACCAATAAGTTAGGTGAGAAATGGAGGAGCATCCCACCCAGTGGGTTGATCAATCACTGGACAGGGAGGTAGGATCTTACAGTGTATTGCCATAATGCAGGGTTTCATGGCAAAGGACTATGATACAGAGTTTTATAGTCCACCCATTTTGTAAAATTTAATCATGGTTTCTTTTACATATAAACATGGTTATCTAAACTTCTCTGCTAATTTTTCCTTATTGTGTTGACCAAAATTCACAAGTAACCATTTTATGATATCTTAAATTAATATACGATGACTTTCAACATTTTCTGTAAAGTTTTCAACTTACATCAGGAATGTATTTTAAATTTACCATGAGTACTCACAGGACTTTCTAGGAATTTCCTTCTCATACCTTTCTTTGTCATGTTTTTAGGGAATTCTAATCTCAATAAAGTGGGAAGTTGTTAAAGATCTAAGACTTGGATTTTGCTATTATTTGAGATTTTATTTTTAGAACTTGTAATATATTAGGATTTAGCTTCTAAGACTTTTGTACGAGTATTAAAAACTTGAATTTAAAATTTAAATTTATTTCCATTTTCGCTTTTGTCTAGTAATAAAAACCCCTGGTCCTGAGGACAGGGTGACTTTTCCAACCCTTATAGGTTACCTAGTAGTGTGGTGTTATAAGTGGTATCAGAGCCTAGGTTTAGTCTATACTTACATTTATTTGGGATTTATTTCTTTAAGTATTATGGTATATTATTGACCTATTGTTAGTGTTATGCCCTAGAGGTAATCACTTGTACGCTGTATAATACACATTTTATTTTAATAAAAGGCATTATTTATCTTACAGTTTCTTTTGTTTACTTTTATGTAAAATAACTATTAGATAAAGTCCCTAGTACAACACTGTGTTAAGGAAATCATAATAGAGATCATGATATGAGATTCCTACTGCACTGTATAGTGTTAGTGTTTAAATAGTCCCTAATTGTAGTATTAATGAGACAGGACATCATTAATGCATTAAGACTAGCATATGTTAGACTTCCTGATTTGAATAGGCTGTGGTTCTCATATCCGTGAGTATTGAGATACTCAAAGTTAACACATGGATGCTTGTTAATGGAACAAGTTCATTAGATGACCTAACTATGAGATAATCACATGGATAACTATTTAGTGCCAGTGATATAATCTCGATATAGCAAACGTGCAAGTATCCTTAGACTTGAGATCTTTAAGGTACTTTGTTTGCTGAGCTTTGTGCTTTGATTCCAATCTCTAGAGCCAGACCGAGGGCCACCTATGGGATGAATATCGGGTACATTGTGAAATAAACAAAAGTAGTTGAGACAGTTAATAAAGGATTCACCATTCCTAATAGTAGGAGCGAATATCTCACGACCACTTGTAGGAATTATTACTCGAGAAGTCCTTGGCCAAGGCGATTGTATATTGGAAACAGTTTCAATTGATACACATCTAGAGTAGTGGGTTTCTGGTACAAGTACTATTGTATTCGGGCCAAAATTAATTTTGGAGGGAGTTGGCACTAATTCCATACTTCAAACCGAATGAGATATTGTATGCTGAAAGGAGTTAATTGCATTGTAGTTTGTTATTGAAGGGTTCATGTCAAGTCACTTGATTTCCTAGACTCTTGGGTTGTCATGATGTGTTGCTAGATATTGCTCATCATTTGGGAATATGGGTTTATTAATTGATGAATTAATAAATCAATCCTGATTAGAATCAACATGATTAATTCTAATTAATTATGGATTATTAATCTGAAAGACGTTTGGATTAATTCATGTTCACTACCAATTGACTAGGAAACCTAATAGGTCACACGCAATAGAGGATTATATACTCAAGATGTTATTTGATAACATAGTAGGGTTAATTGAGAGAAAGAGAAGTTGTTGTGGACAAATTATAATTTGTTATAATTTATGATCTAAATTGTAATTGTGAGAACTTGATGTTTCCAATTACAATTAGAGAATTCTAACTATTTTAGAATTCCCTATTAGAGTTTTTTTTTTTCCAGTAGATTTTCGTGTAACATAGAGATGCTTCACACGAAACCCTAGCTGGGCAAGACACAAACCTCCAAACCCTAGGGACATACGGTATCCTTCTCTTCTTTCTCTCGTTGATATTAATCAAGCCCTAGCTACCATGTAGTTTTTCTGCTAGCACAGAAAACTTTGTACTTGAATGTATCATTTGTGTGGATTTTTGTTAGAGATAATCACACACTGTGATTATAGTGGTTGGACGTTCAACTCTCATGGTGCTTTGATCAAGAAGATTGTTGGATCGCATCTCGACTTGAAGAAAGAAAATTTTGTTTTCCACACGATCGAAGAAAGATAAAAAGCCGTTACCTTTGTTATCTTTATATCTTGTTTTCCACACACATACGGATCTGGGATTGGTATCTCATTTTAATTTTTCCGCTGCGCCATATATGATATGCGAGAGATACCCAACAGTGGTATTAGAGCCATACTATGTGTGGTTTGCAGACATTATTTTTGCATGAAAAGCTATTTTCATGAATTCATGTTTGTCTTTGTTCGCTGTGAAAACTGGTTTCACTCGAATCGATATCGTTTCGAGTATTGTGGGTTAGGTTCGTAGTACAATATGATTGTGTAATAATTACAGGATATTTCGAAAGATGCTTTTTTTATGTGCTGAAAGTTTTCTGCAGAAAAACGTTTTCTTGAACATGGTTGTTGCCTTCCATTTCATACTAATTTTCTGTTTTGGTTTTATTTAAACTAACAAATTGGTTGTTGTTTTGAGTTCAAAATAGAAATACTACTAAGCATTGTTCTCACTAAAAAACTGCAGAAGAAGAAGGCACCAGAAACTGTTTCTGGTAAATTTTCAAAAATCGCCGCCTTGTTCCTAACTACAGCCGGCGCTGGCTCGTGAACGTTTAGAAATCATTTTTGGAAGAAAATTTTTCTTAAAACCTAAATGCAGCTGGTGCTGGCTCTGGTTTCCAAACCGGCGCCAGTTCTGCTCTATTTGCGACATTTCAACTATTTAAAATATTTTTTTTCCCTAGAATAGAATTTTGAAAGGGAAAATTCTCATTTTATGAGAGGCGATAAAATAAAAATTTTTCGCCGTTTTGAAAGGGACCGTCGTTTTTGTTGCCAGAAATGGGACCCAAAAGCATTTTCTCAAAATTAGTTTTGAGACAAACAATTTTATTTTTCAAAATAGTGATTTTGAAAATTTAAAATTAATTTCTTTTTCTAAAATATTGATTTTAGAATTTAATTTATTTTTCGAAAATAGTGATTTTGGAATAATAAAAATTATATGTTTATTTTGTTTAAGCATAATTAATGGCATGGTGGATGGTTATGGACTAAAACCAATTATATCTATTCATGCATTTTACAGTTTTGGTTTTTTATGAAATAAGGCCTGCTTGTCCTGCCTTCTCTAGAATTCTTATGTAATTCTCTTCTCATCTAACTCCCTTTGAATGTAACTCGAGGTTTTCTCGTTTTAGGAAATTATATAATTAGTTTACATAGGTTAGATAGGAGTAGAATTATTCTATTTTGGAGATGACAACCAAAATAAGGTGAGAAGATAAGACCTTCTACTTAAATCATGCATGAACACATATGGTTAACTATATTAATTTCTTTTATGGCTTAAAGAAATTAATTTAGGGTGAAGTCCATAACTATACCACGTAATCGCTTTATTACCATGATTATCAATTATGTGATTTATTGATTTTTATGCATGTCATTTATTGAAATCACTAAAATGAACAAATTCCTCAATTAATATTAAACCTAATTCCTTCCGTTAATATAGTAAGAACGAGAGTCCTTTTTCGAGACCAAGTTGTTGGGTGAACCCAAGCCTACTTGACATCAGGCATGTTCAAGCTATGGAATTAAATTCTTGATTAATGGGTTGGGTTTAACTAAATTCTTTATCCCGGTTCGGCAAACTCAAGGATAAATAAATTTAGAGGAAAAGTTGGGGTAGCCCAAAAGGCTTTAAGATTAAAAGTTGTTAATCACCCAATGATTCGATAGTTACATACGATATAATTGGTATTGGATACCTACCAATGAACCCAAGGGTGTCTTGTTGGGCAAACCTAAGGTTATTCTTGAGGAATTTGGATATCGGTCCACTAGGAAAGCTTCCAATGGGCTTTCCCAAATCAGTAGTGAGGGCTATTGGTTTGAGTAAAATAGTGGAGTAAAAATGCATTTAATTAAAGTCCTAATTATTTGCATTTCATGTGCATTTACAATAGCTAATTCTCTCTATCTTTACATCTAGGACACTTGCATCATGTCAACAAACTTAAACCTACGCAGCATCTTGGAAACCAATAAGTCAACCGAATTAAACTACCTTGATTGGTATAGAAATTTGAGAATCGTTCTCAAATCGAAAAAGTTGCTCTACGTGCTAGATGCTCCTATTCTACCACCACTAGCTTAAGATGCTCATGCTAATGAGCATGCTGTCCACAAAAGGCATAAGGAGGATAGTGATACAGCATCATGTATTATGTTGGCATCCATGACTCCCGAGCTACAAAAACAACATGAGCATATGGATGCTTAATCGATTATACTACATCTTCGAGAGCTGTTTGACGCCCAAGCTAGAACTGAGAGATACATTATCTCAAAACAACTATTCTGTTGTAAAATGGCAAAGGGTTTTTCTGTGGCCACTTATAGGCTAAAGATGCTGGACTTAATAGAAAAGCTTGGATCTCTCGACTTCGCGATGGATCATGACTTAATTCTGCAATCTTTGCCTAATAGTTTCTCACAATTTGTGATTAACTATCAGATGAACAAGATTGAGTCTACCATTCCTGAGTTGATCAATCTTCTAAAAACTACGGAGTCCTCTATGAAGAAGGATTCTAATGCAATTTTAATGGTAGAATATTCTTTTCAGAAGAAAGTTCACAAGAAGAAGAAGGCTCCCATGATGCCCAAAGGTGGTGTGAAGAAGAAGGACACTGTCACCAAGGGCCTATGCCATCATTATGGCAAGATGGGCCACTGGAGGCGCAACTGCAAAGCCTACTTGGAGACCGTTAAGGACAAAAAGCAGAAGGAGAAGCTTGCAAGCACTTCTACTTCTACTCCAGGTATATTTATGATTGAGATAAATACTGCCTTTAGAAATGAGATATGGGTATTAGATACTGGATGTGGATCTCATTTGTGTAATAACTTGCAGGGACTATAGAGTAGTAGAAGGCTAGAGAAAGGCGACGTGGACCTACGTTCTGCAAATGGGGTAAAAGTTGCTGCACTTGCTATAGGGACATACGAGCTGAACCTGCCTTTGGGATTAATTCTAAAAATACAAACTGTTATTATGTACCAGTTTTAATGAAAAGCATTATCTCAGTTGCATGTTTAGACTTAAATGAATTTTATTTAATATTTAAGATTAAATGTTGTTCTTTTTCATTGAATGATATTCATTATGGTTCAGCAACTCTAGTTAATGGTTTATATGTTCTTGACTAGGATAATCCAATTCTCAATATAAATAATAAGAAACCTAAAATAGATAACTTTAACACCTCTTACTTATGGCATTGCCGCTTGGGCCATGTAAACGAAAATCATATTTCTAAGTTACACAAGCTGGGTGACTTAGGGTCATTTGATTATGAATCATATGGCACATGCGAGCCTTATTTACTAGGTAAAATGGCTAAAACTCCTTTTTCGGAAAAGGAGAATGGGCCAAGAAGTTATTAGAACTCATACAATCTGATATATGTGGCCTAATGTGCATACAAGCAAGAGGAGGTTATAACTATTTCAAAACCTTTATCGATGATTTCTCACAATACAGGTATTTGTATTTAATGAAATACAAATCTGGGGCCTTTGAAAAGTTCAAAGACTTCAAGAATGAAATAGAGAAATAATTTGGTAAAAGTATTAAGACTCTAAGATTTGATCAAGGAGGAGAATACTTGAGCCAAGAGTTTCTAAGTTATCTTAGAGAAAATGGGATATTATCTAAATAGACTCCACCACATACATCTCAATATAATGCTGTATCTAAGAGAAGGAATCGAACCCTTCCAGATATAGTACGGACCATGATGGCTTCTGCAGACCTACCAAAATCGTTTTGGGGGTATGCACTAGAGACTTCTATTTATATACTAAATAGAGTTCCGACAAAATCGGTTGATTCTACCCCATTTGAGATGTTTTTTTGTAAGAAACCAAAGTTATCTCACTTGCGAGTATAGGGTTGTCCTGCCTTTGTCAAAAGGCCACAGTCAGACAAACTTGATAGTAAGTCTGACAAGTGTTTATTTGTGGGATATCCAAAAGAATCTTTCAAATATTACTTCTACCTACCCTCTGAAAACAAAGTGTTTGTTTCGAAGCATGCTGTCTGTTTAGAGAAGGAACACATGCTCAAAGGGGACAGTGAGAGTAAAATTGAACTTAATGAAGTTCAAGAAGATCAAACAAACAAGGATCAACTGTCTGATCCCACATCTATTGTGAAAATAGATGAACCTTCTACTGCACAAGAACCTCATAGGTCTAGTAGGATACGTGTGGCACCTGAGAGATATAGATTTCTCATTAGTGACCACAATGACATATTGCTCATAGATAAAAATGAACATACTACCTACAAGGATGTTCTGAATAGTTTAGAATCTGGCTAATGGCTTAAGTCCATGAAAGACAAAGATGGATTCTATGTACGATAACCAAGTATGGACTTTAGTTGATCCACCCAAAGGAATTAAACCTATTGGGTGCAAATGGATTTTCAAGAGGAAAATGGACACGGATGGTAACATAGTTACCTATAAAGCACAACTAGTGGGGAAGGGTTATCGTCAACAACATGGTATTGACTATGATGAAACCTTCTTGCCAGCAGCAATGTTAAAATCCATCAAGATACTCCTAGCCATTGCTGCTTATTATGATTATAAGATTTGGCAAATGGATGTGAAAACAACTTTCCTAAACGAAAATCTGACTGAGGAAGTGTATATGACACAACCTGAGGGTTTTACATCCAGTGATGGCACAAAGGTGTGTAAGCTGCAAAGGTCCATTTATGGACTTAAGCAGGCTTCTAGAAGTTGGAACATCCATTTTGATAAAACAATTAAAGAATTTAGTTTCATTCAAAACATGAATGAGCCTTGTGAATACAAGAAGGTCAGTGGGACTGCAATCATTTTCTTATTGCTTTATGTAGATGACATATTACTAATTGGAAACGATATACCTATCTTGCAAATGGTTAAAGTTTGGTTGTCCAAACAATTCTCCATGAAAGACCTTGGAGAAACAACCTATATTCTTGGAATAATGATCTATAGAGATAGATCTAAAAGGTTGCTAGGTCTTTCGCAATCTACATACATAGATAAAGTGCTAAAGAGATTTAGTATGAATCAATCCAAAAAGGGATTCTTATCCATGTCACATGATATAAGCCTTTCAAAGTCGATGTCTCCCAAGACACAAGTTGAAAGGGATCACATGAATAAGATTCCATATGCTTCGGCAGTTGGATCTATCATGTACACTATGGTATGTAGAAGGCCCGATGTATCTTGTTGTCTCAGTTTGATGAGCAGATACTAATCTAACCCTGGTAAGGGTCATTAGGCGGCTATAAAGAACATCCTTAAATACTTACGAAGGGCTAAGGATGTGCTCTTAATATATGGAGAAGATGATTTAAAAATAAACGAGTATACTAATGCCAGTTTTCAATCTGACAAAGATGATTTTAAATCACAATCATGCTACTTGTTTACATTGTGTGAAGGGGCAATAAGTTGGAAGAGTTCCAAACAAGAGACTATTGTCGACTTTACAACAGAAGCTGAGTATATAGCCCCTTCTGAAGTAGCTAAGGAGGTCGTTCGGATCAAGAAGTTTGTGACAGAACTGGGTGTGGTTCCTAGTGTTGTTGGTCTAATATCTTTGTATTGTGACAACAACGTAGCCATTGCACAAGAAAATGGGCCACGATCTCACCAACGATCTAAAAACGTACTACGTTACCATCATCTAATCCGGGAGATCATAGATAGGAATGATGTAAAGATAGAGAGAGTTCCTACGGATGAGAACATAGCTGACCCGCTTACAAAAGCATATGGAATGTATATTCTTTTTAACTAAATTCTTTCCAATGGTTTGAGGATATTGTGAAGTATTGAGATGGTTCTACTAAGTCATTTATTACTAACACAAGTCTTGCATTGCTTGTGACAGATATAGTAAGCATATGTTCTATGTTCTTGAATGAAGAAAGTATTAAAGATATTATTTTGAAATTGATTGAGTGAGTTAAACCTTATGTTTTCCTACTTGTTCTTGATACTTTGCTTGAGGATAAGCAAAGAGCTAAATGTAGGGGAATATGATGAGGGCTAAATTAGTCATACTTTTCCTAGTTATTTGAGGTTCTTTTGTGAGATACATTTTGTTCAATAACTAGTTATATTCCTTCAGATTTGAGATTGTACTCTTTGAAAAGTGTTTTGTTCATTATTTCACATTTTTAGGGTAAAACGAAACAAAAACGTTGCAAAACAGAGGAGAGGCAGCGCCGCCTAGGGCCCTAGAACTGGCGCTGGCCATGCACTGTTGACGCAAACTTTGAAGCAACAAAAAAATTGGTGAAATAGAGCAAAACAGAGTCAAACCGGTGCCAGCTCCAAGAGTCAAGGCGGTGCTGACTGCATTCTAGTCTTCATCATGTGAAATTCAGAGAAAAATCGACGAACAAGTAGAGAAGCAGAACACAACCGGCACCAATTCCGAGAGCCAAGACGGCACTGGCTGTGCCCTGAAGCTAAGGCGGTGCTTTATTTTTTCTACACAGTTTCTGGTAATCTGTGGTGTTCAATATCTTTCAACTTCTACTCGACCAAGAACATTGTACCTACGAGTTTAGGCACTTCATAAGCCTATAAATAGATAAAAAAATATAAGAGAAAATGAGAGAATTCATTGATCATCATAGAAAATCACTCAATCAAAGGAGAAATTCTTCAATTTAAGGAGGATTGTACAAAAAGGTCTTCAAAGAAAGAAGAATGAGGCTTGTCTATAAGTCATTTCTTTTACTTTGTTTTCTTTTTCTTGAACAATGATGTGTTAATTATTTTATTATAATTTGACAATGTTTTAGATATTCATGATTTTTAGAGGTATTTGATCTTTTGATTAATTGATTGTTACTCTTGGTATTTAATTACTTGGGTTGATTGCAAGATTAATTGATTATTTTTCAGTAATTTACTTGAGAATAGGGTTGATGGTGTCAATTTATTGATTTCATATTTGTTGTCTTTTAACTTGCCTGAGAATGGGGTTAATTGCTAAGGATAGAGTAATTAAAGGTTAATTGATGTCTGCCAGAGTATGGATTCATTAGTTAATTTCATGTTTTAAGTTTACCTGAGAATGGAACTTGAATTAAGGATTGTGGTTAATGCATCTTTTGGATACAATTGGTTGAGACAGAGTATGTGATGCCAAGTTACCTAGAAGATAGGGGTTCATGGATTGGGAAATAAGTGAATTTACTTTAATCCTTCATGATGCCAAAATAATGATTAGTTATGATAATGGTTAGGTTTTTTAAGATCATAGTTGTCTAACAATGGTTTGAATTGCATAATTCTACATCATTGACATGTATATATTTTTATTTTTATTTTATTTTTTATTTATTTTTATTTACTTTATCGGGTTAGTTAAACAATAAAAGAAATGTGATTAATGTCTACTTGTTCCTTGAGGATCGACACTCATTTGAACCCTATGCTCGGTTAATGATAAGTACGCTTGCTAATATGTGTGATTTGGATTGAACATTTTAATTTAAACTTGATTGGGAATGTACTTAGTTTTTATATGATTTTTACACCTATGTCCGGACACATCAGGAGACAATGAGAAGTACAAAGAGAAAGGCAATCGGCTATGGGGATTGGGGAATAGAGAGAAAGAGAGCTTTTATATTAGGGATTATTTGATCCAAATGTTGAAATGAACTTGTTTGAATTCAAGTTAAATTCAAGAATTGTGATTTAAGTATTTTAAATGGCCAAGATTGAAGCCATCCAAAGGTGAAACATTGCTCTAGGGTGGTGGCACTCTTAGAAAGGGTATTAGTGTCATTTAGCAACTCAAGGGTTTTGGTGTCAATTGGTTAAAATTTTTTGAAAGTCTCGATCTTAGATAGTCCTAGTCAAACTTTATTTAAATAGGTTAAGTCAACATGGTCCTAGTCAACTAATTTTGAGCTAGCCAAAATAATTGTCACATAGTCAAAATAATTTTTAGTTTTGGGTTGACCAAAACTTTTAATTGGTTAAAAAACTAAACTGACTTAGGGCTATAATTTTAAATATTTAAAGAGTCTTTTTCTCTTCCTAAAAATCATAGAAATGATATTCATTTGTGCATATTATATTAATTAGATAATAACAAGTCAATTACCACACATGGAAGCAAGTAGTTTGATTAATAATCACATATTCTTCATATTACTCCAATAAGTATTCTTAAAACCTATATATGGCTTGAATAAGATAATCACATAAATAATTTAATTAATTCATAAGATGAAGTTACTTATTTTAATTTTCTAAGGTGAAATTATAAGGGTATTACACCCTCTCCCTCTTAAGCAAATTTTGTCCCTGAAATTTAACTATTCCATACCATGCACCATCTCTAGGTATTTCTTTTTCATCCACTTCTCGGTCCCCTATGTGGTATCTTGAGCTCTGTGATTTTCCCATACCACCTTGACCATAGGGATCCTTTTATTTCTCAACTTTTCAACACTTTGCTCAAGTATCATGATCGGCTTCTCCGCGTAGGTCAAATTTGGTTGTAATTGTAATGGATCATCATTCAAAACATGCTCCAGATCTAGATTGTACTTTTTTAACTGAGACACATGAAATAAAACATGAATGCCAGTGAGTCTATCTGAGAGTTCCAATCGGTATGCTACTGCTCCGCTCTTCTCAGTGATCGGAAACTACCCAATGTATCTTGAGGTAAGCTTCCTATCTTTCGGATGCCTTAAAATTCCTTGGCTTGGGGTTTACTTTAGAAATACTTGATCTCCCACTTGAAATTTTGATTCTCTTCTGTAGTTGTCTGCATAGATTTTTTCCCTACTCTAAGCCGCTTTTAGCCTCAATTGTATCAGCTTTACCTGTTATCTCTTAGATGTTTATTCCTCATTCCGTGTCAACTTGACTATCCTCATACCATCCCTAGTACAATAGTGTTTGACATTTCTACCCATACAAAGCTTTATACAATACCATGCTAATAGACACTGGATAACTATTCTGAATATGGGATACTTTCAATCCATTGATTTCCAAAGTTTAACACACACGCCCTCAACATATTCACGAGTATTTGTATCACTCACTTAGATTGTCCATCTATCAGGAGTGAGTAAAAGTACTAAACTTTAAGGTCGACCCCATAGACTCTTAGAATTTTGCCCAAAACCTCTAGGTAAAGTGGAGGTCTCGATCCAAAACTATACTCTTCAATACTACATACAATCTCCCAACTTCCTGTATATAAACCTACACTAACATCTCCATGGAATACCTCATAATTACTAGACAGAAATGTACGAATTTTGTTAGCATAGCATTCTTTTGAGTCCTACTCATTAGTAGTCCAGTAACAAAGTCCATTGTGATGCACTCCCATTTCCATTCTAGGATAGGCAAAGGTTGTAGCAATCCAATAGCTTTCTTATGTTTCGTCTTAACATTTTAACAAATGAGGCATACAAATACATATTGCGGCACATCTTTCTTCAGGCCCAACCACCAAAACATTCTTTTCAATTCCTGATATGTCTTAGTCTCTTCAGGATGTTTGGTGTACTGTTTTTTTTAGGCTTCCTTTAAAATTTTCTTCTTTAGCTCCTCCACATTTCGCATACACCACCTGTCCCTAAGATACATTGTCCCTTGATTGTCCATTCTAAAATTTGGGCTTTCCTTTCTAATTACATTTTCCTTAAAACTCTGGAATTCTTATCTATTTCCTTGAGCATTGTAAAAATCTCATTTTAACTTCAGGACCACAATTAGATTCCTCGTCCAAATATTCTCCTTGCTTACTTGGGCTTCCACTGATAACACTTCCTATATTTCCTTCACCTCTTGAACTCGCAATCTAGCTAACTTCACATTTTTGCCTACAACATCTGCCACTATATTAGCATTTCCTATGTGGTAGTTGATCGGGCATCGATACTCCTTCATATGTGTTTTTTAGTGTAGAAAATATTACTAACAAATAACACAATTACTCAAGTTTTAATTAAAATGCCAACCACTAAAATCACACATACGGGCAAGTATACCTATTGTATAGTATAGGAATTAGCAAGTATTGAATCCACGAGAACTTAGGCTCCCACCTTACTTTACTCAAATCTTTATTGTTTAGTCAATAAAATAAGAAGAGAATAAATAAAGAAAATAAATAAAGATAAAAATAGATATAACTCAAGGATGTAATTTCATATAACTAACAATTATCTTGAAAACACAATATTGAATCAATTAGTATTCATCACAATCAATTGTCGTATTGGCATCATGAAAGATTTAATATAGACCCATTTCATTTGCAATCTATGGAATTACTATCTTCTAGTTAAATTATTGAACATATTCTGTCTCAACTAACTTATCCAAAAGATGTGCTAAAATTAATCCTCATATAAACCCCTATATTCTAGGTGATTAAAAAACATAAATTTAGTCAATGCATTTATATTCTAGCAATCATTAACCAACCTTTGATTACCAATGTTCTAAACAATTAACCCCTTTTTCAAGAAAGTTAAGAGATAACGAATATGACATTAATTAATAGAAGTCATTACCAACCTCTTTTTCATGAAACTCAATAACAAAAATCAATCAACCAACTAAGTAAGAAAAATAAGTAATCAAATACAAAGAACACAAATCAATTGATCAAAAGTTTCAATTAACTCAAAATCACAATCTCCAAAATAATATCCAATTACAATCAAAACATTAAGCACATCATTGTTCTAGAAAAGTAAATAAAGGGAAAAAAATAAAACTCATAAACAAGCCCTTCTTCTTATCTTGAAAACCTCTTTTGAACAATGCTCCATTGAGTAGTGATTGAATATCTAGCTTGGATCCTCCAAATCACCCCTTTCTTTTATGTTTTTATTGTATTTATAAGCCTTCTTGATACCAAAATTCATTGGTTGAGAAGTACAGTCCGAGTAGAATTCAGAAAATATCAAATTCGTGCATAGAATTTTTTTCCATCTAGAGAGTACCTGGCACCGGGTATAGTAAGGCCACCTGGCGCCAGGTCTGTTCTGTTCTTCTCGATTTTTACTGTTTAACCAGAATGGACCCAGACCCTAGTCCATTGGCTGGGTCTGGCACTAGGTCTGTTCCGGATTCTTCCTGAAATTTGCTTTGTTTCCGCTACTTGACCAGAATGGACCTGGCGTCTGGTCCTTTAGCTGGGCCTGGCACCAGGTCTGTTCTGAAATTGTTCACTTCTTGCTCGATTTTTACTCAAATCTGCACAAATTTTCTAAAAATACTTTTTACAAACAAAATGTCAAATAGGAAGGAATATTCCTAGTTATTACAACAAATATATCACAAAACAACCTTAAATAACCAAAAAAAATAATGGTAATTTTAGCCCCTATCTGTTAATGTTGTGCCCTAGAGACAATCACTTGTATGTTGTATATGACACATTTTATAAAAGGCATTATTTATCTTACAATTTCTTTTGATTACTTTTGTGTAATAAACCTGTTAGATAAAGTACCTAGTACAACACTGTGTTAAGGAATTCATGATAGAGATCTTGATATGAGATTCCTACTACACTATATAGTGTTAGTACTTAAATAGTCCCTAGTCATAGTATTAATGAGATAGGACATCATTAATACGCAAAGACTAGCATGTGTTAGACTTCCTGATTTGATCAGGCGGCGGTTCTCATATCCGTGAGTATTGAGATACTCAAACTTAACATGTGCATGCTTGTTAGTAGAACAAGTTCATTGGATGACCTAACTATGAGATAATCACACGGATAACTATTTAGTTCTAGTGATATAATCTCAATATAGAAAACGTGCAAGTATCCTTAGACTTGAGATCTCCAAGGCACTTTGTTTGCTGAGCCTTGTATTTGATTCCAATCTCTAGAGCTAGATCGAGAGCTGCCTATGGGATATATATTGGGTACATTGTGAGGTAAACGAAAGTAGTTGAGAGGGTCAATAAAGGATTCAACACTCCTAATAGTAAGGGCAAATATCTCACGGCCACTTGTAGGAATTACTACTCGAGAAGTCCTTGGCCAAGGCTTATGTGTATTGGAAACAGTTCTAATTTATGTACATCTAGAGTAGTGGGTTCCTGGTATAAGTAAAATTGTATTCGGGCCAGAATTAATATATATTCTAAAGGGAGTTGGCACTAATTCCGTACTCCAAACCGAATAAGATCTTGTATGGTGAAATGAGTTAATTGCACTGTAATTTGTTATTGAAGGGTTCATGTCAAGCCACTTGACTTCCTGGACTCTTAGGTGGTCATGATGTGTTGCTAGTTACCGCTCATGATCTGGGAATATGGGTTTATTAATTGATAAATTAATAAATCAATCCTGATTAGAATTAATAGGATTAATTCTAATTAATTAAGGATTATTAATCTCAAAGACATTTGAATTAGTTCATGTTCGCTACCAATTGACCGAGAAAGCTAATAAGTCACACACAAAAGAGGAGTATATACTCAAGATGTTATTTGATAACATAGTGGAGTTTATTGCAAGAAAGAGAAGTTGATGTGGCCAAATTATAATTAGTTATAATTTATGGGTCAATTTGTAATTTTGTGAACTTGAGGGGTTCTAATTACAAATTAAAGAATTCTAATTGTTTGGAATTCTCATATGTGTTTTTGTTAGGTTTTTCGTGTGCTAGACCAAGAGACACACATGAAACAATTTTTCAAAACCAAGGGTCACATGAAATAAAACATAAGAAACCAAGGGGCACACAAGAGAAACAATAGGATATGATCTTTTGTTCTCTTCACTCTCTCTTATTCTCATTCACGTGGTTCTCTATGAACACCAATGGTATTCTTCTTCTTTCTCTAGTTTTGTTGAACAAGAAGAACAAAGAATAAAAACCCCAGCCACCATTGTTGTTTTCTGCTAGCACAGAGTGTGATCCTCCGTGTGGATTTTGTTAGAGATAATCACACACTATTATTATAGTGGTTGGACATACAACTCTCATGGTGATTCTTCAAGAGGATTGCTGGATCGCCCCACAATTATCATACTTGAAGAAGGAAATCTTTGTTTTCCACATAAACAAAGAAAGGTAAAAACTGTTATCTTTGTTTCTCTGTTTTCCATGTATATGTCTTGTTTTCTACACATATGCGGATCCTGGGATGGTATCTCGTTCTTATTTTTCCGCTACGCCGTATATGATACACGAGAGATACCCAACACTATCATATACCCTCACACTTGAACATTTGCTTGCCCTCAAGCAAACAATATTTAAAACACTCAACATTTAGAATAAGATAAAACAATTTTGTAAATTTTAGCAAATTGTTCCATAATGATGACATAACCTTCTTCCAACCTAAAACATAAATTCATCATTCATTTAACCCTTATAAAACCTTTCAAAATTATGTATCAAATCAAATAATCCCAAGGTCATCAAAGTTAAGTTAAACAAACTTATATCTAGTACAAGAAAATCGTACTACTTCTCAAGCAAAAATATAGATAACATAAATCATAAGAGTTAAGTCATTTAACCAATTCAAGCATTATAAACTTAAATTTACTCAACTCAACTAATGAGATAAGGAAAACACTCCATTCTCTTTTTCCCTCTCAAAATTTTTTTAACGATTTAGGGAATTGATAATCTCAAATGTATGGATTTCTCTTCACATGCCATATTGGCCCTCTTTTAGTCATCATTTTTTTTCAGCATTTTCTTTTTTCTTTCTTCTTTCTTTCCTTACCTTCTTGCCTTTGAGATAGTCTCAAGAGAGTGTGATGCTTATTTGTTTCTTCTCTTCCACTCACCGTATTGGCCCCCTTTTCAGCAAAAGGCCTCTCTTTTTTTTCTCAAGAGATGAAAGCAATTTTTTCAACTCACATTCTTTCCTTTTCACTCATTTTTTTTATTTATTTCAATTCCTCACATTCTCACTACTAGAAATTAATGATATTGTAACATATTTATTATAACATTTTTTTAAAGGTGTCATTAGTGTTAGTGTTGTGTCTTAGAGGCAATCACTTGTACATTGTATATGACACATTTTATTTTAATAAAAGGCAGTATTTATCTTACAATTTCTTTTGTTTACTTTAAGTAATATAACTGTTCAATAAATTCCCTAGTACAACACTGTGTTAAGTAAATTATGATAGAGACCATGATATGAGATTCCTACTACACTCGATGGTGTTAGTACTTAAATAGTCCCTAGTCATGGTATTAATGAGACAGGACATCATTAATGCGTTAAGACTAACATGTGTTAGACTTCCTGATTTGATCAGGCGGTGGTTCTCACAACCGTGAGTATTTAGATACTCAAAGTTAACATATATATGCTTGTTAATGGAACAATTTCATTGGATGACCTGGCTTTGAGATAATCACATGGATAACTATTTGGTACTGGTGATATAATCTCAATATAGAAAACGTGCAAGTATCCTTAGAATTGAGATCTCCAAGGTACTTTGTTTGCTGAGCCTTGTACTTTGATTCTAATCTCCGGAGCCCGATTGAGGGCTGCCTATGGGATGGATATTGGGTACATGGTGAGGTAAATGAAGGTAGTTGAAATGGTTAATAAATGATTCACCACTCCTAATAGTAGGGGCGAATATCTCACGACCACTTGTAAGAATTACTACTTGAAAGTCCTTGGCCAAGGCAATTGTGTATTGGAACATGCCCAATGTCAAGTAGGCTTGGGTTTGCCCAACAACCTGGTCTTGAAAAAGGACTTTCATTCTTACTATATTAACGGAATGAATTAGGTTTAATATTAATTGAGGGATTTGTTCCTTTTAGTAATTTTGTTAAACGACATGCATAAAAATCAATAAATCACATAATTGATAATCATGGTAATAAAGCGATTATGTAGTATGGTTATGGACTTTAGCCTAAATTAATTTCTTTGACCCAAAAAAGAAATTAATGTAGCTAACCCTATGTATTCATGCATGATTTAAGTAGAAGGTCTTACCTCCTCGCCTTGTTTTGGTTGCCATCTTCAAAATAAAATAATTCTACTCCTATTTAACCTATGTAAGCTAATTACATAATTTCCTAAAGAGAGAAAACCTCGAGTTACATTCGAGGTGAGTTAGATGAGAAGAGAATTACACAAGAATTCTAGAGAAGGCAGGACATGCAGGCCCTATTTCATAAAAACCAAAACTGTAAAATGCATGAACAAATATAATTGGTTTTTGTCCATAACCATCCACCATGCCATTGACTATGCTTAAACAAAATAAACATATACTTTTATGTTTCCAAAATCACTATTTTGGAAAGGCAAAATAGATTCTGAAATCACCATTTTAGAAAGATACACTAATTTTAGATTTTCAAAATCATTATTCTGAAAAACAAAATTGTTTGTCTCAAAACTAATTTTGGAAAATGCTTTTGGATCTCGTTTCTCATCAAATGAGATTTTCCCTTCCAAAATTCTGTTCCAAAATTTTTTTTATAAAATACCTGGAAGTCATAAACAGAGCATAACCGGCGCCGGTTCGGAAGCCAGAGCCAGCGCCGGCTCTATTCTGGTTTCCAAAAAAATTTTCTCTTCTAAAACGATTTTTGGACATCATGAACAGAATGGAACTGGCGCCAGCTTGGAGGCCGGAGCCGCCGCCGCCTGTGTTTTGCAACAATGGCGGCGATTTTTAAAAAAATTCCAAAAACAACTTCTGGTGCTTTCTTTTTCTGCAAATTTTAAGTGAGAACAATTCTCAACTATATTTTCTATTTCGAAGCTTTAAACAACAAACAATTTGTTAGTTTAAACAAAATCAAAACAAAAAATTAAGATGAAACGGAGGGCAACATCCATGTTGCAAGAAAACATTTTTTTTGCAGAAATTTTTCAGCACCAAAGAAAGCATCTTTTTGAAATACTCTATGACTTTAACACAATCATATTGTGCTACGGACCCAACTCATAAAGATCGAAACGATTTCAACTCGAGTGAAAACGATTTTCACAGCACACAAAGACAAACACGAAAACAGTTTTTCATGCCAAAACAATGTTCGTAGATCACACATAGCATGGCTCTGATACCATTGTTGGGTATAAATCGAGATACCCTCCCAAAACTCTTCTATGTGTAGAAAACAAGATATAATGACAATAAAGGCAACAGCTTTTACCTTTGGGTGATCGTATGAAGAACAAAATTTTCTTCTTCAAGTTGAGGCGCGATCCAGCAATCCTCGTCATCAACCTCCACGTAAGTTAAACGTCTACCCACTATAATCACAGTATGTGATTATCTCTAATAGTAATCCACACAGAGGAATACTCAAGAACCAAAATTTCTGTGCTAGCAAAAATTAATGGCGGCTAGGGTTTTTCTTTCAAGAAGAAAAATGAGAGAAAGAGAGATCAAAGGAAGAGAGAATCGTGTGTTGTTTTTCAGCTATTGGCTAGGGTTTTTCGTGTGTTATTAGCTACTATATATCACACAAAATTCTTTTCCCAAAACTGATAATTCTAATCCTATTAGAATTATCTAATTGTAATTGGAAACATCAAGTTCTCACAATTACAACTTGTACCACAAATTATAACTAATTATAATTTGTCCAAAACATTTCTTTCTCTCAATTAACCCCATATTCTTATCAAATAACATCTTGAGTGTATAATCCTCTATTGTGTATGACCTATTAGGTTTCCCAGTCAATTGGTAGAGAACATGAATTAATCAAAACGTCTTTGAGATTAATAATCCATAATTAATTAGAATTAATCATATTAATTCTAATCAGGATTAGTTTATTAATTCATCAATTAATAAACCCATATTCCCAGATCATGAGCGGTATCTAGCAACACATCATGACCACCCAAGAGTCCAGGAAGTCAAGTGGCTTGACATGAACCCTTTAATAACAAACTTCAGTGCAATCAACTCCTTTCACCATACAATATCTCATTCAGTTTGGAGTACGGAATTAGTGCCAACTACATCCAGAATTAATTCTGGCCCGAATACAATAGTACTTGTACCAGGAACCCACTACTCTAGGTGTGTATCAATTAGAACGGTTTCCAATTCACAATTGCCTTGGCCAAGGACTTTCGAGTAGTAATTCCTACAAGTGGGCGTGAGATATTCACCCCTACTATTAGGAGTGGTGAATCCTTTATTGACCCTCTCAACTACTTTCATTTACTTCACTATGTACCCAATATCCATCCCATAGGCAGCCCTCGATTGAGCTCTGGAGATTGGAATCAAAGTACAAGGCTCAGCAAACAAAGTACCTTGGAGATCTCAAGTCTAAGGATACTTACACGTTTGCCATATTGAGATTATATCACTGGCACTAAATAGTTAACCATGTGATTATCTCAAAGTTAGGTCATCCAATGAACTTGTTCCATTAACAAGCAACCATGTGTTAACTTTGAGCATCTCAATACTCACGCTTATGAGAACCACCGCCTGATCAAATCAGAAAGTCTAATAGGTGTTAGTCTTAATGCATTAATGATATCCTGTCTCATTAATACTATGACTAAGGACTATTTAAGTACTAACACCATCCAGTGTAGTAGGAATCTCCTATCATGATCTCTATCATAATTTCCTTGACACAGTGTTATACTAGGAAATTTATCGAACAGTTATATTACTTAAATTAAACAAAAAAAACTGTAAGATAAATAATGCCTTTTATTAAAATAAATTGTATCATAAACAATGTATAAGTGATTGCCTTTAGAGCACAACACTAATAAACTTCTACTTGCACTAGAGCCAATTTTTCATGTATCTAATACCGAATGACTCAACATGACAATCATGTTTCTTTTCGGATAGTGCTTTCGTAACTGGGTCAGCTATGTTCTCATTCGTGGGAACTCTCTCTATCTTTACATCTAGGTCACTTGCATCATGTCAACGAACTTGAACTTACGTAGCATTTTGGAAACCAACAAGTTAACCGAATCAAACTATCTCGACTAGTATAGAAATTTGAGAATCGTTCTCAAATCGAAAAAGTTGCTCTACGTGCTAGATGCTCCTATTCTACCACCACCAACCTAAGATGCTCATGCTGATGAGTATGGTATCCACAAGTGGCACAAGGAGGATAGCGATACAACATCATGTATTATGCTGGCATCCATGACTCCTGAGTTGCAAAAACAGCACAACCATATAGATTCTCAATCGATCATTTTACATCTTTGAGAGCTGTTTGATGCCCAAGCCAGAACTAAGAGATATAAGATCTCGAAGCAACTATTTCATTGTAAAATGGCAGAGGATTCTTCAGTGGCCACTCATGGGCTGAAGATGCTGAGCTTGATAGAGAAGTTTGGATCTCTCGAGTTTGCAATGGATCATGACTTAAGTGTTGACTTAATTCTACAATCTTTCCCTAATAGTTTCTCACAATTTGTGATAAACTATCAGATGAACATGATTGAGTCCACCATTCCTGAATTGATCAATCTTCTCAAAATTGTGGAGTCCTCTATGAAGAAGGATTCCAATGCGGTTTTAATGGTTGAATCTTTTTCTTCTAAGAAGAAAGTTCAAAAGAAGAAGAAGAAGGCTGCCATGAAGCCCAAATATGGTGTGAACAAGAAGGACGCAGAAACCAAGGGCCCATGCTATCATTGTGGGAAGATGGGCCACTGGAGGCGCAACTGCAAAGCCTACTTGGAGACCATCAAGGACAAGAAGCAGAATGAGAAGCTTACAAGCATTTCTACTTCTTCTCCGGGTATGTTTATGATTGAGATAAATACTGCCTTTAGAAATGAGATATGGGTATTAGATACCGGATGTGGATCTTATTTGTGCAATAATTTGCAGGGACTAAAGTGCAGTAGAAGGCTAGAGAAAGGCGACGTGGACCTACGTATTGCAAATGGGGCAAAGGTTGCTGCATTTGCTGTGGGGATATACGAGCTGAACCTGCATTTGGAATTGATTCTAGAACTGGAAAAATATTATTATGTACCAGTTTTAATGAAAAACACTGTCTCAGTTGCGTGTTTAGACTTATGTAGATTTCATTTAATATTTAAGAATAAATGTTGTTCTTTCTTATTGAATGATATTCATTATGGTTCAGCAACTTTGGTTAATGGTTTATATGTTCTAAACTTGGACAATCCAATTCTCAATATAAATAATAAGAAGCCTAAAATAGATAACTCTAACACCTCTTACTTATGGCATTGTCATTTGGGTCATGTAAACGAAAATCGTGTTTCTAAGTTATACAAGCTTGGTGATTTAAGGTCATCTTATTATGAATCATATGCCACATGCGAGTCTTGTTTACTAGGTAAAATGACTTGAACTCCTTTTCTAGGAAAAGGAGAATGGGCCAAGGAGTTATTAGAACTCATACATTCTAATGTATGTGGCCCAATGTCAAAACAAGCAAGATGAGGTTACAACTATTTCATAACATTTATCGATGATTTCTCACGATATGGGTATTTGTATTTAATGAAATACAAATCTGAGGCCGTTGGAAGGTTCAAAGACTTCAAGAATAAAATAGAGAAACAACTTGGCAAAAGTATTAAGACTCTAAGATCTGATCGATGAGGAGAATACTTGAGTCAAGAGTTTCTGAGTTATCTTAGAGATAATGGGATATTATCTCAATGGACTCCACCACATACACATCAACATAACGGTGTATCTAAGAGAAGGAAGCAAACCCTGATAGGAGCTAAATTGGTTAGACTTTGCTTAGTTATTTGAGGCTCTTTTGTAATACATTTTGTGAAATAACTGGTCATATTCTTTCATATTTGAGATTTTACCCTTGGAAAGGTATTTTGGTCATTACTTTAGGATTTTGGATAAAATAAAGCAAAGCCGTCGCGAAGCAGAGCAGAGGCGGCGCCAGCTGCACTCTGGAACGTATGCGCACAATTCGGAGAAAAATTGGCGAACGAGTGGAGAAACAGAAGCAAGGTGGCACCAGCTCCGAAGGACTAAGGCGGCGCTGGTTGCGGTCTATCCCTGAGGCGGTGCTACGATCTTTCTATGCGTTTTTGGAAATCTGAAGAATTTTAATAGCTTCCAACTTCTACTCGGCCAAGAACTTTGTACCTACGAGTTTAGGCATCTCTTAAGCCTATAAATAGATAGAAAACAAAAGGAAAAAGGGAAGAATTCATTGATCATCATAGAAAATCACTCAGTCCAAGGAGAATTCTTCAAAGTTCAAGGATGGTTGTACAAGAAGGTTTTTCAAAGGAAGAAAAATAAGGCTTTTCTATGAGTTCTTTCTTTTACTTTGTTTTCTTTTTCTTGAACAATGATATGTCAATTGTTTTATTGTAATTCAACATTGTTTTAGATATTCATTATTTCTAGAGTTATTTAATCTTTTGATTAATTGATTATTATTCTTGGTATTCAATTACTTATACTTATTACGAGATTAGTTAGTTGATTCTATCCATAGACTTGCTGGACCAAAGGGGGTTGATGGGTGTTTTGATTTATTAGTTTCATATTTTGTTGGCAATTGACTTGTTGGACCAAAGGGGGTTGATTGTTTAAGAATTGGTAATTAAAGATTCATTGATGTTTTCCAAGACCAAGGGTTCATTGATTAATTTCATACTCTAAATTCGCCGAGACCATGGGAATTTATTTAAGGATTGTGTTTAATGCATCTTTTGGATGAATTAGTTGAGACGGACCAAGTGATTCTAATTTATCTAGGAGATAGTGATTTCATGGATTGACCATCAAAGTGAGTCTACCTTCATCCTTCATGGTGTCAAGAGAATGATTGGTTATGATAATGGTTAAGTTCTTTAAGATCATGTTTGTCTAAACAATGGCTTGAGTTACATAAATCTACATCCTTGACATATACATATTTATATTTATATTTATATTTTATTTTTATTTGTTTTTCACTTTGTTGAGTCAGTTAAATAATGAAAGAATGGTAATTAATGTCTACTTGTTCCTTGAGAAACGACACTTGTTTTAACCCTATGCTCAGTTAATGATGAGTACGCTTGCTCATATTTGAGATTTGGGTTTAACATTTTAATTTGAACTTGATTGCAAATGTGCTTAGTTTTGTATGATTTTTATACCCAAGTTTGAATGCATCAAATTTTTGGCGCCATTGCCGGGGAACAATAGCATGAAAACTCAGATTTTTTTTTTATTTAACCATGTAAATATGTAAATATGTCAATAGGTAAATATGTATATTTGTTATTTCTGCAAAACGGTGCTATCTTTTGTATTTTGTGTAGTCTTGTATAACCTTGTAACCTAACCCAACTTAACCAACTAACTTAGACTAAGTTTGAATTACTAACTTTGTAACCTTGTATTTGTGTTATTTTAACCATTAATTATATCTCTAAACTTGCTTCTTATTTTCTTAGGTATTACCCTTGGTACATGACCCGAAAATCCAACAACGAGATAGTCGATTTTGACCCTGAAATCGAGAGTACGTTAACAAAAATTCGCCGAACAATTCAAAGGAATCTGATTGTCGAGATGGATGGTGCTCAACAGAATAATGCTGGGAATGATAGGAGTGTTATGGACGACTTTGTGAAACCCGCACTCTCGGGTTCAGGCTCGAGTATCACTAGACCTAGGGTAGATGCCAACAATTTTGAAATAAAACCCAATATTATTCAAATGGTGCAGAATATGGCTCAATTTGACGGGTTACCGGAAGAGGATCCCAATGCTCATTTAGCCAGTTTTCTTGAGATTTGTGATACCTTCAAGATGAATGGTGTTTCTGAAGATGCCATTAAATTACGACTTTTTCCCTTTTCCTTAAGAGATAGAGCTAAATCGTAGTTAAAGTCTTTACCTACAGGTTCCATCACAACTTGGAATGCTTTAGCTGAAAAATTTTTGGCCAAATATTTCCCTCCAACTAGGACAGCTAAGCTTAGGAATGAAATCTTCGCCTTCCAACAACTAGATTCTGAACCCTTATATGAGAGTTGGGAGAGATTTAAGAAAACGTTAAGAAAATGCCCACACCACGGATTCGAGCTGGGGATGCAAATGCTTATCTTCTTGAATGGCCTCACGTTTGCAACACGGCAAGTGGTGGACTCTTCTGCAGGGGGTTCCATTAACCATAAGACCCCGGAACAGGTATTTGAGCTTATTAAAAATTTGGCTTCTAATAACTATTCTTGGGGAAGTGCAAGGTCAAAGGCTCGTATGCAAGGAGTACACAAAGTGGATGCTGTGGCAGTATAAGAGGCTAAGGTAGATGCCTTAACCCAAAAGATGGAGTAGTTGGTGATGCCTCAAGGCCAAGTGTTAAACGTCAACTGCGATTTCTGTGGAGAAGGGCACCCCAATCAAGAATGCCAAAAGATGGGGTCACTCCAAGAAGCTTCAGAACAAGTGGCCTTCGCAGGTAATGTCCAGCCAGGTAACAATCCACATAGCTCTACCTATAATCCTGGCTGGAGAAATCACCTTAATTTCTCTTGGAGCAATGGGAATCCACCTAGGTAAAGTTCTTTAAATTTTGGAGGTAACCAAAGGAATCCAAACTCCATAAACACCACGGCAGCACCTCAAAAACCACCATTGGAAGAATTGATTGGCCAATTAGTAAGTACCATGGAGGCTAAGTTCCAAGGAGTTGATGCGACAACAAGGAACCTAGAGGCTTCCATGCACAATTTAGAAAACCAGATTGGTCAACTAGCTAAACTCATGGGGGATCGTCAAGCAGGAACACTACCAGGGAATACGGAAGAAAATCCACGGGATCACAACCGTGGAAAACCTTAAAGCAGTTCTTTTCTCTTTTCTTTACTTTTTATTTTATGTTGAGGACAATTTTTAATTTATAGTATTTTATTCAGCATGTGTGTGTTTTTACATGTTCATTAAAAAACAAAAAAATTGAACTGGACAGAACAGAGTCGGCGCCGGTTCCTGTCGGGAGGAACATCATTAAAGGGCTATTTTGGCCACTTTTTTTCTTCAAAACCTCCCTTCTCCCTCGCAAAATCTCTCAAGCCCGCGCCGGCTTCACATATATAAGTGTCCAAAGTTTGATTTTTCAACTTCTAAACACTTCCATAACATCTCTTACCTTCTTTTTTATTGATCCTACGGATCAAACACATCAAAAGCTTTGATTTTTCACAACAATAGCACATTCAATCCACAAGCAAAGGCAAAAGATTTTCGCAAAAAGCTTGCATCTTTTGCTTGCCCATGCATATAAGAGCCTAAATGTATGATTTTTATTTAAGTCCTACGGTTAAATTGATGGAATTGATTTTTTTCTCATTATAGGGATGGTTTTGGACGAAAATTGGGAATTATATATTCTATGATTGTGCATTCCTACTTGAGTTTCATTCATTGGATTACCTTAGGAGTATTGAGCCTACATTACTTGATTCATGCTTATTATCATTCAAGAATTTATATAGCTCGGGCTAGAATTATGGTTATTGGTGACACTTGAATCTATTGAAACTGCATAATTGATCACATAATACCATTGCCTTCATTCACATGATCATGTTTACTAGCATGCTTTGAGGATATCAGCACAAGTTATACTTTACATTGGATTTTTACATGCATTGTGCAGGTTGTGTTGCATTGGGTGAAAGTGGTTGATTGAATTGGGTGTTGGAATTGATATACATTGAAGGAGTTGTGGTTTGTGGATTGTGAGCTTGGTTGCGGGTTGTGTGAAATTTGAGATATATCTGTGTAGGGGTAGCTATACTCTCTTCAGTGATTGAGCATATCTGTTCTCTCTTCTTAGTATTCCATTCTTTCTATGACCATGTCTAGAGCAAGGAGTCAACCATCTAAAAGGGTGAGACCTTCCTCGTCCTCAGTTCCATCATTTGTTGATCCCTTATCTCTTAGACCTACTGAGTTTGTCGATGCCTCTTATGAGGAATGGTATAGTAGGAGAGCTTTAAACAAGATTATTGTTGAGTGTACTTTCTCCCCCACCTTAGACCGGGCACTTAAATTAGGAATGATGTTTAGACGACTAGGTTGGGGATCTATAGTGCAATTGAAAGGGAATTTTTGCCCCGTGCTTGTCAAGGAATTCTATGCTAATATAACGGACAAAGGTAATAAACATCTCCTGCATATTGAAACAAGAGTGAAAGGAGTTCCTATTATCATCACTCAAAACCAATTATCTTACCTCCTCCAGATTTATGACGATGATACTTGGCAAGGGATTGATGTGAATAATTAACAAATTCTTTCGGACCCAAATTGGGATGTTAGGGGGACGCGAGCAACCCTAGGCTTATATAAGCATAATGCCTTGGCAGCCAACTTTCGTGCGTTGGTGTACATGTTTGGGTTTAATGTTGTTCCCCGTGCTAGTGGCTTCAATGAAACTAGGCTTATTGACACTTTTATTCTACACCGGATGATGAACACATTACCTATTCCTCTTGCTCCTTTGATCATCCAATCTATTAGGGAGATTGTTCATCACCATCTCTCCACAAAAGCCTTTGTTTTTCCCTTAGTTATAATGAAAATTCTAAAGGACTTTGGGGTGAGTCTTGAGGGAGAACTCATGGAGGCTACCACTGAGCACGATATGGTCACTGAGCACACTCTTATGAGTTGCGGATACAAATACAGCTCGAAGTTGAAGAAATGGCTCACTCCCTTCAAGGTCCAACATCTCGGTTAAGAAAGGCCACCTACAGCGGAGGAGGAGCAGCAACCACCACCGGCACGTGCTAGAGCTGGCCATTCTCAGTCCCACTCCCAGATGGACTTTGAGACCACCGTATTGGGGCGCCTCGACCAGCAAATGGAGGTGCTCCTATGCTTGCAGGGTACTATGGAAGATATTGCATGACGGCAAGCTACCATGGAGCAGCAGTTGACTGAGTCAAGGCAGTAGCCTCCTAGGCCACATGATAGTGCAGGCCCCTCTACACTCGCTGATAAGGAGGAGGATGAGGATGAGGATGATGATGATGCAGAGGATTGATGATGCATTCTTGCTCACTTTTGTTTTTGTTTCCTTTCTCTTTTCATGTTTTTGTTTTAGTTAGTTTGGCTTTCCTTTCGTTGTCTTTCTATTTCATTTGTCTTTGCTTTATTTTCTTTTCTAGTTGTTATGCTTTGGTATTTTCTTTTGTTTTTTTTAGGTACGTTGATGCTGCCTCCCTCTTCATGCATTCAGCTCTTGTACACCACAACAAATGGAAGTTTTTTTTTTCTATCTCTTCTCCTTTATTTTGTTTGGTCCCATGGTATTGGTTGTTTTGGTTATATTTATTTGGCCATTGAGGACAATGTCCAGTTTAAGTGTGGGGGAGTGGTTTGATCAACAATTCTTCTATACATATTCTTAGGATACATATTCTTGCATGCGGGATTGTTCAAATTTTTCAAAATTTTTCAATTTCAAGCTGTATTTTTTTTAGTGCATGTCTTTATGATGGATTATAGAGCATATATTCTAGATCATTGATGGCTTATGCATGACTTTTTGCACTCACTTGGACAAAGTAGTTCTTGATTAAATGCTGTGCATTATTCTTAAACCTGTTTTTCTCTAAAATTCATGGAACATTCTAGAACTTACTTGAATACCTCTTGAGGCGAAATAAGAAAGACATTCATGATTTAACTTAGGGATGACAGTAATAGGCATTCTTTGGATAGTTTGAGCTTTTCAAGCCTACCTATTGTTATATTATCCCTAGTGCCTAATTTGAGCCTAAATTGGTGATTTCTTTCTTTAAAACCTGTCACAATATTTTGTCCATTCCTTGTGCTGAGAGTTTGTATAATTTCCAAATCTTTATGCTCTTGAAGGATGAAAGTATATGTATATTGGAAAAAATGCAGGGATGGAGATCATGACTTGTTACTTTCAGTCATGGATCAATTACGAGTGGAGCTAGGAAAAGAAAGGAAGTGGAATGGAAGGAAGAAGTTGAAAAAAAATTGAGAAAGAAGAGAAGAGAGAACTGAAAAAGCATTGGAAAAAAAAAGAATGGAAAAGATCACAAAAGGGATGGTGAGTGAACTGTAAAAGTAAGTTCATATAAAACACTGGACACTATTGCTGGAAAATTGAGTGATCTTGTGAGGAAAAGAGTTGATGATAAGAAGAGGTGAAAGAAAAGAAAGAAGAAAAAGAACAATACAGGATTTGCTTGAAATACATAAGGTTTGTTATATAAGGTCATAGTTTGATTGATTCGTGGAATAGGCGAGCAAGAAGAGTTGGGAATTATAGGTTTATTTTGGTTACCCTTTTCTTGCTTACTCTCAGCTTTTCTTTGACTTTTGATGTTCCTATATCCTTCGTTTGCTAAGCCACATTACAAACCTTTAGCCTTACATTACAAGCTTAAAAGTCCTACTTGATCTAAGTAGAATCATGATATATCTCGGATTAGTGGAGAGAGTGTATGAAAAGTAAGCATATGGAATGCATACTCTTTTTAAACTGACTTTTTTCCAATGGTTTGAGAATATTGTAAAGTATTGAGGTGGTTCTACTAAGTCATTTATCACTACACAAGTCTTGTATTGGCTATGAAAGATTTATTATCATATGTTTTATGTTCATGAATAAAGAAAGCATTGAAGATATGGCTTTGGAATTGATTGAGTGATTAAAACCTTGTGTTTTTCCTACTTATTCTTGATACTTTACTTGAGGACAAGCAAAGAGTTAAGTGTGGGGAAATGTGATAGGAGCTAAATTGGTTATACTTTGCTTAGTTATTTGAGGCTCTTTTGTAATACATTTTGTGAAATAACTGGTCATATTCTTTCATATTTGAGATTTTACCCTTGGAAGATATTTTAGTCATTACTTCAGGATTTGGGATAAAGCAAAGCAAAATCGTCGTGAAGCAGAGTAGAGGCGGCGCCGGCTGCAAGGCTGGAACCGGCGCTGGCTGCACTCTAGAACGTATGCGCACAATTCGGAAAAAAATCGACGGACGAGTGGAGAAACAGAACCAAGGCGGCGCCGGCTCCAAAGGACCAAAGCGGCGCCGACTGTGGTCTGTCCCTGAGGCGGTGCTACGATCTTTCTACGCATTTTTGGAAATCTGAAGAGTTTTAGCAGCTTCCAACTTCTACTCGGCCAAGAACTTTATACGTACAAGTTTAGGCACCTCTTAAGCCTATAAATAGATGGAAAACACAAGGGAAATGGGAAGAATTCATTGATCATCATAGAAAATCACTCAGTCCAAGAAGAATTCTTCAAAGTTCAAGGAGGGTTGTACAAGAAGGTTTTTCAAAGGAAGAAGAAGGAGACTTGTCTATGAGTTCTTTCTTTTACTTTGTTTTCTTTTTCTTGAACAATGATATGTTAATTGTTTTATTGTAATTCAACATTGGTTTAGATATTCATGATTTCTAGTGTTATTTAATCTTTTGATTAATTGGTTATTATTCTTGGTATTCAATTATCTATGCTTATTACGAGATTAGTTAGTTGATTCTATCCATTGACTTGCTGGACCAAAGGGGATTGATGGGTGTTTCGATTTATTAGTTTCATATTCTATTGGCAATTGACTTGCTGGACCAACGGGAGTTGGTTGTTTAAAAAATGGTAATTGAAGATTAATTGATGTCTTCCGAGACCAAGGGTTCATTGATTAATTTCATGCTCTAAATTCGCCGAGACCAAGGGAATTTATTTAAGGATTGTGTTTAATGCGTCTTTTGAATGAATTAGTTGAGACGGACTAAGTGATTCTAATTTATCTAGGAGATAGTGATTTCATGGATTGACCATCAAAGTGAGTCTACCTTCATCCTTCATGGTGTCAAGAGAATGATTGGTTATGATAATGGTTAAGTTCTTTAAAATCATGTTTGTGTAAACAATGACTTGAGTTACATAAATCTACATCCTTGACATATATATATTTTTATTTTTATTTTCTTTTTAATTTTCTTTATAATTGTTTTTCACTTTGTTGAGTCGGTTAAACAATGAAAGAAGGGTAATTAATATCTACTTGTTCCTTGAGGATCGACACTTGTTTTAACTTTATGCTCAGTTAATGATGAGTACGCTTGCTCATATGTGGGATTTAGGTTTAACATTTTAATTTGAACTTGATTGAGTATGTGTTTAGTTTTGTATGATTTTTATACCAAAGTCTGAACGCATCAAACCCTTCTAGACATGGTACGGACAATGACGGCTTCTGCAGACCTACCAAAATCGTTTTGGGGGTATGCACTAGAGACTTCTATTTATATACTAAACAGAGTTCCGACAAAATCAGTTAATACTACCCCATTTGAGATGTTCTTTGGTAAGAGACCAAAGTTATCTCACTTGCGAGTATGGAGTTGTCCTACCTTTGTTAAAAGGCCACAGTTGGACAAACTTGATAGTAAGTCTGACAAGTGTTTGTTTGTGGGATATCCGAAAGAATCTTTCGGATATTACTTCTATCTACCCTCTGAAAACAAATTGTTTGTTTCGAAGCATGCCGTCTTCTTAGAAAAGGAACATGTGCTCAAGGGGGAGAGTGGGAGTAAGATTGAACTTAGTAAAATTCATGAAGGTCAAACAAATGAGGATTAACTGTCTAACTCCACATCTATTGAGAGAATAGATGAACCTACTAATACACAAGAACCTCGTAGATCTAGTAGGATATGCATGGCACCTGAGAGATATAGATTTCTCATTAGTGACCACAATAACATATTGCTCATAGATGAAGATGAGCCTACTACCTACAAGTATGTTCTGAATAGTTCAGAATCTGACAAATGGCTTAAGGCCATGAAGTCAAAGATGGATTTCATATAAGACAACCAAGTATGGACTTTGGTTGATCCACCCAAAGGAATTAAACCTATTGGGTGCAAGTGGGTTTTCAAGAAGAAAACGGACATGTATGGTAACTTAGTTACCTATAAAGCACGACTAGTGGCGAAGGGTTATCGTCAACAATATGGTATTGACTATGATAAAACCTTCTCGCCAGTAGCCATGTTGAAATCCATCAGGATACTTCTAGCCATTGGTGCTCATTATGATTATGAGATTTGGCAAATGAATGTGAAAACAGCTTTCCTAAATGAAACTCTGATTGAGGAAGTGTATATGACACAACCTGAGGGTTTCACATCCAGTGATGGCACAAAGGTGTGTAAGCTGCAAAGGCGTATTTATGGACTTAAGCAAGCTTCTAGGAGTTCGAATATCCATTTTGATGAAACAATCAAAGAGTTTGGTTTCATTCAAAATATGGATGAGCCTTGTGTCTACGAGAAGGTTAGTGGGAGTGCAATCGTTTTCTTACTGCTTTATGTAGGTGACATATTGCTAATAGGAAACGATATACCTGTCTTGCAAATGGTTAAAGTTTGGTTGTCCAAACAATTCTCCATAAAAGACCTTGGTGAAGCAACCAATATTCTTGGAATAAGGATCTATAGAGATAGATCCAAAAGGTTGCTTGATCTTTCACAGTCTACATATATAGATAAAGTGCTAAAGAGGTTTAGCATGGATCAATCTAAAAAGGGATACTTGCCCATGTCACATGGTGTAAGCCTTTCAAAGTCGATGTCTCCCAAGACACAAGTTGAAAGGGATCACAAGAGTAAAATTCCATATGCCTCGACAGTTGGATCTATCATGTATGCTATGATATGTACTAGGCCCGATGTATCTTATGCTCTTAGTTTGACGAGCAGATACCAATCCGACCCCGGTGAGGGTCATTGGGCAATTGTAAAGAACATACTTAAGTACTTACGAAGGACTAAGGACATGTTCTTAGTAAATGGAGAAGGTAATTTAAAAATAAATGATTATACTGATGCCAGTTTTTAATCTGATAAAGATGATTTCAAATCACAATCTGGTTACGTGTTTACATTGTACGGAGGGGCAATAAGTTGGAAAAGTTCCAAACAAGAGACTATTGCCAACTTTACGATAGAAGCTAAGTACATAGCTGCTTCTGAAGCAGCTAAGGAGGCTGTTTGGATAAAGAATTTCGTGACGGAACTGGGTGTGGTTCCTAGTGTTGTTGGTCTAATAACTTTGTATTGTGACAACAATGAAACCATTGCACAAGCAAAGCAGCCGCGGTCTCACCAACGATCTAAACACGTATTGCGACGCTATCATCTAATTCGGGAGATCATATATAGGAATGATGTAAAGATAGAGAGAGTTCCCACGGATGAGAACATAGCTGACCCGCTTACGAAAAAACTATCCCAAAAGAAACATGATTGTCATGTTGAGTCATTTGTTAGTGTTGTGCCTTAGAGGTAATCACTTGTACATTGTATATGACACATTTTATTTTAATAACCAGCATTATTTATCTTACAGTTTCTTTTGTTTACTTTAAGTAATATAACTGTTCGATAAATTCACTAGTACAACACTGTCTTAAGAAAATTGTGATATGAGATTCCTACTACATTGGATGGTGTTAGTACTTAAATAGTCCCTAGTTATAGTATTAATGAGACAGGACATCATTAATGCTTTAAGACTAGCATATGTTAGACTTCCTGATTTGATCAGGCGGTGGTTCTTCTAACCGTGAGTATTAAGATATTCAAAGTTAACACATGGATGCTTATTAATGGAACAAGTTCATTAGATAACCTAGCTTTGAGATAATCACATGTATAACTATTTAGTGCCAGTGATATAATCACAATATAGCAAACGTGCAAGTATCCTTAGACTTGAGATCTCCAAAATACTTTGTTTGCTGAGCCTTGTACTTTGATTCAAATCTCTGGAACTCGATCGAGGGCCGCCTATGGGATGGATATTGGGTACATTGTGAGGTAAACGAAAGTAGTTGAGGGGGTCAATAAAGGATTCACCACTCCTAATAGTAGGGGCGAATATTTCACAGCCACTTATGGGAATTACTACTCGAAAGTCCTTGGCCAAGGTAATTGTGTATTGGAAACAGTTCCAATTGATACACATCTAGAGTAGTGGGTTCCTGGTATAAGTACTATTGTATTTGGGCTAGAATTAATTCTGGAAGGAGTTGGCACTAATTCCGTACTCCAAACCGAATGAGATATTGTATGGTGAAAGGAGTTGATTGCACTGAAGTTTGTTATTGAAGGGTTCATGTCAAGCTACTTGACTTCCTGGACTCTTGGGTGGTCATGATGTGTTGCTAGATACCGCTCATGATCTGGGAATATAGGTTTATTAATTGATGAATTAATAAACCAATCATGATTAAAATTAATAGGATTAATTCTAATTAATTATGAATTATTAATCTCAAAGATGTTTTGATTAATTCATGTTCTCTACCAATTGACTGGGATACCTAATAGGTCACACACAATAGAGGATTATATACTCAAGATGTTATTTGATAACAATGTGGGGTTAATTGAGAGAAAGAAAAGTTGTTGTGGACAAATTATAATTAGTTATAATTTGTGGTACAAGTTGTAATTGTGAAAACTTGATATTTCCAATTATAATTAGGGAATTATAATAGGATTAGAATTCTCAGTTTTGGAAAGGGAATTTTGTGTGATATATAGTAGCTAATAACACACAAAAAACCCTAGCCAATAGCTGAAACACAACACACGATTCTCTCTTTCTTTGATCTCTCTTTCTCTTGTTTTTCTTCTTGAAAGAAAAAGCCTAGCCGCCATTAATTTTTGCTAGCACAGAAATTTTGGTGCTTGAGTATTCCACTATGTGGATTACTATTAGAGATAATCACACACTGTGATTATAGTGGGTAGACGTTCAACTCACGTGGAGGTTGATCACGAGGATTGCTGGATCGCACCTTAACTTGTAGAAGAAAATTTTGTTCTTCGTACGATCACCCAAAAGTAAAAGTTGTTACCTTTATTATTGTTATGTCTTGTTTTCCACACATAGAAGAGTCTTGAGAGGGTATCTCAATTTATTTTCCGCTGCGCCGTATAGGATACGAGCCTGAGATATCCAATAATTAGAAAGATAAATTTGTGGCAGTTTACCAAAAATATCATAATAGACACAAGTAAAATAATACATTTTTACTTGATTTACAAGAAATGTAAAATTTATTGTGTTTTTAGAAACATATTATGACATTTTCTAAAATGTGTTACAATACTTTTTTTTATATACTATATTATTTATTTTGACATGTGAAACTGTTATAATAGCTATTGTGAAAGAAAAAAAAAACATAGTAGTAAAAAAAAAAATGGCACTAGGAGTGAAAAAAAAATAGCGCTAAAAAATGCTGTGAAAAAAAGCCTTTTCCACAAAAGCACTCCTTTCGGCACATCCGTTTCCCCGCAGAAGCAATCCTTTTCACTATACCCATTTCCCCGCAAAAGCCTTCGATTCTCTCCTCTCCGGTACCGGCGAACTCTTTCCTCACCGAAATCCCCTTCTGTTCTCTTTGTGTCACCTGTACCAGCGAGCCCATTCAGTTTTCTCCACTGCAGCAACCTCAAGTGCTAGCATTTCTGCTTTCTTCTCTTCTTCAAGTGCCGGTCTTGGAGCAAAACAAAGGTTCGATTTTATCCCTTTATTTGCTGCTATCCGATTTGTGATATGCTATTATTTCGGTATTAGGTTCAAATATGTTTGACATTGGTCTGAAATGCTATTTTTTATTATGATTTGTCAGATATATGTTTGAGATTGATCTATTAACTAATTTTTCCTTCTCTATGTGAGCTTGTGCCCATGTGTGGACACTGAATTAAAAATGTAAGCATGTTTGTTATCATCTCCGTTGGTTAAAAATGTGAGCATGTTTATTTTTCCGTCTCTATTTGTTTCCATCTCTATTGTTTTTACTGTCAAATAAACAGCCGCATAAGGGTTATTGTAGAACTTAAACATTAATCCTAGCTTTACCATCTGAACTTTGTGTTTTCTCTTATTAATATCACAACTTTTAAAATCCTCTCAATTCCCTAGATCCTTCGACTGCAACAAGGAAGGTCAAATTGTTATGATTAACACCTAATCAATCCAAATAAGCATAATTTCACAAGATTTTCTAAGCAGCACTTGGCATTTTGAGTATGGTAGCATGCCTATCATTGGTTGAGCTTGTATTAGCAAAGTAATAGGCATTGAGTCCCTTTAGTCCCCATCCTCATTCATTTAGTCTTTTTATTTATGTCAATTTTACTCAAGATTTAGTTTATATGAGTCACTTAGAAAGTAAAAGTCAGGCTTATGTCACAATTCTTTTCTTAATAAAGAAACAAGGAAGAGGCTGGAAGTGGTATGGATTTGAGGAGCTGGAAGGAACTGCTATAAAGAAAACTGGAAGGTCCTTTGCAGCTACTGTTTGGAATTCTAGGAAACTAGAAAGGTTATCAGATTTAGCAGCTAGATGATTAGAGACTATGTACTTTTATTGTTTGAGCTTGGAACATGGCAAGAAAATTTAAAATATGCCTGTTAAGCTACAATCTTTATAAGAAAATGACAGAAAGATATTTTTCACTTTTTTGGATCACATTGAAAGAATGATCTGCTGAGATTTTGAGGGACATAATAGAATTTTTCATATTGAATTTCATATCGCTTTGCCTTTGTTGCAACATGCTGTGTCCATGTAATGGATTTTTCGGAAGATTCTCTTACATCCATAGACAAGACAAATTTTGTTTGTGTTGCAAGTGTCTTGTACCTTATATTATGAAATCTTGTTATTGATAGAGAATAAAAATGATTAGAACTGGCTACAGATGATTTTAAGGTCTCGTCAGTATCAGTGGCGAAATCATGAGTAGCATTATGGATAATATTAGAAGAGTACAAAGTGGAAAAGGACATGAAGTCTCAGCAAAAGGTCTAGATTGAGATGCATTATATAAACCTATCCATGTTCTATAAAGACTTTACGAAGTGTATTTCACTATTTTTTGATGTCTTAACCTTACAATCCTATAGATGAACTGGATTGTACTAATGTTTTTTTTTTTTTTTTTGCTATGAATTTTAATTTTATTATATTTCTTAAGACCTAAAACTTAATCATTACCTAATAAATTTGAATAGCAAGCTATTCATGCAAAGCTTGTATTGTATATAATTAATAGCTACTAAAAAGGCATTTGCTGTTATAGTGACCATCACTTTATCTTTGCTTTTATCCTCTGAAATTCTCTTTGGAACACCCCAAAATATTTTCTTTAGCAAGGACCAAGGGCTATATTTGCAGAAGATTTGACCAGCTTTGGGATTTTAATTTGTTATGTTGATGAAGGAATGGTGTATTTAAGTTAGGGACATGTAAAACTATGTGAACATGAAGCCTTTTGTGTGAAGAAGCCATTTTTCCAACTTATATATGTTTAAACCAAATATGTGATCAATATGTCGAGAAAATGTATTTGATGTATAATGCTATTTTTTTTCTTGTGATTCTGTGTTGAAAATGATGTGAATATCATGGTTAAATGTTCTACTATGTGTTTGTATTAAGTGGGGAAAATAATGAGCTTTGGTGTGGGAAATGAGTGTGAAGTTGGTATGTCCAAAACAGAGGGTATGCCAGTTGTATATTGGGACTAAAATGCTAAATTTTGTGGGCATGATATTATTGAAGGGCTTGCTATGATTTAAATTATTGAGCATTCAATGATGAGTTAGGAACCTTTTGGTATGATTTTTGTAGGGGAAAAGTGCTGAAAATTGAGTCTCTTGATTTTTGTTATGAACTATGTAAACTGTGAAAAAAATCCCCATTCAAGGTGTCATTTTAAGCTCCCTAAAAACACCTTTTCTAACTAAATTCGGCTATAACATTTGTATTGTGGAAACATTAGGATTTGAAAAAAATTTGAGACCAAGAACAACCGAAAAATCATTTATAGACTGAGAGAAATGAAATTTTGAAAACTATTGCGCAGGACGCATGAGCGGGTTATTTGACCCTTTTATAAGTGGAATATTGGGAAGACATTTATATGGTAATTCACCCAACATTTTAAGGTATTAAACTGAAAATTTTCACAAGAAACTAAAATGTTTTGCTTAATTAATTAATACGAACTTTATGACCACTGTTTTACTAGTGTGAATAGAGTTTTGGTTTTGAAATGAAAAGTGTGTTTGCATAAAACTTTGCTATTAAGGTGATTGAATTTGACTTATATGGATTTTATGATATAGCTAGGATGATTGGAAATATTTTTATGTGAGCTTTGATGATTGTAAATAAATTATACAATTTTAGGTAATAAAACCCTACATATTGGATTTGAATTTGAATTTGTTTCCTTGATTTGTATTTCTCAAATTTTTTAATGCCCTATCGCAACCAACAGTACTAGTACTATAAGGGTATTGTTACCTAATACCTTGGTGTTCTCTTTCTATTCATGTGTTTTGCTCAAATGTTCCCTAATCTGCTCTCTTTGGATATTTAATCTTTTTTGGGACTTAATAGAAATTCTACCCAATGGGCATTGAATTGTTGAACTGTTAGCCTTTTTGAGTTGTGGTTTTTGTTGTGGTGATTGGGATGTTGGAGTTGTGATTTTTGTTGTGGTGATTGGAATGTTGGAGTTGAATTTGTGCTAAATTTTTGGATTGTGGTGTGTGGAGATTGCATTACCTGAGTTGGATGTTGGAGTTGTACTTTGCTGAGTTGTAGATGTTGGAGTTGTATTTTGCTAGAGTTGTACTTTGCTGTAAAAATTTTCTATTTTGACCATGTTGACGATTATATTCAAAACAATTGCAAAACTTATTTTTCCTTTCAAATGCCACATTGAATCTTAATTCTAGGGACATGAATGATGACTTTAGCGTGTGTTGTTGTGTTATAAAATACTACATTTAATTGCAGAAAGTTTTCATAACAAAAAAAAAAAAAAACTAAGAACAGTGGATTTTTAGTACCTACTATGTAGTGTTTTGGAATCTGTTTTGAGTATGGTTTTTGCTGGTGAAAAGGTTGAAAATGCATGCTTTTGTGTGCTTTATGTAAACTTGCTAAATTGTGGATGTTGGAGTTGTACTTTCCTGTGAACTTTTCTGTAAAAATTTTCTGTTTTGACCATGTTGATGATTATATTCAAAACAATTACAAAACTGATTTTTCCTTTCAAATGCCACATTGAATCTTGATTCTAGGGACATGAATGATGACTTTAGCATGTGCTGTTTTTCAAATGCCACATTGTATCTGATTTTTCCTTTCAATTGCCACATTGAATCTTGTTTTTTTTTTCTCTCCATGTTGACAGATTTTGACAGATCCATGCAGTTTCTCTTCAAATTTTTTTGCGAACTTTGTATGCATGATTTTCTATATTGGCCAATTATGTTTTGTTCCTTACATGTTAAAATGTTTGTCTGCAAAGTTTGAGATCATTCGGAGGTGTTTTATAGGTGTTTTACCCTTATAAACATAGAGAATGCTTGTTGGAAATTGAAGGCAACTTAGGGGATTTTGTGTTAATTTACTAAGTTTAATTTGTTTTCTTGAGAAATGATTGAGGGTGGATTTTCTGCTTACTAAGGGTTGATGGAAGGTCTTAGGTGCTAAGTATATGTAAAATTCATGCTTACTTGTCTTTGATATTATTTGGTGACCAAAGCATAATAGAGGCATGATGTGCACTTGGTGTATAATATGGACTTTACTTTTTTTTTTTTTTTGGATGATCTTGGAAGTGTTGTGATTGATTTATATGAACACTTTTTTAGATTTGGGATGTTTTCAAGGGTAAGGACCAATGTACGCTATAGCTTTTAATGTCAAATTCATTTTGAGATCTGGGAGTTGTTTTGTTCATAATTTTCTTATTGTAACATTCTCTTTAGGTACATGCAACTGTTTCAGTATTGAGCGTAAGAGATCGAACCAAAATAGTTGCCACAACACGTATTAAAAGTTTAGATCCTGAAAAGCTTGTTGGTCCTCATCCCTTAGGAGAAGATTGGTGTGAGATTGATATCATACAGCCACATTGTCATGATGAAAAGCTAATTTGCCCATACTCTATCCTCAAAACAGTTGGAGATGCTCACGGTGCACCCATTGCATGGCCGATGGCCTTGGTTTGCCTATTATTCTAGTGTCTAAATTCCTATGCATTGTTTAATGCTTTAGTGCAATTTGAGATACTCCCTGTTTTTTGGTAGTCGGTTGGCATCAATGAATCTTGTTCATTCGATTCTTTACTACAAAGGCAATTACTTTCTTACATTTTTTTCACTGTACGTAATGTAACCAGTTAGCAATAGTAGTGCTTATGTGGTTGTGGTGGTGACAAAATTCTTCTATTTTGATTTCTAACTTATGTTATTAATTTATATATGGCAAGTTCATAGGATTCGAGATGAATGATCAAGAGATGATGCTTTGTTGCAGATGGTATTTTGATGCTGCATATTAAGGAAAAGTGCGTTGAATTATTTTGCCAAGTGGAAGTACATTTTGATATATTAGTTGATTTAGCAGCCTTAATGATATGTTAGGATCTTATTTTGAAAGGATTTTTATAGTTTTGCTATTAGTATGACTTCCTGGACATATGTATACATGTAGACAGAATTCTATACTTCCTAATATATGCAGACATATTTTTTGGGTCATATTGTGATTTTATATTATGTTACATGTTATTTTTTTTATTATGTCAAATAATATATATTTAAAAATTAAAAATTTTAATAGTGACATAAAAAATGCTATCATATGTATCTATTATAACATATTTAAGCCACAAGATATGCAAAGAAATTATTATGTTTACACAAACAAATGTAACAGAAAAAGGTTTAAATTTTAGTAAAAATGTTGCTATATAGAATTTTAAATAACATAAAAAAGTGTAACAAGAAGTCTATTATGACATTTATTAATGTTGTGAGAATAGGTTTGACTTGGCAGTGTTAAATGTTATTAAAAATGCCTATTATGACATTTTTACATGTTAATATTAGTTCTAAATTTTAGAAAACGTTTGAATTTTGACCGTTAGCAAGCCTTTTTACAAGATGATAAAGTGTCATAATAGGTGGTCTGTGGTAACAATTGGCAATAGATAACATATATTATGACACTTCTTAGTGTCCCGAACTGCTATAGTAACATCGTTTTAGATGACATTTTCCAGAAGTGTCACAAAATTGAAAGTGCCACAAATATATACTTATTATAACACTTTTACCTGTCATAATAGGCTTAATTTCTAGCAGTGTCTTTATTCACAACTCAAAGTCAAGCAAACGTTAAATCTATAATACAAGAATTAATCAACAATTCTGCTCATATTTCATCATATCATCTACATTCAAACTTAAAGAATAAAACAAAACTCAAATACCAAATATAACCAAGGTTAACTTAAATTCTCAAGTTATAGCAAAATCTAACTTAATACACAAGTTTACTTTTTAAATAAAAATACAACCATAATGAATGACAAATCCATATCCAAAATTAGTAAGAAAATCATCACTCTATTATAGACAAATAAGCTCAATTTAACTCCAAAATCTCCATACTTTCAAAATTTTAAAATTTTCAAAATTTCAATAAAATTATTTGGTGCCAAGAAAACCCCAAGATCATTGATAAAAACATAGATAAAGAATATTACTAAACCACTTTCCCACACTTAAACTGCATAATATCCTCAATGGCAAAAAATAAACACAAGAAAGCATCTCCAAAGAGACCAAAAATAATAAAGGGATAGAAACTTTAAACAATACTTCCCAAGTGCAATAAAGTGCCAATAGATATCAAAACTGGAAATAGAAAGAAGAGCTTGTCCAAGAGGACTTTATTCTGACCTACAAAAGAAAACCATAAATAAAAGCACAAGAAAATTAATAAAATAAAGACATACCTAAATAAAAGAAAACAAACTAAAAGTCCTAAGAAAGCAAATAAAGACACGACTCACTCCCCCATGCTTAAAACGAAAAATATTTTCCTTATTACGAGGGGAAATAACACCTAACAATTACAAAACAAACCAAATATACACGCTTTTTCCACTCATCATGCTTTCTCATCAAACCTCTGTAAAAGAAATTAAAGTTCAATGAAAAAGGTATGTATGATGAATGTAGAAACAAGTGAAGTTTTTGAAAAAGGCCATGTTTAGGAAATAATTTTTCTAAATAAAACAAAACAAATGACCCTCATTCTTAAACATTCCTTTAGACCCACAAATAACTTTTTCAACATATGACGCATGGTATCTAAAGAATGCATCAAACTAGAAACCACCATTTTTTTTCTTCAAAAGATTTGTCACAATGAAAATTCCCCTTAAAACTTAGCATTTGAGTTTTCAAAGATGGCATCAAGAAATCCTTACTTTTCAATGCCTCTACAAATACTAAATTACCTTCGAGAAATTGGGGTGAAGGATAGAAATTATCACTGTCCTCCAAAGACTTCTTATAATGTAGCAATAAAAGATCTACCTTCTTGAGGCATGGTATGTAACACCCCAAAGCCTAGGCCCGCCAGGGCCGGGGATGTCGCCCCGTCCAAAGGACAAGGGGTATTTATAACTAGGCCACACAAATAAAATGGCTAAAATAAAATAATAGTTTAACATAAAAAAAATTATTACAGCCCAAAATACTCCAAGAATAAATCCATGAATTCCAAAACAAAAACAATAAATAAAATTATCCACTCTCGTCTCCCCAAAACAATACATAGAATCAAAAGACACATTCTCTTCCAATGCAGATATTACTAGCTACTCGACCCCACAGCAGGATCAACCTGAAATCATGATAAAAAGGTGATGAGACAGAAATCTCAGTAAGTCCGTGTGTGCTTTGGGTGTTTAGTGAAAACAATTCGTGGATGCAAAGTGTGAAACTTTGATAAGAGAAACATTGGCAAGCATCAAACATTAGTCAAAAGCAAGAGTGGCGTTTTCGCTTATCTAGCCGTACATAAGTAATGAAATCAACCACTCGAAAGAAAGGGATATGGGTTACCACACGTTGGGCCCCATAACCGGTCAGAATGCCGACACTTTGTGCAGACTGACAAAAGTAGGTGATCGGCCTACTGGGCAAGATACTCCTCCTTCTCTATACCCAAACAACAATCGGGTGTCCATTCCGGTAAAATATAGTCACTTGACTGAAAGCAAACTGCTAGCTCGGACCGTCACGACTCACTGGACTGACATCTTATCCGGGAAGGACTCACCCCTCAGAGGTGGCCACCTGCTGAGAGACTTACCCTAACCCTTCAAAGACTAGTCCTAGTAGTCCGCCCTTATTGAGTACTCAACGACGTTTCCCACTTGGGATAAAATGAACGAAGCATTGATCTTCATGAAAATATCAATTTGAGGGTTTCCAAAGTTTTGGGAGAAATCAGTTTTGGAAAGAGTTTTAAGTTTGAAAAATATGCTCATTAGCTTTTAAATAATTTAAGTGTTGGAAATAAAAACGAATTCAACCCTCAATTGCCTTCAGATAAACGAGTGTCCATACACTCCACATTTAGCTTGCCATAAGGAAAACATTTTCACATCGATAGGTTTTGTGCAGGAGCTTACCTGATTCTTGCTCACAACAATAAGGTCTCGAACAGCTGACCTAACCCCACATGGATAAATACAAATCTTAATCAATTTCAAGTCACAAACCACTTCCTCAATTTTAAATCAATTCACTTCACTATTACCATGATCCTAGTGTCCAAAGCTTTAAGATAAATTAATAACTAAATAGGTTTATAAGCTAAGTTTAATTTGTTATTTTAAATAATTAATGGTTTGGGAAATAAATTCTAATAAGTTGAAAGTTTAAACCTTGTTGGGAAAGATTTAGAGTTTATTTGATCAAGAGTCATAGATGGTACTAGGTAAAATAGTGATTTAATGATAGTTTAGTTGTTAGAAAATAATTGATAGCTAAAACTAGTTGAGATTAAATTTAATAAGCCTTTCTTGGAAAATATTAAGTAAATCCTTAAGGGTTTTGATTTAGTAAATATTTTACTAATTATGAATGATTCTCATAAAGCTTTAATTGATCTCTTTATTTTAAATAATATTTATTTATTTTATTTTCTGGCAAAATTATTATTTATTTAACTAAAATATCCTTTATATATAAAATAATTCCAAATCTACCCTTCCTAGGGTTTTTCGAAAATACTAGCAACATTATTTTATTGAGTATTTTATGCATAAAGTGAAAATTAGTTTTAGGGACAAATAGATCATGATCAAATTTCTATGGCCATCCTCAATCAAGAACATACACAATCCTTCAATTCATTAAATCATCCAAATCTTGCATATAGGCATAGATCTAAATTTATTAAGACATGATTTAACCTTTACTAGCACAAACATGATCATTGCTTCAATATTCTAGTCAAGCATATAATTCATATTCACCAAAGGTGACATAATCTCTAGCATACTTCATCACACATACTACCTATGACAAGCATCAAACTCAATTCCACATACAACCAACCAATATAATCCTTCCATGCATAAATCTCCTTCACAATCATACATGTACTCATGCTTCTATAATCAACAACACATAGTCAATCCCATCACCATTGATCTTTTAACAACATCATCCTAGAGACATGATTCTAGAGTTTAAAAGAAGGGTTGAAGGTACTTACTTGGTTGATGAATGCTTTGAAGGAGTTTAGAGTAGATCTCAACTCCTAAACGGCTAACCTTGTCCAAGGGAGATGGCGAGAGCAAGATTATGGGAGGAGAAGTCATCTGGCCAAAAAAGAGTGATTTCGGTCATGAGAGAGAGAGAGGGAGAGAGAGAGAGAGAAAGAGAGAAGAAGATATCATTAGCATGGTTATTCATATAGGTTCCCACTAGAGATCAAGTTTGAAGAGGATGAAGTTGATAGAGTGAATTTACCTTGAAGATGTTCTTGTTCTTCACAGAAATTTCTGCTTTTGATCCGAAGTAGCAAGGTGTTTTGAGGAGTTTGATGTTAATAATAGTGTTGATGGATTCACAGCAATGAGTAGACTAAATCTGGAGATTTTCGTGAGGGTTTGAGATGGTTTGGAGGGGTATTAGGCGTAGAGAAAAAGTAGGTGTTCATGGTGAAGTGTGTGTATTCTTGATGGTTGCAGAAAATAGAGAGAGTGAGGTAAGGAATTTGTAGCTACCGAATTTTCTGTGGGAGATAGGGCTGGCCGATTTTCAGTAGGGTTTAGGGAGTTGTTTCTCTGATTTGGAAGGGAAAAGGAAAGGTTAGTTGTTATAATGCTTGAAAAATATTTTTAGGAAGTGAATTTGGAAACTAAATATTCTAAGAATATCTTGATTGTTTGGACAGCTTTGAAGTCTCCTATGGCCGACTAGTTGTGTAGCTTTTCTGAGGAATTAAAGTTAGTTCAATAAGGCTTATGATGGCCGAAACTAAGGGGCACAATGATGGGGAAGAAGTCTGGTCAATTGAACAAGATATCATTGAAGGTTGCTAAATAAGATGGCTGGAATTTTGGAAAGTAATCAAGCTAAATTGCAGGGATTTGTTGGAGAGTTTTTCAGACAGCCATTGCTGTCTTTCATCCAGAAGCTTGTAGGAAACAATGGAGCTCTGTTAATGGTGGTTTAAGGGAGGTTTTGACAGATTAGGGCTGGTGTTTCGAGTAATACCCCCTGAAGCCTAAGCCCGCCAGGGCTGGGGATGTCGCCCCGTCCAAAGGACAAGGGGTCTTTACGACACGGTCACACAAACAAATTGCGGAATAAAAATAATATTTAACTCAAAAGTTATTACAACCTAGAGAAAACTTCAAGAATAAATCCATGAATTCCAAAACAAAACCATAAATAAAATTATTCACTCTCGCCTCCCCAAAGCAGTACATAAAATCAAAAGGCACATTCTCTTCCCAAGCAGATTTTACTAGCCACTCAACTCCACAGCAGGATCATCCTGAAATCATGATAGAAAGGTGATGAGAATGAAATCTCAGTAAGTCCGTGTGTGCTGTGGGTGTTTAGTGAAAACAGTTCGTGGATGCAGAGTGTGAAACTTTTATAAGAGAAAACATTGGCAAGCATCAAGCATTAGTCAAAAGTAAGAGTGGCGTTTTGGCTTATCTAGCCATACACAAGTAATGAAATCAACCACTCGAAAGAAAGGGATATGGATTACCACACGTTGGGCCCCATAACTGGTCAGAATGCCGACACTTTGTGCAGACTGACAAAAGTAGGTGATCGGCCTACTGGGCAAGATACTCCTCCTTCTCTATACCCAAACAACAACCGGGTGTCCATTCCGGCAAAACACAGTCACTTGACTGAAAACAAACTGCTAGCTCCGACCGGCACGACTCACTGGACTGACATCTTCTTCGGGAAAGACTCACCCCTCAGAGGTGGCCACCTGCTGAGAGACTTACCCTAACCCTTCAAAGACTAGTCCTAGTAGTCCACCCTTATTGAGTACTCAACGACGTTTCCCACTTGGGATAAAATGAACGAAGCATTGCTCTTCATGAAAATATCAATTTGAGGGTTTCCAAAGTTTTGGGAGAAATCAGTTTTGGAAAGAGTTTTTAGTTTGGAAAATCTGCTCATTAGCTTTTAAATAATTTAAGTGTTGGAAATAAGAACGAATTCAACCCTCAATTGCCTTTAGATAAATGAGTGTCCATACACTCTACATTTAGCTTGCCATAAGGAAAGTATTTTCACATCGATAGGTTTTATGCAGGAGCTTACCTGATTCTTACTCACAACAACAAGGTCTCGAACAGCTGACCTAACCCCACATGGGTAAATACAAATTTTAATCAAATTCAAGCTACAATCCACTTCCTCAATTTTAAATCAACTCATTTCACCACTACCATGATCCTAGTTTCCCAAGCTTTAAGGCAAAATAATAAATAAGCAGGTTTATAAGCTAAGTTTAATTTGTTATTTAAAATAATTAATGGTTTGGGAAAATAAATTCTAATAAGTTGAAAGTTTAAATCTTGTTAAGGAAAATTTAGAGTTTATTTGATCAAGAGTCATAGGTGGTACTAGGTAAAATAGTGATTTAATGATAGTCTAGTTGTTAGAAAATAGTTGATAGCTAGAACTAGTGAAGATTAAATTTAATGAGTCTTGTTTGGAAAATAATAAGTAAATCCTTAAGGGGTTTTGATTTAATAATTATTTTACTAATTACAAATATTTTTCATAAAGGCTTAAATTGATTTCTTTATTTTTAATAATATTTATTTATTTTTCTTTCTAGCAAAAATCATTATTTATTTGGCTAAAATATCATTTATATGTATAACAATTCCAAATCTATCATTCCTAGGGTTTTTCGAAATTTACTAGCAAAATTAGTATTGGATACTTTATTCATGAACTAGAATTAGCTTAGGAACAACTAGATCATGATCAAGATTCTATGGCCAACCACAATCAATAACATACACAATCCTTCGATTCATCAAATCATCCAAATCTTGCATCTAGGCATAGATCCAAATTTATTAAGACATGATTTAACCACTACTAGCATAAACATGAACATGGCTTCAATAATCTAATCATGCATAAACTCCTATTCACCAAATGTGACATAATCTCTAGCATGCTTCTTCACAAATACTACCTATGACACGCATCAACCCTCAAATCACCATACAATCATCCAAGATGAACCTTTCATGCATAAATCCCATCTCCTTCACAATCATACAATTGCTCATGCTTCAATCTCAACAATAAAAATATATACTCAAGTCCCATCACCATCCACCTACTCACAACATCATCCTAGAGACATGATTCTAGAGTTTACAAGGAAGATTGAAGGTACTTACTTGATTGATGAATGTCTTGAAAGAGTTTAGAGTAGATCTCCACTCCTAGATGGCTAATCTTGTCCAAGAGAGGTGGCGAAAGCATGGTCATGGAAAAAGAGACCATTCGGCCAAGGGAGGAAATTTCGGCCATGAGAGAGAGAGAGAGAGAGAGAGAGAGAAGAAGAAGAAGAAGAAGAAGAAGAAGGTAGTAGGTGAAAGAAGGTAATAATGGTGTTGATGGATTCACAGCAATGTGTAGATCAAATCTGGAAGTTTTTGAGATGGTTTGGAGGGGTATTAGGTGAAAGAAGGTAGTAGGTGTTCTTGGTGTAGTATGTGTGTTCTTAATGGTTGCTGAAAATCACGAGAGAGAGAGAAGGGAAGGCTGCCGAATTTTCTGTGAGGAATAGGGCTGGCCGATTTTCAGTAGGATTTGGGAAGTTGATTCTGTGATTTGGAAGGAAAAAGGAAAGGTTAGTTGTTACAATCTTGGTAGAATATTTTTAGGAATTGAATTTGGAAAGTAAATATCCTAAGAATATCTTGATTGTTTGGACAGCTTTGAAGTCTGCCATGGCTGACTGTTTGAGCAAAATTTCATGGGATTAGTGCTGGCTTATGGAGGCTTATGGTGGCTGAAATTAGGGTGCTTAATGGTGAAGAAGAAGCTTGGTCAATTGAGTAAGAGATTATGGAAGGTTGCCAAACAAGATGGCTGGAATTTTTGGAAAGTAATCAAGCTAAATTGTAGGGATTTGTTGGAGAGATTTTCGGACAGCCATTGATGGAATTTCGTGCAGAAGTTTAAGGGGATCAATGGATTTCTGTTGATGGAGGTTCAAGGAAGGTTTTTGTAGAAGTAGGTTGGTGTTTCGGTTGGATGAAAAATAGGAAACAAGCTGGAAAATTTTCTGCACAGAAATTCGCTGCACAGTGGTTTTTCTAGGCAGATTATCTTTCGCCACATCCAGCCATGTTGCAGCAAGCTGGGAGGGGGGTTTCAGGGGTATTCAAGGCTGGTTTCCAGCCTTCTTCATGGAGGAAAAACATGGCTAAGGTGCTGCACAAAATCTGGAAGAAAACAGCTTGGTTTTGCACCCTTAAAGCAGCGATTTGCCCAGAATTTTTTTTCTAGTTTTGCACTGCTTTTGTGCAGTCCGAAAATGGCAGAAATAATTCATGTTTTAAGCTGATATTAAGGCCATTTTTTGGCAGCACTTGGAAGGGAATTTTAGCTAAGGAGTTCGACAATTTGAAGGTACAACAAGCTGGAAAGTTTCAGCTCATGCCATGAAGGAAGAGGAACTAATTTGAAGAGAAATTTCAGCAAGCTCACTAGAGATATTTTCCTCATGGAATTCCTCACAACTCTTCCATATTTTTTTCAGACCATAGGTAGTCTTTTACCAAGACATTTTGATCCTAAAAGGCCTCAGCACTTTACTAAATTTTCTGGAAAGAAAAAGGCTAGAACACCTTGATCAAACTAATGAGTTGAGCATTGAGAAAAATTAAAGAATAAGGAAGAATGAATTTCCCTTCAAGAATTTCGAGTAGAGTAAAGAGTGAAATGAGAATTCCCCTAACATGTATCTCCTAGGACATTATCACCACCTTGTTCTAGGCTCTTAAGGCCAACACCAACTCCCCCTAAGCAAAAATACAATTTAATCTAGCTAAAGCTTCTATGCTAGAATTTGATCCTAAGACCTCAGGAATTAATTCCAAAGATTCTAACCACTAAACCCCAACAACTCTTGTTGCTATTCCCACTAGAAATATTATTTTCTATTCAATCCACAATCTATCTCCCTATTTTCACCTCGGGCGAAAATTACCATTTTGCCCCTCTCACACAATACTCACCATCAAGACTTCAAGACAATAAAAATCAAATCCAAAGCACATAGAAATCATATGAAAATATATTTAATTATGAAATAAAGTATGATATGCATCCCAACCCCCTTACTCTAAGGTTATTTTTGTCCAGGGTTTCACATTTCGGCTGGAAGAAAAATAGGAAACAAAGCTGGAAATCTGGACTGCCCGATTTTTTTCGCTGCACAGTAATTTTCTGGGCAGAATTTCGTCTGCCACTTCCAGCCAATTTGCAGAGAGTTTGAAGGGAAATTTCAGGGGTATTCAAGGCTGGTTTCCAGCCTTCTTCATGGAGGAAAAATGTGACTAAGGTGCTGCACAAAATCTGGAAGAAAACAGCTCAGTTTTGAGCCTCCAAGGTAGCGATTTGCCCAGAATTTTTCACTGGTTTTGCTCAATCTTTGTGCAGCCCGAAAATGGCAGAAATAATTCATGATTCAAACTGATCTTAAGGCCATTTTTCTGGCAGCATTTGGGAGGGAATGTTAGCTAAGAATATCGACAATTTGAAGGTACAACAAGCTGAAAAATTTCAGCTCATGCCATGAAGAAAGATGAGCTAGTCTAGAGTGAAATTTCAGCAAATTAACTAGAGGGATTTTTCCTCTCGGAATTCCCCTCAACTCTTCCATATTTTCAAGACCATAAGAAGTCTTTTACCAAGACATTTTGATCCCAAAAGACCTCAGCACTTTACTGAATTTTCTGGAAAGAAAAAGGCTAGAACATCTTGATCAAACTAAGGAGTTGAAAGCTAAGGAAAACCAAATATCAAGGGAACAAGAATTCCCTTTGGGAATTTTGAGTAGGCAAATGAGTGGAATGAGAATACTCCTAACATGTCTCTCCTAGGACATCATCACCACATTGATCTAGGCCCTTAAGGCCGAAACCATTCCTTCCCTAGCAAAAATAAAATATAATCAAGTTAAAGCTTCTATGATGGACTTTGAACTCAAGACCTCAAGAATAAATTCCAAACCTCTAACCACTAAACCACAACGACTCTTGTTGCTATTTCCACTAGAAAAATTATTTTCTATTCAATCCACAATCTATCTCCCTATTTTCACCTTGGGCAAAAATTATCATTTTGCCCCTCTCACACAATACTCACCAACAAGACTTCAAGACAATAAAAATCAAATCCAAAGCACGTAGAAATCATATGAAAATATATTTAATTATGAAATAAAGTATGATATGTATCCCAACCCCCTTCCTCTAAGGTTAGTTTTGACCGAGGTTTCACATCCTCCCCTCCTTAGAAGAATTTCGTCCTGAAATTCAGGCATACCTCTATTTCAGTTCGGGATACATCCGCTTAACCTATTCTTCCAACTCCTATATGGCATCCTGCGTGCCATGATGCTCCCACTGAATCTTAACCATCGATATTTGCTTATTTCATAGGGTTTTGACACTGCGGTCCAATATCCGCACAGTTTTCTCCACATAGCTCAGGTCTAATCGGTAAGCTACCGGTCCACTCTTTTCCTTAATAAAAAACGACCCCAAATATCTCGGATTCAACTTTCCGCCCTTCGATGCTTCAAAATTCCCCTATTCGGTGTCAGCTTTAAAAATACACGGTCCCCAACTTGAAATTCTAGATCCCTTCGCTGATTGTCCGCATAGCTCTTCTGCCGGCTCTGAGCCGCCTTTAACCTTTCCCGAATCAGTTTCACTTTATCCAACATTTCTTGGACACAAACCTCTCCGGTTTTGCTCACATGACCATCCTCCGTCCAACTCCAATACAACGGTACTTGACACTTGCGCTCATACAAAGCCTCGTACGGTGCCATCCCAATCAAGGCCTGATAGTTGTTGTTATAAGATAGCTCGGCATACGATGCACACTCGATCCAGTATTTGGATTACCCTTTTTGATTGCCCATCGGTGTGCGGATGCGCCGTCATACTGAATTTGAAATTCGATCCCATTGCCTCCTGGAACTTTCCCCAAAAACGAGAAGTAAACCTCGGGTCTCGATCTGACACAATGCTCGAAGGTACTCCATGAAGTCGGACTACTTCTCGAACATATGTCTGAGCCAGCTTCACTATGGAATCCCTCACATTTACCGGGATGAAGTGGGCCGACTTGGTCAATCGATCCACCACCACCCATATGGCATCCTTCTGGGTCTTTGACATGGGAAGTCCGGTGACAAAATCCATAGTCACCTCCTCCCACTTCCATTCCGGCACTGGCAATGGCTGCAATAGCCCTGCTGAGTTCCTATGCCCCGCTTTAACTTTCTGGCAAGTAAGGCAAGTCGACACATACTTGACCAGATCTTGCTTCATTCTGTGCCACCAGTATGCTCTCTTCAAATCCTGATACATCTTGACCTCTCCCGAATGAATGGCGTACTTACTCTTGTGCGCCTCCTCCAAAATTCTGTCCTTTAATTGCTGCTCCTCGGGTACACATAATCGGTCTCTGAAATGAAATGTTCCCGCCTCATCATAACGAAATTCGTTGTCCGGTCGCTTAAGCTCCTTATCCTTGAAAATTTGAAACTCAGCATTGCTTCGCTGAGCTTCCACTATTTCTTGCTTCAAATCCGGCACCAACTTCAAATTACTGATGACGATTCTTTTATCTTGTACCTCCACCCTTCTGTCCAATACATCCTGAACTACTTGCATCTCCTGCACCTTTAGTCTAGCCATTCCAACTTTTTTGCTTAGGGCGTCTGCCACAACGTTGGCCTTCCCGGGATAGTAGTTGATCGGGTAACGGTATTCCTCCAAGAATTCCATCCATCTTCATTGCCTCAAGTTCAAATCCTTCTGAGTGAAGATATACTTCAGACTCTTATGGTCGGTGAACACCTCGTACTCGGCTCCATACAAGTAGTGTCGCCATTTCTTTAGGGCGAACACTATAGCTGCCAGCTCCAAATCATGAGTGGGGTAGTTCACTTCATGGGGTCTTAGCTTCCGAGAAGCATAAGCAATTACTTTCCTATCTTGCATCAACACCGCTCCCAGTCCTTCTTGCAAAGCGTCGGTGTATAGCGCGTAAGATTTACCTTCCTCCGGTAGACTCAACACAAGTGCTGTCATCAGTCTCTTCTTCAGTTCTTGGAAGCTTTTCTCGCATTTTATATCCCATACAAATGGAACATCCTTTCTCAACAAACGGGTCATTGGCGATGCGAGTGTCGAAAATCCCTTAATAAACCTTCGGTAGTATCCGGCCAATCCCAAGAAACTCCGGATCTCAATAATATTCTCCGGCTGCTTCCAGTCTGATACCGCCTCGACCTTTGCCAGATCTACCTTGATTCCTTCCTTGGTCACCACATGGCCAAGGAATGCCACACTGTCTAGCCAGAATTCGCACTTGCTGAATTTGGCGTACAGCTTGTGCTCCCGTAATTTCTCCAACACGAGCCTTAGATGTCCCGCATGCTCCTCCGGACTCTTGGAGTAGATCAAAATATCATCGATGAAGACCGCCAAAAACTTATCCAGATAGGGTCGGAATACTCGGTGCATTAGGTCCATGAATACTGCTGGAGCGCTAGTTACCCTGAATGGCATCACCACGAACTCGTAATGTCCATAGCGGGTGTTAAAGGCTGTCTTAGGAATATCGACTTCTCTTATCCGCACCTGGTAGTAACCTTGCCTCAGATCCAACTTGGAATAGCAACTGGATCCTTGCAGCTGATCAAATAGCTCGTCAATCAGTGGGAGGGGGTACTTGTTCTTAATCGTCAAATTGTTCAGCCCTCGGTAGTCGATGCATAGCCTCAAGGTCCCATCCTTCTTCTTCACAAATAGTACAGGCACTCCCCAAGGTGACGTGCTAGGTCAGATGTAACCCTGACCCACCAACTCCTCTAACTGCTCCTTTAATTCCTTCAATTCTGCCGGTGCCATTCGGTACAGAGTCCATGATACTGGTTCCGCCCCCGGAATTAAGTCGATAGTGAATTCCACCTCTCGGTCGGGATGTAAAGAGTCAAGCTCCGCCGGGAACACATCGGGAAAGTCCCTCACCACTTCGGTGTCCTCCAAAGTGCACTGGTCCTTCGGCTTGTTTATCACGTAAGCTAGATAACCTTGACAACCTTGCCTCAACAATTTTCGGGCCTTAGCCCCCGCAATCAAGTACTTTAGTTCTTTCACTCTCTTACCATTGAATTCCAACACATCACAACCCGGTCTAACAAACTGAACTGACTTATTTTTAAAGTCTACTCTAGCCCCATGCTTGGTTAACCAGTCCATCCCCAAAATCAAGTCATAATCCTCAATGTCTAACACAATCAAATCTCCATCCAGATTTTCTCTCCCCACCTTAATCTTACAATCCCTCACAAACTGATCTGCTTGCACCATTTTCCCCAAATGTGTGCTTACCTCTAAAATGAAAGGTAGCTCCACTCCATCCCAACCCAAATGATATGCACATAACTTGTTTATATAGGAATGAGTAGAGCCAGGATCAATCAAAGCATTAACGGAACGTCCTTGAATAGTGAACGTACCTTCCACCACCGCTGCATCAGCCCCAACTTCCTCTCTGTTGAGAGCGAATACCTTGGCCTTCACTTGCGGCTTCGGTGCTCCACTCCCGGATGCTCCCATGGTGTTAGCTTGGTTGGGCCCCGGGTTCTGAGCCGAGTTCCCTTGCCCGACTCGGTGCAACTTAGGGCAGGTATTCCTCAGGTGGTTCAGGTCACCACAGTGGTAGCACTTTCTATCTCCACCCTTGGACCAACAATTTCTCTCGGTGTGGCCTTTCTTCCCACACTGCCTGCATGTCGGGAGGTTTGGTGCAGGTCTACCCGGTGCTGTCCGGGCCTGCTTTCCCCGATTCTGCCATTGATGATTAGTAGGGCGCTTGTGAAGTTGCGGCCTCGAGAAATGTCCCTACTGCTGCCTTGGCGGCTGGAAAGGCTTGGTCGCCATCCTGCTGCGGTCCTCGTTCTCCGTGCGAGTAGCTGCGTCCATAGCCCCTGAATAAGTTATCGGTGGAACAGGTGCCAATGCCCTCCTTAGTTCCGGTCTCAACCCCTTGACGAACTGCCTCGTCCTGTTCTGCTCGGTGTCAACCAACCTTTGGCAGTACTTCGACAATTGCGTGAATCGCGCCGCGTATTGAGCCACTGACATGCTCCCCTACTTCAAATTCTGAAATTCGTCCTCCCGCTTCTCCACAATCCACTGAGGGATGTACTTAGCCCTGAAGGCTTCAACGAAGTTGGACCACGACCACTCTTGCTCATCCATCACCCAGTCCTCTTGGACCCGCTGCCACCATGCCCGAGCTAGCCCTCTCAATCGAAAAGCTACAAACTTAACCATCTGCTCCTCCGAATACTGGAGCGTTGCGAAAATGTCTTCCATTTGTTCGACCCATTGCTCGGCCTTCTGGTCTTGCTCAGCTTCACCCATAAAGATGGGTAGTTGGAACTTTAAGAATTTCTTCAATGCCTCGTCTTCCCCTCTAGGGTGCCTTCGCTCGGTCAGCGTCTGAAGAATCTCGGCCACTTTGCTGAGTGCCTGGCCCATTAACACATCTACTGGGGCATCCGACCCCATGCCCATCTCGGGATCACTTTGTCCATTACCCTGATGGGGTGATTGCATCTGTTCAGTTTCAACTTTCGGTGCTACATGGTCTGCCTCCGGAATCCTTCTGGCTGAAGAAGCTGCACGTCTCTTGGGTGCCATTCTATACCATACCCCAGATGTTAAATGTATGCACTCAAGTATCAAATCATTTTAGTGGTGCAAGCATACATAGCCAAGTATGAGTAGAAAGAAGTCAGATGCAACTTATTTAAAGGATTGCTCATAAATTTTGAATTCAAAATTTGACTTGCATAAATCCAAAGTTGTGAATAGAACATAAAATTGAAAATCTTTGACATACTAGTTCTCGAAAGACAACAAATAAATAATCATCTAAAACAAAATAACTCTTACTTCTCTAATCCTCATCCGAACCCTCATCATCAGCCTCATACAACCAACCCCCAATGTTCTTAGAAAAATCTACTCCGTCCCCGCTAGCAAATCCCTCAATTGGCTCCTTCCCAGGGCGCCTAGAACTCTCTCCGGCCTCAACTCGGCTGAAGGAAGGAATGAAAGAAGGCCTGGGTGGAGACTCATAGTCTATCTCCCCTAGGTCATCACTAGCTGCTGCTAAATCCATTTCGGGATTAGGAGGGTGGGGTTTAGGATCCACTATCATCATATCATTCTCACTGTCAGAGCTTATGTCTATCACCGGGATTGGAGGTGGCTCTAAGAACTGGACCTCGTCCTCACTGCTATCCTCCATAAGGTCAAACTCATCATCATTTCCATCCTCCATAGGGATAACCTCGACATCATTGTTATCCTCTATAGGGAAAACTACTGAGGGGCAGCTTGGGGAACTGGAAGGTCCTCCTGGTCTAGATAGTAAGGTGGGTGCCACTGCTGCCCTTTCCCTGCTGTCCTAAGCAGTCTAACCGTCCTACAGAATCAACAAGATAGGTTAGATAATATTTAAACTTAAATAAATAAAACATATGCCATCAATATTTGCCTATAACCTAGTGCTCTGATACCACTTGTAACACCCCGAAGCCTAGGCCCGCCAGGGCCGGGGATGTCGCCCCGTCCAAAGGACAAGGGGTCTTTATAACTAGGTCACATAAATAAAATGGCTGAAATAAAATAATACTTTAACTTAAAAAAAAATTTATTACAACCCAAAATACTCCAAGAATAAATCATGAATTCCAAAACAAAAACCATAAATAAAATTATCCACTTTCGTCTCCCCAAAGCAATACAAAGAATCAAAAGACACATTCTCTTCCAAGGCAGATATTACTAGCAACTCGACCCCACAGCAAGATCAACCTAAAATCATGATAAAAAGGTGATGAGACAGAAATCTCAGTAAGTCCATGTGTACTTTGGGTGTTTTGTGAAAACAGTTCGTGGATGCAAAGTGTGAAACTTTGATAAGAGAAATATTGGCAAGCATCAAACATTAGTCAATAGCAAGAGTGGCGTTTTGGCTTATCTAGCCGTACATTAGTAATGAAATCAACCACTCGAAAGAAAGGGATATGGGTTACCACACGTTGGGCCCCATAACCGGTCAGAATGCCGACACTTTGTGCAGACTGACAAAAGTAGGTGATCGGCCTACTGGGCAAGATACTCCTCCTTCTCTATACCTAAACAATAACCGGGTGTCCATTCCGACAAAATACAGTCACTTGACAGAAAGCAAACTGCTAGCTCGGACCGGCACGACTCACTGGACTGACATCTTATCCGGAAGGACTCACCCCTCAGAGGTGGCCACCTGCTGAGAGACTTACCCTAACCCTTCAAAGACTAGTCCTAGTAGTCCACCCTTATTGAGTACTCAATGACGTTTCCCACTTGGGATAAAATGAACGAAGCATTGCTCTTCATGAAAATATCAATTTGAGGGTTTCCAAAGTTTTGGGAGAAATCAGTTTTGGAAAGAGTTTTAAGTTTGGAAAATCTGCTCATTAGCTTTTAAATAATTTAAGTGTTGGAAATAAGAACGAATTCAACCCTCAATTGCCTTCAGATAAACGAGTGTCCATACACTCCACATTTAGCTTGCCATAAGGAAAACATTTTCACATCGATAGGTTTTATGCAGGAGCTTACCTGATTCTTGCTCACAACAATAAGGTCTCGAACAGCTGACCTAACCCCACATGGGTAAAAACAAATCTTAATCAATTTCAAGTCACAAACCACTTCCTCAATTTTAAATCAATTCAATTCACTACTACCATGATCCTAGTATCCCAAGCTTTAAGATAAAATAATAACTAAATAGGTTTATAAGCTAAGTTTAATTTGTTATTTGAAATAATTAATGGTTTGGGAAATAAATTCTAATAAGTTGAAAGTTTAAACCTTGTTGGGAAAGATTTAGAGTTTATTTGATCAAGAGTCATAGATGGTACTAGGTAAAATAGTGATTTAATGATAGTTTAGTTGTTAGAAAATAATTGATAGCTAAAACTAGTTGAGATTAAATTTAATAAACCTTTCTTGGAAAATATTAAGTAAATCCTTAAGGGTTTTGATTTAGTAAATATTTTACTAATTATGAATCATCATCATAAAGCTTTAATTGATCTCTTTATTTTAAATAATATTTATTTTATTTTACTTTCTAACAAAATTATTATTTATTTGACTAAAATATCCTTTATATATATAATAATTCCAAATATACCCTTCCTAGGGTTTTTCGAAAATACTAGCAACATTATTTTATTGAGTATTTTATGCATAAAGTGAAAATTAGTTTTAGGGACAACTAGATCATGATCAAATTTCTATGGCCATCCTCAATCAAGAACATACATAATCCTTCAATTCATTAAATCATCCAAATCTTGCATATAGGCATAGATCTAAATTTATTAAGACATGATTTAACCTTTACTAGCATAAACATGATCATGGCTTCAATATTCTAGTCACGCATATAACTCCTATTCACCAAAGGTGACATAATCTCTAGCATACTTCATCACACATACTACCTATGACATGCATCAAACTCAATTCCACATACAACCCACCAATATAATCGTTCCATGCATAAATCTCCTTCACAATCATACATGTACTCATGCTTCTATCATCAACAACACATACTCAATCCCATCGCCATTCATCTTTTAACAACATCATCCTAAAGACATGATTCTAGAGTTTAAAATAATGATTGAAGGTACTTACTTGGTTGATGAATGCTTTGAAGGAGTTTAGAGTAGATCTCAACTCCTAAATGGCTAACCTTGTCCAAGGGAGATGGCAAGAGCAAGATTATGGGAGGAGAAGTCATCCGGCCAAAGAAGAGTGACTTCGGCCATGAGAGAGAGAGAGGGAGAGAGAGAGAGAGAGAAAGAGAGAAGAAAAGATCATTAGCATGGTTATTCATATAGGTTCCCACTAGAGATCAAGTTTGAAGAGGATGAAGTTGATAGAGTGAATTTACCTTGAAGATGTTCTTGTTCTTCACAGAAATTTCTGCTTTTGATCCGAAGTAGCAAGATGTTTTGAGGAGTTTGATGTTAATAATGGTGTTGATGGATTCACAGCAATGGGTAGACTAAATCTGGAGATTTTTGTGAGGGTTTGAGATGGTTTGGAGGGGTATTAGGCGTAGAGAAGAAGTAGGTGTTCTTGGTGTAGTGTGTGTGTTCTTGATGGTTGCAGAAAATCGAGAGAGAGAGGTAAGGAATTTGCAGCTGCCGAATTTTCTGTGGGAGATAGGGCTGGCCGATTTTCAGTAGGGTTTAGGGAGTTGTTTCTCTGATTTGGCAGGGAAAAGGAAAGGTTAGTTGTTACAATCCTTGAAGAATATTTTTAGGAAGTGAATTTGGAAACTAAATATTCTAAGAATATCTTGATTGTTTGGACAGCTTTGAAGTCTCCTATGGCCGACTGGTTGTGTAGCTTTTCTGAGGAATTAAAGCTGGTTCAATAAGGCTTATGATGGCCGAAACTAAGGGGCACAATGATGGAGAAGAAGTCTGGTCAATTGAGCAAGATATCATGGAAGGTTGCTGAATAAGATGGCTGGAATTTTGGAAAGTAATCAAGCTAAATTGCAGGGATTTGTTGGAGAGATTTTCGGATAGCCATTGCTGCCTTTCGTCCAGAAGCTTGTGGGAAACATTGGAGTTCTGTTAATGGTGGTTTAAGGGAGGTTTTGACATATTAGGGCTGGTGTTTCGGCTGGAAGAAAAATGGGAAACAAAGCTGGAAATCAGGACTGCCCAGTTTTTTTCGCTGCACAGTAATTTTCTTGGCAGAATTTCGTCTGCCACTTCCAGCCAATTTGCAAAGTGTTTGAAGGGGAATTTCAGGGGTATTCAAGGCTGGTTTCCAGCCTTCTTCATGGAGGAAAAACGTGGCTAAGGTGCTGCATAAAATCTGGAAGAAAACAGCTTGATTTTGAGCCTCCAAGGTAGCGATTTGCCCAGAATTTTTCACTGGTTTTACTCAGTCTTTGTGCTGCCCGAAAATGGCAGAAATAATTCATGATTCAAACTAATCTTAAGGCCATTTTTTTGGCAGCATTTGGAAGGGAATGTTAGCTAAGAATCTCGACAATTTGAAGGTACAATAAGCTTGAAAATTTTAGCTCATGCCATGAAGAAAGATGAGCTAGTCTAGAGTGAAATTTCAAAAAACTTACTAGAGGGATTTTTCCTCTTGGAATTCCCCTCAACTCTTCCATATTTTCCAGACCATAAGAAGTCTTTTACTAAGACATTTTGATCCTAAAAGACCTCGGCACTTTACTGAATTTTCTGGAAAGAAAAAGGCTAGAACATCTTGATCAAACTAAGGAGTTGAAAGCTAAGGAAAACCAAATATCAAGGGAACAAGAATTCCCTTTGGGAATTTCGGGTTGGCAAAGGAGTGGAATTAGAATACTCCTAACATGTCTCTCCTAGGACATCGTCACCACATTGATCTAGGCCCTTAAGGCCGAAACCATTCCTTCCCAAGCAAAAATAAAATTTAATCAAGTTAAAGCTTCTATGATGGACTTTGAACTCAAGACCTCAAGAATAAATTCCAAAGCTCTAACCACTAAACCACAACGACTCTTGTTGCTATTTCCACTAGAAAAATTATTTTCTATTCAATCCACAATCTATCTCCCTTTTTTCACCTCGGGCAAAAATTACCATTTTGCCCCTCTCACACAATACTCACCAACAAAACTTCAAGACAATAAAAATCAAATCCAAAGCACATAGAAATCATATGAAAATATATTTAATTATGAAATAAAGTATGATATGCATCCTAACCCCCTTACTCTAAGGTTGGTTTTGACCGGGGTTTCACGTGGTAAATTTAACATATCATCAATAGCATCGTTAGGCTTTGGAAATATTAGAGCATAGATTAGAATCAAAACTTTTCCTCATCACATTGGGTAATTGTTCCTCATTTCCTTTCTCCTCTTCTTAAGGTTCCTCTTGTGCAAGAGTATGGACCTTTATGGCATCTTCAACCAACTTGGCTAGTTGTGTTCCTGCAGAGCTCATTCATTGCGATGCTTCTTCATGCCACCTAATAGACGTATTTATGTTGGCAACAAAGGATTTGATTGAAACTTCAAGTGACGTCTCACTAAAAGTGTTAATCCGAGCTTGCAACCTTGCCAACGTATCATTATTGTAGCTCCTTTGACATTGTGCCCATGAATAATTGTCCATTATGATGTTAATCTCACACTCAAAGAAAAATAAAGATCAAATCAAAAATAAAAACAAAAACAAACAAAAATAATAGAAAAATAAAGAAAATAAAAAAACATAAATTAAAAATATTCACAAACTACCTAAACACAAAGTTAGTGGTATTTACAAATATAACAAAGGCTAAATCAACAAGATTTGAATGTTTTCAATAGTGTCCATCCCCAACAACGGCGCCAAAACCATAATGCGTGTTTTTTAGTGTAGAAAATATTACTAACAAAGAATACAATTACTCAAGTTTTAATTAAAATGCCAACCACTAAAACCACACATACGGATAATTATACTCTTCGCATAGTATAGGGAATAGCAAGTATCAAATCTACAAGAACTTAGGCTCTCACCTTACTTTACCCAAATCTTTACTGTTTAGCCAATAAAATAAGAAGAGAATAAAAAAGAAAATAAATAAAGATAAAATAGATATAACTCAAGAATGCAATTTTATGTAACTAGACAATTATCTTAAAAATATAAGATTGAATCAATTAGCATTCATCATAATCAATTGTTGCCTTGGCATCATAAATGATTTAATATAGACCCATTTCGTTTACAATCTATGGAATCACTGTCTTCTAGTTAAACTAGTGAACATATTATGTCTCGACTAACTGATAGGGGTTAAAATTATCATTCTTTTCCTAGTTATTTGAGGTTATTTTAAGATATATTTGTTGTAATAACTAGGCATGTTCCTTCCTATTTGACTTTTTGCCTGTAAAAGGTGTTTTTGGCAAATATGTGCAGATTTAAGTTAAAATCGAGTAGAAAATGCACACAATCAGAATAGACCTGGTGCCAGGCCTAACGAATGGACTAGGCACCGAGTCTGATTTGCTCCAATAGAAGAAGTTAAGCAAACTTCAAGGGCATTCCAGAACAGACCTGGTGCGAAGTCTAGCAAGTGCACCTAGCACCAAGTCCAATCTTTCTACCAGGGAGGAATGGCTAAAAATAGAGCAAAAACAGGGAAAGAATATAGTACACCTGGTGCCCGGTGGGTTGAGGTACCCGACGCTAGGTATGCTCTGGAGGCAGATATTTTGTGCAAGAAATTAGGGCTTATCCAATGATTTTGGTATTTTCCTACTCCTACTCGGTCAAGACTTCCTTAGCCACAAAATTGGCATCCAGGAGGCCTATAAAAGTACAAGAGAACACAAAGGTTGGAGATATACAACATAGAAAGGTGAATTAAAGGGCAAAAATTCAGAATCTCTCATTGAAGGAGGTTTCACCCAAATCAAGGAGAATTGTTTAAGGGAGTCATTAAGGAAGAAGAAAGAGACTTGTCTATGAATGCTTTGTTTTCTCTTTATCTTCTTTTCCTTTAGAAGTGATGTATTCAATGTTTTTATTATAATTTACATTATTTTAGGATTCATGATTTTGTGTTAATTTAGTTATTTGATCAATTCTTTGTCATTTTTTGTATTTGATTACTTGATTTCATTGGTTATTGATATGAGTTCTTCTAATTGACTTCGACAAAATGATGTTAGGAGTTTCGTTGCATTGATTTCGTATTTGTTGAATCTTAATTGATTTGAACAATAAAGTTAGGATTTTAGAACTAAGTGATCAAATGTTAAGTTAATTTCGCCTTGACATAGGGTTATTAGCTAATTTCATGTTTTTAAGGAATTGAGATTCATGCATGTTTTGGTTAGGATGCCTTGATTGAAAATTTTGCTAATTGAATTAAAATATAAGTGATGAGCTTAATGAATGTTTTAGTTTAATTGACAAATCTATTAATATTAATCAAAATATACGATTCCATGGGTTGAAAAATGAAGTGAAATATACCTAAGTAAATTCATGACTTGACAAACGATTGAATTTTACTTTACATTCCTTCATGATGCCAAGATGATAATTAATTGAGGGAATTGCTAGTTGGTTCATTATCATGTTTTCCAGGACAAGTGTTTTGTAACACCCCACTACCTAGGCCCGACAGGGCCAGGGATGTTACCCCGTCCAAAGGACAAGAGGTCTTTATAACTAGGTCACACAAAAGAAAATAAAAGTAATACTTTAAAATTGAACTTATTACAACCCAAAAATACATGAACAAATCCAAAATAAATTGTTCGCTACCATCTCTCAAAACAACACATAAGAAAAATAACATAAAGTCTTCAAAGCATAGGCAACAAATCTAGCTATTCATCTCCACAGCAGGATCGACCTGAAAACATGGCATAAAATATGATGAGATAAAAATCTCAATAAGTCCGTGTGTGCTTTGGGTGTTCAGTGAAAATAGTTCATAGATGCAAAATGTGAAAACTTTATAAGAGAAATATTGGCAAGCAATAAACATTAGTAAAAAACAAGAGTGGTGTTTTCGGCTTTTCCATCCATACATAATTTATAAGATCAACCACTCAAAAGAAATGATTATGGGTTACCACACGTTGGGCCCCATAACCGGATGGTCAGTATGCCACACTTTGTGCATACTGCTGGTTAGAATGCCGACACTTTGTGCAGACTGACAAAAGTAGATGATCGGCCTACCAGGCAAGATACTCCTCCTTCTCTATACCCAAACAACAACCGAGCATACATTCCGGCAAAACACAGTCACTTGACTGAAATAAAAACTGCTAGCTCGGACCGGCATGACTAAATAGTACTGACGTTTCTCTAAGTTGAGTTTTATCTTCTGGAGGTGGCCTCCTGGTAGAAGACTCACTCTTACTCTTCAAAACTAGTACTACTAGCCTACCCTTATTGAGTACTCAACGATAATTGTCCCACTTGGGAGAAAACTGGTAAAACATAGCTTTACTTGAAAATGGCAATTAAGGGTTTCCAAAGTCCTTGTCAAAATTGGTTTTAGAAACAGTTTAGTGTTTTGAGTAAAACTGCCTGTTGATTTTCAAATAATTAGTTTGACTGAAACAAGTAGGAAAACAGTCCTTAATTGCCTTTACCAAATCAGTGTTCACATACTTTGAGGTTAGCTTGCCATAGTAACCTTTTACAACAAACAAGTTTTATGCAGGAGCTTACCTGATCCTTTACTTGCTCAAATTCAAAAGTCTTCCAAGGCTGACCTAACCCCGCCTGGGGTAAACACAAGACATAAGGTTACACTCAAGCTATATTCACTTACACAAATAATCCTAGTTCAACTTATTACAATCATGACCCTAACGTTCTAAGCTTTAAGGCTTGATGATAAAGAATTTTATAAAATAAGTCTAGTTTGATAAGTTAAAATAACTAGGGTTTCTAAAATAATTGCTAATAAATTATAAACTCAAATAATAATTCTAGAGTGTTATTATTAATAAATAAACTAAGGTTTGGATATTGAATAATACCAAGCCCTATATAATATTAATAAATGGTAATTTAAAAAAATAGCTTTATTGTACATAAATAATAAATTACAAATAATTTTTTAATTAATTTTTTAATAGATAATAAATAATTAGTAATAATTAAAATTAATGATAAATTAATTATATTAAATTTTTAATTGATAAATAACAAATAGATTTTAATATAAATAATATTTAGGAATATAGGTAAAAGTTTTAACTAGGGCCTACAATGCCATTATTTAATTCTAATATTTTATTTATTATTATTATTTATATAAAATATTTATTTATTATTATATATTATTTTTAATAAAAGATTTTATTTCTTTGATAATTAAAAGATTAATATTTTAATTAATAATCCAATCCAAATCTTCCAAGAGTTTCGAATTTTTTAGAGAAAAATATAGTAGTAATTCTAACTAAAGTAATAAAATTTGTTAATAAAAATAACTTAGACTTAACAAGAAAATAATTTTTCACCATGATTTTCCTATTGCTAGAAAAGATTCATAAACATATTCTCCAACATCAAATAATAAACCAATCCATTCACGAACATATGCTTGAATTATCTCATACTATCACACGGCTAATTTCCTGCTAGGCATAATCATCATTAGTGGCTTCAATGGAAAATAGAAACATAAGAGCCTAATCACCCTTGGTGTCATAATATCTAACATGCTTCAGACATCCATAAATTTTATTAAGCATGATGAGCATACATTGATTCCAAAGAAAATCCATATAACTTAGTCATATACACTAATCCTTATATCTTAACTCCATCCCTTTCCTTCACATACATATCCCCAATCTCCTATTCATATCCATTCTTCCTATCATCATCTAAGAGACATGAATTCAGAAATAAAAGAAGGATTTAAGAATAATTACTTGGTTGTCGATTACTTTGATGAAGACTAAAGAAGGTCCACACGCGATGGAGAGTCTTGAGTGATCCAACGGAAAAACAGCCATGGTTGATGGTTGATCAACCATTTTGGCCGAGAGAGAGAGAGAGAGAGAGAGAGAGAGAGAGAGAGATAGAGAGAGAGAGAGAGAGAGAGAGAGCATTAGAAAGGTTTGTTGAGAATTGAATGGAAGAGGATGAACAAGAAGGTTGTTCTTGGTTTACCTTGTTGATGTTTTTGAGACCTTCAAGAAAAAGCTGATTTTGATCCGAATGAAAATTCTTGTTTGCGTGTTTTTGTGTTAATAATACCAGAAATGAAGCCTAGGGATTAAGTATAAGTGATCTGGAGTATTTGAGAGTGATTGGAGGTGTTTAGAGTAGGTTTAGGCTTGAAGAAGTATAGTGTGTGTTCTTGGTGTTCTTGGTGAAAATGGAGAGAATTTGAGAGAAAAGCTCACAATTTTTTGGAGTGTTGTTGGCTGAATGGATTGGGGTAGATAGGAGTGTTGGTTTTCAGCTAGTGGAAGAGAGAGTGATCAGATTTTTTTGAAATTCAAATGGAGGAAATTGTGGAGCTGTTTAAGGTAGGAGGTTAGCTAATGGTGCTTGATCAAGGAAGGTTTCTTTGCTCTTCAATGGTACCGGCTGAACAAGCTGATTTTATTGACATGAATGAAGGTTGTTTAGGTATATAGCTGGCCGAATTTTAGTCTATGATGGCAGAGAAAATTCTGGTTTATTAGCTTGTTACAAGAGTGGTTTAATAGAGTAAAATTCTGGAATTTTTTTTTTTTTTGAAGTTCAAATGAGTTTTGGTTAGAGTAATCTTAGGAGATTTTTGAGGTATGATTATGGAGTCCAAGAACTCAAGGTAAGTGTGGAGGTTAATGGTGGTCAGTCCATGGCTGAACAAGGTTCAATTTACAGAGATTTGAAGGGTGTTCTTCGGCCTTGGCTTTGAGAGACAAAGCTGGAAAATTTTCTGGTTTCAAGGCTCAAGAGTTTTGAATGATGAAGACTTTTGTTGCAGAATTTTTGCATTTACTTGGCTCGATTTACAGCTGGTTTTCTGGAGTGTTTGAAGGTCTTACAAGGGTAGTTTTCCAGCCTTCTTTTTGGAGAAAAATAGAGGGTGTTTCAGCTGAATTGCTAACAAAAAGACAGCTCCAATTCCAGCTTAGAATGCAGCGATTTGTGCAGGAATTTTTTCCTAGTTTTGTGCAGTTTGTGCAGTCCGAAAATTGCACAGAATTTTCAGCCTTCAAACCACATGAAATGACCATTTTTTTGGCAGAAAATGAGTAGGTTTACTGGCTGAATTTTCCGAAAAGCTTGTCTGCAAAAATTCTGGAAAATTTCCAGATTTTCCTTCATTAAAACTATGAACAACATCAAAGTAAGATTGAAGGTTCTACCATAGTGATTTATTTCTCTTGGGAATCCATCCTAACTACTCTCCTATTTTCGGCCAATCCTCTATCCTCCAAGACTGTTTTTTCAAAATTCAAGGCTGAAGAATCATCACAGAATTTTTGGAATTTAAAAGGAGAGATTTAATGGATTTTGGTTTATTTAAATTATGAAGGTGCTAGGACAAAGCTAGAGGTAATAAAAGGACAAGAATTCCTCTATAATTCTTTTTAGGACACAATGATAAGATTAGAACATTCTCTTCATGTCTCCCCTAAGACAACATTCCTATTTTTATGGAATGCAAGAAAACAAAATTCAAACTTAATCAAGATAATCATGATAAAAACTTAAATGGTGGGCTTTGAACTCATGACATTAACAATTAAACCACAAAGCTCTAACTACTAAACCACACTAACTCTTGCTCTTATTTTCTCACCAACATATTCCTCTTATTTAATCCTCAAGCTATCTTTCTATTTTTACCTCAAGCAAAATTACCATTTTACCCTTCCTACTCAATAAGCATAACTAAGCTTTTTAACCTATAAACCACAATTCTAAAGCATATAAAATCATTCAAAAATATATATATTCATGAAAAATAACATGATATGCATCTCGACCCCCTTACTCTAGGATGCTTTAGGTGGTGTTTCACATGTTTAAATTGCATAAACCTACATTCTTGAGTTGTATATATATATATATATCTATATATCTATATATATATATATATATATATATTCTTTTTATTCTTTTCTCACTTTATTTGGGGTTGGTTAAACAATGAATGAAAAGTGATTAGTGTATACTTGTTCCTTTGAGGATCGATACTCGTTAATTCCCTATACTATGCTTGCGATGAGTATACTTGCTCATATATGTATTTCGGGATTAATGTTTTAATTAGAACTTGATTAAGGGATGGATTTAAATTTGATTATTTTTATACCTAAATTTTACGCATTAAGTTTTTGGCATTGTTGTCGGGAAACAATATCATGAAAGCTTGAATTTTGTTGATCTAACCATGTTTATATATTTATATGTTCATATGTCTATTTGTGAATATGTATATATATTCTTTTAGTGTATATCTTGTTGTTTGTACTATTGTGTGACTTAATTAACTTGCTTATTTCATGTTGTACTTGTAAATACCACTAACTTTTGTATTTAGGTAGTTTAAAATATATCTAATGTGTGTGTTTTTCTTTTCTTTATTTTTTCTATTATTTACTTTTACCTTTTTGTTTTTTCTTTTGTTTGTTTTTCTATTATTTTTGTTTGATTTTCTTATGTGATTTTTGTGTGAAGTTAACATCATCGTGGACAACTACTTTTAGGCACAAGATCCAAGGAGTTATAATGACGAGAATTTGGCAAATTTGCAAGCTCGGATTGATGTTTTTTGTGAGACATCACTTGAAGCTTCAATGCTTTCTTTTGTCACCATGCCATAAAGGCCCATACGCTTGAAAAAGAAAATCCACAAGGAAAAGAGAGAGGATATGAGAAACAGTTATCCAATGTGGAAAGGGAGAGCAAGGGTCCAAATGATGATGTGTTGAATTTAACATGCCTCAGGGAGTTGGATCTTTTTCAACGCTATATCATAAGAAGTCCTTGGAGGATAGTGGTAATTTCTACCATTCACCCTCAATTTCAGGGAGGTAACTTAGCTTTTATAGACCATGCATTGAAAAGTAAGGATTTCTTGAACCCATCTTTGAAAACTCAAAATGCTATGTTTTAAGAGGAATTTTCAATGTGACAAATCTTTTGAAGGGTTAAATGGTGATTTAACATTTGCTGCATTCTTTAGAGACCATGTGCATTTATTTGTTGGCAAAAATATTTGTGTGTCTAAAGACATATTAGAGAATAAGGTTCATGTGTTTTATTTTGTTGAGAAAAATTATTTCTATGAACCTTCTATTTTTCAAAAACCTTTCTTCTTCCTACATTCATCTTGCCTATTTTCTACTTTGAACTTAAACCTTTTTTACATGGGTTTGATGAGGAAGCATGATGAATGGAAAGATTTTGTATCTTTATTTTATGTTTGGAGTTGGTAGGTGTTATTTTCCCCAAATAAGGAAATATTTTCAATCTTAGGTATGGGGGCGTGAGCCATGTCTCTATTTACTTTGTTACGATTCTTATTAGTATTTGTCTTTAGTTTGTTTTTTTTTATTTAGGTGTGTTTTTATTTTGTTATTATTTTTCTTGCGCTTTTATTTGTGTTTTGTTTTATAGGTAGGAATAAAGTCCTCTTGAACAAGCCTTTCTCTCTATTTCCAATTTTGCTATCTATTGGCACTTTATTGCACTTGGGGAATATTGGTTAAATTTTCTACCCCTTTATTATTTTTGGTCCTTTTGGATATGCATTTTTGTATTAATTTTTGGCAAACGAGGACATTATTCAATTTAAGTGTGGGGGAGTGCTTCTTTGCCCAAATTTTTATCAAGTATCTTGGTATTAAGCTACTTTGAAAAATTTTAGTTTAAAAGATTTTGATGTTGCCAGTTCCTTGAAAGTTTTGAAAATTTGAAGATTTAAAAGTTTGGAACTTTTGGAGCTAATTCACAATGGAAGTACTTTCTTCTCTTTCTTTTTCCTCTTTTTTTATTTTAGTCATCTTGGTTGTACTCTTATTGTTCTATCTATGGCCATTGAGGACAATGTCTAGTTTAAGTGTGTGTGTGTGTGTGGGGGGGGGGGGAATAAGGTTGAAGAAATATTTCCATATCATTTTTGTGAAAATTTTTCAAAAAATTTTAGTGGTTTTCATTGTTAATCAAGGTTATAATTGTTAGTGTTATGCCTTAGAGGCAATCACTTGTACATTTTATATGACACGTTTTATTTTAATAAAAGGCATTTTTATCTTATAGTTTCTTTTATTTACTTTAAGTAATATAACTGTTCGATAAAGTCCGTAGTACAACACTGTGTTAAAGAAATCATGATAGAGATCGTGATATGAGATTCCTACTACACTGGATGGCGTTAGTACTTAAATAGTCCCTAGTCATAGTATTAACGAGACAGGACATCATTAATGCGTCAAGACTAGCATGTGTTAGACTTCATGATTTGATTAGACGGTGGTTCTCATAACCATGAGTATTGAGATACTCAAAGTTAACACATGGATGCTTGTTAATGGAATAGAGTGCACGTGGCGCCAAGTGGGTCGAAGGTACCCGGCGCCAGGTATGCTCTGGAGGTGGATATTCTGTAAACGAAATTAGGGTTTATCTAATGAGTTTGGTTCATGCATGTTAGCATCCAAGAGGCCTATAAAAGTACAAGAGGATACAAGGGTTGGAGATATACAACATAGAGAAGTGAATTAAAGGGCAAAAATTCTAAATCTCTCATTAAAGGAGGTGTTCACCAAAATCAAGGAGGATTGTTCAAGAGAGTCTTCAAGAAAGAAAAAAAAGGCTTGTCTATGAGTGCTTTTTTTTTCTCTTTGTCTTTTTTTCCTTTAGAAATGATGTATTCAATGATTTTATTGTAATTTAATATTATTTTGGGATTCATGATGTTGTGTTAATTTAGTTATTTGATCAATTCTTTGTCAGCTTTGGTGTTTGATTACTTGATTTCATTTGTTATTGATGCGAGTTCTTCTAATTAACTTTGACAAAACGATGTTAGGATTTTCATTGCATTGACTTCATATTTGTTGAATCTTGATGGATTTGAACGATGAAGTTAGGATTTTAGAACTAAGTTATCAAAAATTAAGTTAATGTGACAAGGGTTATTAGCTAATTTTATGTTTTTAAGGAATTGAGGTTCATGCATGTTATGGTTAGGATAGCTTGATTGATAAATCTGATAATTGAATCAAAATATAAGTGGTGAGCTTAATGCATGTTTTGGTTATATTAGCTTGATTGACAAATCTGTTAATATGAATCAAAATATAGGATTCCATGGATTAACAAACGAAGTGAAATTTACCTAAGTAAAATTCATGACTTGACAAACGACTGAATTTTACTTTATGTTCCTTCATGATGCTAAGATGATGATTAATTGAGAGAATTGCTAGTTGGTTCATTATCGTGTTTTCTAGGATAAGTGTTTAAATTGCATAAACCTACATCCTTTAGTTGTATATATTTTTATTTTTCTTTTTATTCTTTTCTCACTTTATTTAGGTTCAGTTAAATAATGAATGAAAAGTGATTAGTGTGTACTTGTTCTTTTGAGAATTGATATTCGTTAATTTTCTATATTATGCTTTGTGATGAGTATACTTGGTCATATGTGTATTTTGGGATTAATGTTTTTAATTAAAACTTGATTAAGGGATGGATTTAAATTTGATAATTTTTTATACCCAAAATTTACGCATCACTAACTTATCCAAAAAATGCATTAAAATCAATCCTCATATAAACCCCTATATTCTTAGTGATTTAAAACATAAAATTAGTCAATGAATCCATATTCTAGCAATCATTAACCAACCTTTGATTACCAATGTTCTAAACAATTAACCACTTTTTCAAGCAAGTTAAGAAATAACAAATATGAAATTAATTAATTGAAGTCATTACCAACCTCTTTTTCAAACAAGTCAATAACAAAAATCAATCAACCAACTCTGTAAGAAAAATAAGTAATCAAATACCAGGAACATAAATTAATTTATCAAAAGTTTCAATTAACTCAAAATCATAATCTCCAAAATAATATCCAATTACAATCAAAACATTAAGTACATCATTGTTCTAGAAAAGTAAACAAAGGATAAAAGATAAAAGTCATAGACAAGCCCTTCTTCTTCTCTTGAAAACCTCTTTTGAACAATGCTCTTTTAAGTGGTAATTGAGTAGCTAGCTTAGATCCTTCAAACCACCCTTTTCTCGTGTTTTTCTTGTATTTATAGGCCTTCTTGATACCAAAATTCGTTACTTGAGAAGTCTAGTTCGAGAAGAATTTAAAAAATACCAAAATTCTTTGAAAAATGCACAGGATTTTTGCCATCCAGAGCGTACCTGACGTCGGGTACAGTAGGGCCACCTAGCACCAGGTCTATTCTATTCTTCTTAGTTTTTGTTGTTTAACTAGAAAAGACCCCACACCTAGTCCATTGCCTAAGCCCGGTACCAGGTCTATTCTGAATTCTTCCAGAAATATACTCTGTTTTTCGTTGCTTGACCAAAATGGACCTGGCGCCTGGTGTCCTGGCTAGGTCTGACGTCAGGTCTGTTTTGGAATTATTCATTTTTTGATTGATTTTTACTCAAATCTACACAAATTTTTTAAAAATACTTTTTACAAGAAAAATGTTAAATAAGAAGGAATATGCCTAGTTATTACAACAAATATATTACAAAATAACCTTAAATAACTAAAATAATAATAATAATTTTAGCCCCTATCACTCTTCCAGAAATTTCAACCAGCTCTATGAATATCTCATATTTACCACTGCATAGATAGTATCACCACTTCTTCATAGAAAACATAATAGCAGCTAATTTCAAATTGTGTGTAGGGTAGTTTATCTCATGCTATTTAAAGTTTCTCGAGGCAAAAGCTACGGCTCTGTTCTCCTACATCAGCACTACTCATAGTCCTTCCTTTGAGGCATTCGTGTATAAAGTATAAGGCTTCTCTTCTTCAGTAATGTCAACACATGTGTCGTCATCTATCTCCTCTTCAGTTCTTGGAAGGTTTTCTGACTTTTTTTACTTCATAGAAACCGCACATCCTTTTGTTGCACCCTAGTTAAAGGCGAGGCATGGGTTAAGAACCTACTAATGAAATGGCTATAATACTCAGCTGGACCAAGAATCTTCTAATTTCCCTGTCGATCTCAGGTTTTATCTAATTCTTATAGCTTCCATCTTAACAAGATCTACTTGATTCTTTTCTTAGTCACTACGTGCCCTAAAAACGACTTTGTTCTAACCAAAACTGACATTTGCTAACTTAGCATGCAGTTGGTGCTTCTTCAACTTTTTCAAAACCAAATTTTGGTGCTCCACATGTTCCTTTGGGCTTTTAAAATAAATCAAGATGATGTCAATGAAAATCACGACAATTTGTCTAGGTAAGGCCGGAATGTTCAGTGCATCCAATCCATGAAAATTATAGGTATGTTCGCAATCCATAAAGGAATTACAATAAATTTATAGTGCCCATTCCAGGTGTTAAATGCAGTATTCAGAATATCTTCATCCCAGATCCTTATTTGGTAATACTTTTATCTTAGATCGAGAATAGAGTAAAAACTCATCAATGAGTGGAAATGGTTATTTATTCTTAATCATTAGTCTGTTTAAACCATGATAGTCGATGCACAACAACAGGGTCCTATTGTTCTTCTTCACGAGTAACACCAATACTCTCCACAACAAAGTACTTGGTCGTATGTATCCTTACCCCAACAATTTCTCTAATTGCTCTTTCAGTTCCTTAAGTTCCGCAGGGGCCATACGGCATCGAGTCTTAGAGATTAGCTCCGCTTCCAGTATTAGACCAATGGTAAACTCCACTACCCAGGGTGGAGGTAGAATTGTGAATTCTTTGGAGAAAACATCTGCAAACTCTCTTACCACAACAGTGCTCTCTAGTGTGCATCCATCCTTAGACTTGTTAATCAAATACACTAAGTAGTCTTGGCAACCCTTCTTAAGCATCTACTAGGCTTTTATTCCCACGATTAAGTTATTCGGCTATTTAACACGTTTCTCTTTTAGTTCCAAACATCTCTCCCAGGCCTAATAAATTGCACTATCTTACATTTACAGCCTACCTAAGTTTGGTGCTCAGATAACCAATCAATGCCTAAGATAATATCATAAACCTTGAAGGGTATTAAAATGAGATCCACAAGTAATTTTTCTCTCCCCACTTCAATCTCACACCATTTTATATATTTCCTTACTTATACATATTTTCCCAACAGTATGCTAACTAATAAAGTATAGGGCAATTCTAAGCTAACATATCTTAACTTATATGCATAAGATTTATCTCTATATGAATGAGTGAAACAATAGTTTGCTAGTACATTTACTTTGTAATTTTAGATAGAAAGCATACCTTCAGCCATATGATATTGGCTTCCATTGCTCCATGGTTTAGAGCAGACATATTGGCTTTTACGTAAGGCCTTTGATTATTTCCTCCATAATTTGCACTATTACCGTAGTTGACTTGTTTAGCTAGTGGAATGGGGTTACTATGAGTGTTAAGTTGTAGATTGTTTCAGAAGTAATTGAGGTCCTCATAGTTTGGTTGCATCGTTGAACCAATAGTCCTTCTCCTTTTGTCCCTTCCTCCCAAATCAGTGGCATGTTACTATACCCCGAGTAGTGCTAGTAGGATTTACTTTTAGTTGTTTCCCGTTATTTCCACCCAAATACCCAACTAGCCTTTTACTCGAAAAATGTTTGGCAAAGGTGAAGCTCTTCCATAAAGTTTGCTCTTGTCTTCATTCTCTATGTAGGTGACTGCATCAACTTCTATAGCATAGGTGGTCGAAGGAAGGGGACTAATGCCCTCTTCAGCTCTTGCCTAAGACTTTTCAAAAATTGGTGAGTACTATTTTGTTTAATGTCCACTAGCTTTTGGTAATACTTGGAGAGCCGATTGAAGCGAGTAGCACACTGAGCCACTGTCATTCTTCCCTATCTAAGATTCTGGAACTCATCCTTCCTCTTTTCTAGCACCCATTGTGAAATGAAATTGACCATAAATAATACCAAGAACTGGTCCCATATCAATTCCAAATCAGTATTCTCCCATATCCACCAGTCTATCGTGTGTCCTTTTAGATGGAAAGCCGTGGACTTAACCATATGTTCTTCCACATACTTTAGAGTACAGAAGATATCCTCTATTTGCTCGATCCATAATTCGGCCTTTTGCCCTCGTTCTGCTTCCCCAAAGTACAACAGTGATTGAAATTTGAGAAATCTCTCAACGGACTAACCATTGCCCCTTGGTGTCCAATCCTTGATTAGATTCAATAGAATTTTCATCTTTTTTCCAAAAGCTTGTGCTATTGAGACCTCTTTGGGTTCTGTATTCTTTGGTCCCACATTCTCGACTTAGGGTCCTTTGTTGTGCTCGGCTGGCGAGGGAATCGGATTAGGGCTGTCTTCGCAAGGTGGTTCCTAGTCGCGGTTCCCTCAAGATGTACCATTAATCTCCTTCTTAATGGCATGATTTCACTATATTACTCAAGCTTTATTATTAGTTAACTATACGGGAAATTTATATATAAGAAAATGGTTCATGCATGGTATGTTATTGTTAATCATATTGGTTAAGCAAACACAAAAATTAGAAATAACCCGTAACTGACCACTAGTACATAGGTGATCATATATATAACTATCATTAATAAAGATAGTAGTGATTAAATCATCCATACATCTTTTAATCCAAAGGTGGGCAAAGTCCTAGCATTTAGAGAAAGCAAAATAAAAACATATGCTTAAGTCAGGTGGTTCAAATGTCTCTAATTTCATTAGTTCTTCCCAAAAATTTCTATCAATCGAAATATTCATCATCAGAAGACCAATAAAACTCCAGAAGGCCCTGTCTTATCTTTCCTAGGATCCCCCACATTTACCCTCTTCCCTACTCGCCCGCCTTTAGGGTCTCTACTCATTCTTTGGCTTTACCCATGAAAATTGTGCGGCTAGCTCAGAATCTGACTTAGCTACTAGAACTATCACCCCGTTTGGAAAAAGACAACTTTCTAAAGATTGCCAATCTACTGAAATTCTCTCCTGATCTAACGAAAGTTAGTTCTATAGCCTCGGCCCTTGAGATCTTAATGTTATTAATTCAACTGGTTCAAGAGTTCACTATTCTCATATAGAATAATCAAATTTATTTTGTAAAATTGTTCCAATTTTTTGAAATATATTTTTCTAAGTCTCAACCTGACCAAAAATCAAAACCATAATTTTTTTCCCCAAAATTTAAAAAACTAAATTTACTATACCCGTTCTAAAAATTTTTCAATGCATAATAATTCATTGCTCATAATTTGTCAAATTAATACTTGGAGCCTTTATGTGTAAAACATATGCTATGATTTTTGGAACATTTTCATGCATTAAATGCATATATTTATATCTATATCTTTTCATATATTTGATGCATAACTCCATTCCAAAATCATAACCATTATGAGGAATTTCATAACAATATTTATGCATAAATAAATCATGTTATCATAATTGAAACATTATTTTCAATGAACATTAGTTTCATGCATAATTATTTTCTCAAAATGGCAAGTCCATAATTTAAATCATAATTTACATGCCATATTCATAAAATTGTGCATACATCATATGTGCATTTTAATTCAAATTTTTGCATGATTTAATCATGGTAATTTGCTAGTTATAGTATGCATTTAAAAAGGATGCTTGGGATGTTACGACTTAGCATAGTCCAAGCTAGCAATTTCAACCTAATTTAATTCCCTGCTCCTCCTCCGTCTATCTTCACCAAATCTACCGTATACTATATATATAAATTAATTTCCTATTTAAATTTTTCACACAAAATTCTAATCAAAATGCTAGGGTAATTATAGAATTATTGGTGAGTGCCCATCATGTATACATTTTTATGCTATTTGTGTCTTATTTGTGATAAAATCCTATTTAAATTACTACTTACCATATCCTTTTTGCCTCGTTCTGTATAGGGATTGTAAAAAATCAATTGAGGATAAATAAAGGTGGAAAAGGATAAAGATTGACGCAAAATGGTGAAAAAATCCAATACCTAGGCAGCCTAGGCTACTTCGAATAGGTTCGGGCCGCCTAGGCTGGCAATTTAAAAAGAAACCTGTTGGGAAATATGCCATCTTAGACTAGGTTTCTGATGTAAATATCGAATATTTTATAAAATAATTTATTTTCAAAAATCGTTTGTGAATTTATATTTTATTTGTGCACAATTACGATTAGAAAAGACCCGTTGTATTTAACTAAGTGGTCCTTGTGAATGGAGGTCTTTCACAGTAAGGTATGGATTATGGGTTACTTAACACATAAACATTCGTTCTTAACTGATTAATGAGAATGGGAATCTCATCATGACTAGGTTATTATGTTGTGAATTCCAAATAGGGAATGGCTTACCTTTAGCCAGTCAGTAGTCCACTTACTTCATGATATAAGCGTATTTCGAATACGTATAACAGAACCTATAGTAGTGGTTTTTTAAAGTACTATATGGTTGAAACCTAGACTACTACCACCACAGCATAGACAAGTATTCTATGACTTAAGTATGAATTGATAGTTTGACGAAGCTGGAAGTATATACTTTGATATGCTATAGTTGAGGTTTTATCGTAGGACCAATATACTTGCATGTTGGGTATGTGTGACTAGTTAGTTAAGACAGACTTATACAAGAGAGTTTCCATACTATATCACCCCTTGTGGTTATCTGAATGATCTACACATCTAGGGCCCTGGGAACACATGACTTGGATGTTTGCTTTAGGATAGCTCCCTAGGAAAGTGAAAACAATCCAGGAATTCGTTGATCATTGGACTAGAAGCTTAAGGATGGTAGATGTCATTTAGAAAGTTGTTAGTATACTTCTTCATCTCTAAATGTACAGCAATGTATAGAGGGGTATTTTAGTCATTACACCTGTAGGTCGGACACTTTGCTAATGCAGCATTGTCTTTAGGGTCAATATTTCCTTATGGTAATATTAGGAAATATTTAAAATGTAAAATATAGCTATTTATATGGCAAGGGTATTTTGGTCATTTTAGCAGCCAAGGCGGTGTGTCTTTTGATCCCCCAGTATAGACTGTGAGTCCTAATTAAATACAGGCTAAGGAATTGATCTTAAATTAAATAGAATTTATTTTATTTAAGTAGCCTGATTTAATTGTTGGGTTAGAATAAAATAAAGGTCCATGGAGAGAGAGAATTAATTAAATTAGTTTGGTGGGTTAATTAATTATTCAAGGCTTTGGCCCAGTTTGAATAATTAAATATTAACCTGGGACTGAACTAACATAGGCTTGTTAATTGAACTAGTTTATTTAGGTTGGGAAATTAATTATTTGTTGGGCCATTTATTTGGTTCTAATTAGAATAATTAATTTAGTCCAAAAAGCTAAACTAAGAGTCTAATGGGCCAGTCCAGTTTAACCTAGGGTTTTATTTAGGTTAAAGAGGAGAATAGGAAACAACGTTGTTTTTCACTACTTCTCCTCGGTGGAAAAAAGGAAGACGCCTCTCTCTCTCTCTCTCTCTCTCTCTCTCTCTCTCTCTCTCTCTCTCTCTCTCTCTCTCTCTTCAGAAAATATTCCTTAGCCCTGTAAGTTGTTTACTAAACGAGATTAGGCAGGCCATATACTGGAAGATCGAGAGGTTGGCGTTCACATACATGCACAGACGAAGTAGGAGGCTTGCAGGAATCACACCAGAGGTTTCCACTAACGCACCTACCTTGGTTCAACACATTCTGGTCCAGCCAATTTTTGGAACAAGAAGAAAAGGTTAGTTTTTTTTAACCTCAAAATCTGGACAGAGCGCAACCGGCGCCGGCTCTATTTGGGAGTTCCCATGTTCTTTAGTTTCTGCAATTTTCACTTCCGCTGCGTGCCTTGTTTTCTCCTTTTTAAACCTTCAATTGGTATCAGAGAATGAATGTTTTGTGAAAATATAGGGAGCATGCATCTAGTTGAATAAAACTGGACACATATGTGTGATTAAACTGTGACCCTTCGCTGTTTTTGGTATGGATAGATTCTCTGTTAAACCTCTCTGATGGAGGTATAGGAGATTTGTAATTTACTATTTTTCTTAGCAAATCGTGTAAGCCCAATGTTAATGGGTATAGGCAATTGTTTGTTTTTGTGGATTTCATTGCATTTGGGTTGAAATTGGAGAGCCAACGAAGCCAAAAGTTGTGCAGAAAAATAGAAGAAATTTGTAGAAGAAAATTACAAAAAAAAAAAAAAAAACTGCAGGAAGAAGACCCAACAGACTACAACTAGGGGTACCGGAACCAGCGTCGGCTCGGGTTTGGGATCCGGTCCACACTGGTTGCCCATGGGTCCTAGTTCTGTGCGGCGGGTGCAGTAGGCCAAGGAGAAATTTTTATTTTTCCTTGTAATTTTTTTCTTGCGTTTTCCTTTTTGTTTTGGGGCCCATACCAGGCGAAGTTAATATTTTTGTAATAGTTAATATTCAAAGAATATTAGTGCATGAAAAATATTAGTAAGGGATTTTAGGATTAAACAAAACCATTAATTAATTAATTAATGTGTTTAATTCTATTATCTGGGCACTTAGGTTTAAAAAATAGAAAAGCTTGAAAACATCTATTCTTTTCTAGCATGCTATTTTTTTTAAAGTACCTATGTGCATGTTTTCTCAAAGACCAAAGTTTTTGGGAATATTTTTTACAAGGAAAACATTTTTTGACAAATTAAATGGTTATTTTAACTTGAACAAAAATTAATCCTTAGATATTTTTATAAGTTAAAATAGAAAGCCATTTTGTTTTAATTTTGGCACAAGAAAATTGTTTTGTCAAATAAACTTAAGACCAAAGTTTCTAGAAAGTTTTAATTAGAAATTTTTTGAAATCATTAAGTTTTTAACTTAAATAAAATTTGTTCATAGAAAAATCTCTCAAAGGATATAAACTTTGACATAGAGATTTTAATGGATTTAGAAATTTTATTTATGAGTTAAGGAAAAACTTAATGAAAATTTTCAAAATGATATTTTTCAGAAAAAACCTTGTTTTAAAAGACTAAGTGGGAGGGGGTTCCAACGGCCCCACGGCTTTCATCACGATCCTCATTAGAGATCAAGGGTCCCCTCGCGTCACCTTAAGAGTGAACCCGTATAGGATGGGGATACCACAAGGATATAGATCTAATGGAGGGATATAATTAATAACCCAGGGCACGTACTATGATCGGCCAGCCCCTCCTTGGAGGTCATAGTGCGAGGTATGTCCATAGGAAATGAGAGTAAACGGTCATCCCCTCAATGGAGTTATCTTCTAGATCATTACCTAGAAAGGAAATTAATTTGTGGTGGTTAACACACTTAACTTAGGGAACTGTTAATCTTCCCAATAAGCTATATCAGTTGTCCTAAGAGCTAAATTAATTATTATCAGTTTTGATAATACGGATAAAGTGCACAAATTATTTTATTTTCACAAACTAAATGTTTTTCTTTTATTTTCAATTTTTCAGAAATGGTGGGAGGTTCTTTTAGTCCATTGGCCATTATTCTCAGAGAGAATAAGCTAACGTGACCAAACTATGTGGATTGGAAGAGGTAACTGGACATAATACTCACAGCAGAAAAGTATAAGTATGCCTTTTACGAAACCTGCCCTATTATCAGGAAAGGTTCCACTACTGAGAAGCGTGAGGCTGAGAAGGTATGGAAGAAGGCTAATGAGATGGCTCATTGTTACATATTGGCCTCCATGTCTAATGTGCTCCAGTCAAAACATGAGCACATGGCTTCTGCGTACGATATAAATCAATCATTGGCCACGATGTGTTAGTGTTGTGCCCTAGAGGTAATCACTTGTACATTATATATGACACATTTTATTTTAATAAGAGGCATAATTTATCTTAAAGTTTCTTTTGTTCACATTTAAGTAATTTAACTGTTGGATAAAATCCCTAGTACAACATTGTGTTAAGGAAATCATTATATAAGATTCCTACTACACTGTATTGTGTTAGTACTTAAATAGTCCCTAGTCGTAGTATTAATGACACAGGACATCATTAATGCGTTCAGACTAACATGTGTTAGACTTCTTGATTTGATCAAGTGATGGTTCTTATATCCGTGAGTATTGAGATACTCAAAGTTAACACATGATGCTTGTTAATAGAACAAGTTCATTGGATGACCTAACTTTGAGATAATCGCATGGATAACTATTTAGTGCCAGTGATATAATCTCAATATAGCAAACGTGCAAGTATCCTTAGACTTGAGATCTTCAATGTACTTTGTTTGTTGAGCATTGTACTTTGATTCCAATCTCCGGAGCTCGATCGAGGGCCGCCTATAGAATGGATATTAGGTACATTATGAGGTAAACGAAAGTAGTTGAGAGAGTCAATAAAGGATTCACCACTCCTAATAGTAGGGGCGAATATATCACGGCCACTTGTTAGAATTACTACTCGAGAAGTCCTTGGTCAAGGCGATTGTGTATTGGAAATAGTTCTAATTGATACACATCTAGAGTAGTAGGTTCCTGGTACAAGTACTATCATATTCGAGCTAGAATTAATTCTGGAGGGAGTTGGCACTAATTTCGTACTCCAAACCGAATGAGATGTGTTGCTAGATACCACTCATGATTTGGGAATATGGGTTTATTAATTGATGAATTAATAAACCAATCCTGATTAGAATTAATAGGATTAATTCTAATTAATTATGGATTATTAATCTCAAAGACGTTTGGATTAATTCATGTTCACTACCAATTGACTGGGAAACCTAATAGGTCATACACAATCGAGGATTATATACTCAAGATGTTATTTGATAATATAATGGGGTTGATTGAGAGAAAGAGAAGTTGTTGTGGATAAATTATAATTAGTTATAATTTGTGGTCTAAATTGTAATTGTAAGAACTTGATGTTTCCAATTACAATTAGAGAACTCTAATTGTTTTAGAATTCCAGATTTTAAGTGAATTTTTTGATTTTATGATGATATAACCAAAAAACCCTAGAGTGGAATTCACATGAAAATTGCAGCCACCTAAACTTTCTATTCTTCTTCTCTCTTTCGGTTGTTCTTGTGAGGAACCCTAGCCGCCATCTTTTTCTGGTAGCACAGGAAATTTTGGTGTTTGAGTATTCCTCTGTGTGGATTATTGTTAGAGATAATCACACACTGTAATTATAGTGGTTAGACGTCCAACCCTCGTAGAGTTTGCACAAGAGGTTTGCTGGATCGCGCCTCAACTTGAAGAAGAAATTTTGTTCTTCGAACGATCAAACAAAGGTAAAAAGTTGTTACTTTTATTATCTTTATGTCTTGTTTTCCACACATAGGCGGGTTCTGGGATGATATCTCGTTTTATTCTTCCGCTGCGCCGTATACGATACGCGAGAGATACCCATCAGTGGTATCAGAGCCATGCTATGTGTGGTCTACGGACATTGTTTTGGCATGAAAAACTATTTTCATATATTCATGTTTGTCTTTGTTCACTGTGAAAATCGTTTTCACTTGAGTCGAAATCATTTCGAGCTTTGTGGGTTGGGTTCGTAGCACAATATGATTGTGTAAAAATTATAGCATATTTCAAAAGGTGCTTTCTTTATGTGCTAAAAATTTTCTGCAAAAAAACGTTTTCTTGAACATGGTTGTTGCCCTCCATTTCATCTTATGAATTTGACTTTCTATTTTGTTTTGTTTAAACTAACAAATTGGTTGTTGTTTTGAGCTTCAAAATAGAAAATTCTGCTAAGAATTGTTCTCGCTGATCTGTTGCAGAAGATTAGGGCACCAGAAACTGTTTTTGGAAAATTTTTCTGAAAAATCGCCGCCACTTCCCGACTACAGCCGGCGCCCGCTCTGGCCTCCAAACCGGCGCTAGTTCCATTCTATTTGTGATGTCCAGAAATCATTTTTGGAAGAGGAAAATTTTTTTAAAAACCAGAATACAGCTGATGCCGGTTCTAGCATCCAAACCGGCGCTGGTTTTGCTTTGTTTGCGACATTCCAGCTATTTAAAAAAAAATTCTTGGAATAGAATTTTGAAAGGGAAAAATCTCATTTGATGAGAGGTGGTAAAATAAAAATTTTTACCGCTGTTTTCGTTGCTGGAGACGGGACCCAAAAGCATTTTCTCAAAATTAGTTTTGAGATAAACAATTTTATTTTTCAAAATAGTGATTTTGAAATTTTAAAATTAATTTCTTTTTCTAAAATATTGATTTTAGAATTTATTTTATTTTTCCAAAATAGTGATTTTGGAATAATAAAAGTATATGTTGATTTTGTTTAAGCATAGTTAATGGCATGGTGGATGGTTATGGACTAAAACCAATTATATCTGTTCATGCATTTTACAGTTTTGGTTTTTATGAAATAAGGCCTGCGTATCTTGCCTTCTCTAAAATTCTTGTGTAATTCTCTTCTCATTTAACTCCCATTGAATGTTATTCGAGGTTTTCTCTCTTTAGGAAACTATATAATTAGTTTGCATATGTTAAATAGGAGTAGAATTATTCTATTTTGAAGATGGCAACGAAAACAACGCGAGAAGGTAAGACATTCTACTTAAATCATGCATGAACACATAGGATTAACTATATTAATTTCTTTTATGGCTTAAAGAAATTAATTTAGGGTAAAGTCCATAACTATACCACGTAATTGCTTTATTACCATGATTATCAATTATGTGATTTATTAATTTTTATGCATGTCATTCAATGAAATCACTAAAAGGAACAAATTCCTCAATTAATATTAAACCTAATTCCTTCCATTAATATAGTAAGAATGAGAGTCCTTTTTCGAGACCAGGTTATTAGGTAAACCCAAGCCTACCTGACATCTGGCATGTTCAAGCTATTGAATTAAATTCCTGATTAATGGACCAGGATTAACTAAATTATTTATCCCGGTTGGGCAAACTCAAGCATAAAGAAATTAAGAGGAAAAGTTGGGGTAGCCCAAAAGGCTTTAAGATTAAAAGCTGTTAATCATTCAATGATCCGGTAGTTTTATACGATGTAATTGGTATTGGATACCTACTAATAAACTTAAGGATGGCTTGTTGGGTAAACCCAAGGTTATTCTTAAGGAATTTGGATATCGATCCACAAGGAAAACTTCCAATGGGCTTTCCCGAATCAGTAGTGGGGGCTATTAGTTTGAGTAAAATAGTCGGATAAAAATGCATTTAATTAAAGTCGTAATTATTTGCATATCATGTGCATATACAAGTAGCAATGCTTTCTATCTTTACATCTAGGTCACTTGCATCATGTCAACAAACTTGAACTTTCGTAGCATCTTGGAAACCAACAAGTTAACCGAATCAAACTATCTCAACTAGTATAGAAATTTGAGAATCGTTCTCAAATTGGAAAAGTTGCTCTACGTGCTAGATGCTCCTATTCCGCCACCACCAGCTCAAGATACTCATGCTGATAAGCATGCTGTCCAGAAGAGGCACAAGGAGAATAGTGATATAGCATCATGTATTATGTTGGCATCCATGACTCTCGAGTTGCAAAAACAGCACGAGCATATGGATTGTCAATCAATTATACTACATCTTTGAGAACTGTTTGATGCCTAAGCCATAACTAAGAGATATGAGATATCAAAGCAACTATTCTGTTCCAAAATGACAGAGGGTTCTTCTGTGGCCACTTATAGGCTGAAGATGCTGAGCTTAATAGAGAAGATTGGATCTCTCGAATTTGCAATGGATCATGACTTAAGTGTTGACTTAATTCTACAATCTTTACCTAATAGTTTCTCACAATTTGTGATAAATTATCACATGAACAAGATTGAGTCCACCATTCCTGAGTTGATCAAACTTCTCAAAACTGCAAAGTCCTCCATAAAGAAGGATTCTAATGCAGTTTTAATGGTAGAATCTTCCTCTTCTAAGAAGAAAGTTCAAAAAAAGAAGAAGAAGGCTCCCATAAAGATCAAAGGTGGTGTGACCAAGAAAGACGCAGCTACCAAGGGTCCATGCCATCATTGTGGTAAGATGGGCCACTGGAGGCGCAACTGCAAAACCTACTTGGAGACCATTAAGGACAAGAAGCAGAAGGAGAAGCTTACAAGCACTTCTACTTCTTCTCCAGGTATGTTTATGATTGAGATAAATACTGCCTTTAAAAATGATATATGGGTATTAGATACCGAATGTGGATCTCATTTGTGCAATAACTTGCAGGGACTAAAGAGCAATAGAATGCTAGAGAACGGTGGCATGGACCTACGTACTGCAAATGGGGCAAAGGTTGCTGCACTTACTGTGGGGACATACGAGCTGAACCTGCCTTCGGGATTAATTCTAGAACTGCAAAACTATTATTATGTACCAGTTTTAATGAAAAACATTATCTCAATTGTGTGTTTAGACTTATGTGGATTTCATTTAATATTTAAGAATAAATGTTATTCTATTTTATTGAATGATATTCATTATAGTTCAGCAACTTTAGTTAATGGTTTATATGTTTTAGACTTGGATAATCCAATTCTTAATATAAATAATAAGAAGCCTAAAATAGATAACTCTAACACCTCTTACTTATAGTATTATCGTTTGGGCCATGTAAACGAAAATCGTATTTCTAAGTTACACAAGCTTGGTGACTTAGGGTCATTTGATTATGAATCATATGGCACATGCGAATCTTGTTTACTATGTAAAATGACTAAAACACTTTTTTAAAGAAAAGGAGAACAGGCCAAAGAGTTATTAGAACTCATAAATTCTGATGTATGTGGCCTAATGTCAAAACAAGCAAGAGGAGGTGACAACTATTTCATAACATTTATCGATGATTTCTCACAATACGGGTATTTGTATTTAATGAAATACAAATCTGAGGCCTTTGAAAGGTTCAAAAACTTCAAGAATGAAATAGAGAAATAACTTGGCAAAAGTATAAAGACTCTAAAATTTAATCGAGAAAGAGAATACTTGAGCCAAGAGTTTCTGAGTTATCATAGAGATAATGGGATATTATCTCAATAGACTCCACCACATATACCTCAGTATAACAGTGTATCTGAGAGAAGGAATTGAACCCTTCTAGACATAGTACGGACCATAATGGCTTCTGCAGACTTACTAAAATCATTTTGGGATATGCACTAGAGACTTTTGTTTATATACTAAATAGAGTTCTGACAAAATCGGTTGATACTACCCTATTTGAGATGTTCTTTGGTAAGAGACCAAAGTTATCTCACTTGCAAGTATAGGGTTGTCCTGCCTTTGTCAAAAGGCCACAGTCAAACAAACTTAACAGTAAGTCTAACAAATATTTATTTGTTGGATATCCAAAAGAATCTTTCGGATATTACTTCTACCTACCCTCTGAAAACAAATTGTTTGTCTCGAAGTATGCCGTCTTCTTAGAGAAGGAGCACATGCTCAAGAAGGACAGTGGGAGTAAGATTGAACTTAGTGAAGTTCATGAAGATCAAACAAATAAGGATCAACCGTCTAACCCTATATCTAGTGAGAGAATAGATGAACCTTCTGATACATAAGAACCTCGTAGATCTAGTAGGATACGTATGGCACCTAAGAGATATGGATTTCTCATTAGTGATCACAATAACGTATTGCTCATAGATAAAGATAAGCCTACTACCTACATTGTTGTCCTGAATAGTTTAGAATTTGGCAAATGGCATGAAGCCATGAAGTCAGAGATAGATTCCATGTACGACAACCAAGTATGGACTTTAGTTGATCCACTTAAAGGAATTAAACCTATTGGGTGCAAGTGGGTTTTCAAGAAGAAAACGGACATAGATGGTAACTTAGTTACCTATAAAGCACGACTAGTGGCGAAGGGTTATCATCAACAACATGGTATTAACTATGATAAAACCTTCTCGCCAGTAGCTATGTTGAAATCCATCAGGATACTCCTAGCCATTACTACTCATCATGATTATGAGATTTGGCAAATGGATGTGAAAATAGCTTTCCTAAATGGAAATCTGACTGAGGAAGTGTATATAACACAACCTAAGTGTTTCACATCCAATAATAGCACAAAGGTGTGCAAGCTGGAAAGGTCCATTTATAGACTTAAGTAAGCTTCTAGGAATTGGAACATCCGTTTTGATGAAACAATGAAAGAGTTTGGTTTCATTTAAAACATGGATGAGCCTTGTGTATACAGGAAGGTTAGTGGGAGTAATCGTTTTCTTACTGCTTTATGTAGATGACATATTGCTAATAGAAACGATATACCTGTCTTGCAAATGGTTAAAATTTGATTGTCCAAATGATTCTCCACGAAAGACCTTGGAGAAGCAACCTATATTCTCGGAATAAGGATCTATAGGGATAGATCCAAAAGGTTGCTAGGTCTTTCGCAGTCTACATACATAGATAAAGTATTAAAGAGGTTTAGCATGGATCAATTCAAAAAGGAATTCTTACACATGTCACATGGTGTTAGCGTTTCAAAGTCGATGTCTCCCAAGACACAAGTTGAAAGAGATCACATGAGTAAGATTCTATATGCCTTGGCAGTTGGATCTATCATGTACTAGGCCCGATGTATCTTGTGTTCTCAGTTTGACGAGCAGATACCAATCTGAACTTGGTGAGAATCATTGGACAGTTGTAAAGAACATTCTTAAGTACTTACGAAGGACTAAAGATATGTTCTTGGTATATGGAGAAAGTGATTTGAAAATAAACGGGTACACTGATGCTAATTTTCAATCTGACAAAGATGATTTCAAATCACAATCTGGTTACATGTTTACGTTGTGCAGAGGGCCAACAAGTTGGAAAAGTCTAAAGAAGAGACTATTGCCAGCACTACAACAGAAGCTGAGTACATAGCTGCTTCTGAAGGAGCTAAGGAAAAAAAGATAGAGAGAGTACCCACGGATGAGAACATAGCTAACCTGCTTACAAAAGCACTATCCCAAATGAAATATGATTGTCATATTAAGTCATTCGGTATTAGATACATGAATGATTGGCTCTAGTGCAAGTGGGAGTTTGTTAATGTTGTACCCTAGAGGCAATCACTTGTACATTATATATGACACATTTTATTTTAATAAGAGGCATTATTTATCTTATAGTTTCTTTTGTTTACATTTAAGTAATTTAAATATTCGATAAAGTCCCTAGTACAACATTGTATTAAGAAAATCATGATAGAGATCATAATATAAGATTCCTACTACACTGTATAGTGTTAGTACTTCAATAATCCCTAGTCGTAGTATTAAGGAGACAGGACATCATTAATGCGTTAAGACTAGTATGTGTTAGACTTTCTGATTTGATCAGGTAGTGGTTCTTATATCCGTGAGTATTGAGATACTCAAAGTTAACACATGGATGCTTGTTAATGGAACAAGTTCATTGGATGACCTAGCTTTGAGATAATCACATGGATAACCATTTAGTGCCAGTGATATAATCTAAATATAGCAAACGTGCAAGTATCCTTAGACTTGAGATCTCCAATATACTTTGTTTGTTGAGCATTGTACTTTGATTCCAATCTCTAGAACTCGATCAAGGGCCACCTATAGGATGGATATTGCGTACATTATGAGGTAAACAACAGTAGTTGAGAGAGTCAATAAAGGATTTACCACTCCTAATAGTAGGGGCGAATATCTCACGGCCACTTGTAGGAATTACTACTCGAAAAGTCCTTGGCCAAGACGTATGTGTGTTGGAAACAGTTCCAATTGATGCACATACAGAGTAGTGAGTTCCTGGTACATGTACTATCATATTCGGGCCAGAATTAATTCTGGAGGGAGTTGGCACTAATTTTGTACTCCAAACCGAATGAGATATTGTATGATAAAAGGAATTAATTGCACTGATGTTTGTTATTAAAGGGTTCATGTCAAGCCACTTGACTTTCTGGACTCTTGGGTGGTCATGATGTGTTGCTAGATAATGCTCATGACCTAGGAATATGAGTTTATTAATTGATGAATTAATAAACCAATCCTAATTAGAATTAATAGGATTAATTCTAATTAATTATAGATTATTAATCTCAAAGACATTTGGATTAATTCATGTTCGCTTCTAATTGACTGGGAAACCTAATAGGTCACACACAATAGAGGATTATATACTCAAGATGTTATTTAATAACATAATGGGGTTGATTGAGAAAAAGAGAAGTTGTTGTGAAAAAATTATAATTAGTTATAATTTGTGGTCCAAATTGTAATTGTAAGAACTTGATGTTTACAATTACAATTAGAGAACTCTAATTGTTTTAGAATTCTAGATTTTCAGTGAATTTTTCGATTTTATGATGATATAACCAAAAAATCCTAGAGTGGAATTCATATGAAAATTGTAGTTACCTAAACCTTCTCTTCTTCTTCTCTCTCTTTCGATTGTTCTTGTGTAGAACCCTAGCCACCATCTTTTTCTGGTAGCACAGGAAACTTTGGTACTTGAGTATTCCTCTATGTGAATTACTATTAGAGTTAATCACACACTGTGATTTTAGTGGTTAGACATCTAACCCTCGTGGAGTTTGCACAAAAGGTTTACTGGATTGTGCCTCGACTTAAAGAAGAAATTTTGTTCTTTGGATGATCAAACAAAGGTAAGAAGCTGTTACTTTTATTATCTTTATGTTTTGTTTTTCACACATAGGCAGGTTCTGCGATGGTATCTCATTTTATTCTTTTGTTGTGCCATATACGATACGCGAGAGATACCCAACACGATATTCGCAGATAAGTGCCGGCCTGTAAGGCAGGAGGCTCTTTGAACTATCATAAATACTAAAATGGCTGAGAGAGCATCAGTCTGAGAGTATATTCTTAAGATGATTGCTGCTTTCGAGGAGGCAGAAATCTTAGGAGCTGTTATTGACCCCGAGAGCTAAGTAGATATGGTTCTCGAATCTCTACCGAGTTCCTTTACTCAGTTCAAGTTGAATTACAACATGAACAAGTTAAACATGAGTTTAACTGAGTTGATGAAGGAACTCCAGATGGTAGAGAAGGTCATGAAGCCACAATCTAAGGCTATAATTGCTAAGGCTTCATCTTTTAGAACTGGGCCCAAGCCCAGAAAGTTCAAGAAGATGAAGGGAAACGCAGTGGCCCAGCCCAAGACCCAGCCCAAAGACAAACCCAAGAGCAAATGCTTCAAATGGGGACTAAAGGAACACTGGAAAAAAGAATATCCAGATATTCAAGCCAAGAAAAACCCCACAGGTAATATTTTCTATCTAGAGTCTATATCAATGGTTGGATCAACTTCCACTTGGATTGTTGATTCAGGAGCCACTGATCAAATCTGTAACTCCTTACAGGGGTTTAGAAATATTAAAATATTCTAAAAGGGCGAACATAGACTACGTGTTAGAAATAGAGCACAAGTTTAGGGCCTTGCAATGGGAGACCTGGATCTTGTTTTTATTGTAATAGAATAGTAGTTTTGAAAGATATTTTATATGTACCAAGATTTCGACAGAATTTGATTTTGGTTGCGAAACTAATAAATCAAGGATATTCTGTATCTTTCCATTCTGGTATTTCTATCAGTAGAGATGGAGAAATTTTATGTACTAGGCACATGTATGGGAATCTATTTTTCTTAAGCCCTATTAACAATCAATTAAATAATGTTCAATCTGAACTTTTAACAAGGAAGAGAAAGACTAATGTCAATGACTCTTATCTTTGGCATCTAAGGTTGGGTCATATCAATTCAACCAGGATTTAGAGGTTGATCCATGATGGGCCATTGGGCTCATTGAGATTGAAAATTTTGCCTCAGTGTGAATCCTGCCTAATGGAAAAGATGACCAAAAGGTCATTTACCCCTAAGGCAGATAGATCCAAGGAGGTATTGAATCTTGTTCACACTGATGTGTGTGGTCCCTTGTCTACACCAGCTAGATGGGATTTTAAGTACTTCATCACTTTCATGGATGATTGTACAATGTTTGGTTTTATTTACCTGATAAGATGCAAGTCTAACTCTTTTGATAAGTTTAAGGAGTTTAAGGCTGAAGTGGAGCGTCGGACAAGTAAATTGATAAAGACCTTATGATCGAATCGTGGTGGAAAGTACCTCCTTAGTGAATTCAAGGACTATATGGTACATCATGGGATAGTATCCTAACTCTCTGCGCTGGGTCACCCCAGGAAAATGGAAATGGTCTAAAGCATGATGTCTCATACTACTCTTCTAGTCTGTTTTTGGGGATATGCCCTGGAAACAACGGCATACATTCTGAACTTGGTGTCTTCCAAATCAGTACCTAGGACTCCTTATGAGATGTGGATTAGGCGTAAGCCAAGTCTGAATCATCTCAGGATATGGGATTGTCTAGCTTATGTACTAGTTAAAGGAAATAAGTTGGAACTAAGATTAGAATTGTGCTATTTTGTTGGGTATCCAAAAGGGACAAATGGTGGTTACTTTTATCATCCTAAGGAGCAGAAAATACTAGTTAGTACCAATGCTAGATACTTAAAGGATGATCAGAGTACTTCCACGAAAGGTTCAACTAGGTTGGAACTTGAAGAGAAGTTATCTTCTGAATCAACTTCTTCTGACCCGATTATAGAACAAGAAGAGGCATAGCCTCAAGACCCTGTACAAATGGTGCCTCGTCGTAGTGGGAGAGTGTCTAGGGTTCCAAAGAGATGGACTGGAAAAGCTTTTGAGTTAGACTCCGACCATTAGGAACAAGACCCCACTAGATACAATGAGGCTATTGCTGATACCAATGTAAATCTATGGCATGAAGTAATGCAAGCCGAGATTAAGTCTATGTATTTCAATTAGGTTTGGGATCTTATAGCTTCACCTGAAGGAATAAAACCCATTGGGTGTAAGTTGGTATACAAGAGGAAAAGGGGAATGGATGGGAAGGTGGAAACCTTCAAAGCTAGGCTTGTGGCGAAAGAGTATACTCAAAAAGAGGGAATTAATTATAAGGAAACCTTTTCCTCGATAGCCATGCTTAAGTCCATTGATAGGGGCTAAATTAGTAATATTTTTTTTAATTATTTGAGGCTCTTTTGTAATACATTTTGTACAATAACTAGCTATATTCCTTCATATTTAAGATTTTACCCTTGGAAAGGTAGTTTGTTCATTATTACAAATTTTTGGGGTAAACGTAGCAAAAACGTCGCAAAACAGAAGAGATGTGGTACCGGCTAGGGCACTGGAACCGGCGCTGGCCATGCACTATTGATACGAACTTTGAGGTGACAAAAAATTGGTGAAACAGACTAGAACAGAGTGAAACGGGTGCCAGCTGTATTCTAGAATATATTGTGCGGAATTTGGACAAAAATCGGCGACGAATAAAGAACCAGAATTGAACCGGCGCCGGCTCCGAGAGCCAAGGCGACGCCTGCTGTGCTCTGAGGAAAAGGTGGGATTGTGATTTTTCTACGCGATTTTTGATAATCTGTGGAGTTTTAGTATCTTCCAACTTCTACTCGGCCAAAAATATTACACCAACAAGTTTAGACACTTTCCAAGCCTATAAATAGATGAAAAACACAAAGGAAAATGGGAGAATTCATTGATCATCACAGAAAATCACTCAAATTAAAGGAGGAATTCTTCAATTCAATGAGGGTTGTGCAAGAAGGTTTTCAAAGGAAGAAGAAGGAGGTTTGTCTATGAATGCTTTCTTTTACTTTGTTTTCTTTTTCTTGAACAATGATGTGTTAATTATTTTATTGTAATTTGACATTGTTTTAGGTATTCATGATATTTAGAGTTATTTGATCTTTTGATTACTTATTTGTTCTTCTTGGTATTTAATTACTTGAGCTTATTACGAGATTAATTGATTGGTTCTTTCTATTAACTCATGAGACCAAACGGGTTGGTGGTGGTTTCAATTTATTAATTTCATATTTGTTGTCTGTTAGCTCGCCGAGACCAAGGGGGTTAATTGATGAGGACTAGGTAATTAAAGGTTAATTGATGTTTGCTGAGACCAAGGATTCATTGGTTAATTTCATGTTTTAAATTCGCTGAGACCAAGAGAATTTAATCAATGATTGTGTTTAATGCATCTTTTGGGTGAATTAGTTGAGACGAGACCAAGTGATTTCATATATTGAAAAAGAAGTGAATCTATCTTAATCCATCATGATGCCAAGAGAATAATTAGTTATGATAATGATTGTGTACTTTAAGATCATGATTGTCAAAATAATGGCTTGAGTTACATACTTTTCCATCCTTGACATGTATATATATTTATTTTTATTTTATTTTATTTTATTTTATTTCTTTTCACTTTATTGAGTCTGTTAAACAATGAAAGAAAAGGGATTAATGCATACTTGTTCCTTGAGAATCGACACTCATTTAAACCTTATGCTATGTTAATGATGAGTACGCTTGCTCATATGTGTAATTTAGGGTTAACGTTTTAATGTATACTTGATTAGGAATTTGCTGAGTTTTTATATGATTTTTATACCGAAATCCATACACATCAAGTTTTTGGCGCCGTTGCCAGGAAACAATATCATGAAAGTTAGGATTTTGTTGATTTAACCATGTAAATATGTAAATATGCAAATATGTAAATATGTACAATTGTTCTTTTCGCAAAAATGTATTATCTTTTGTATCTTGTGTGTATCTTTTATACCCTTCTAACCTAACCTACTAACTCTGACTATGTTCTATTAACTAACTTTTTAATATTTTAATCTTATTTTAATTACAAATTATGTATCTAACTTACTTCTTCTTCTTCTTCTTTTTTTTTAGGTGTTAGCCTTGGTACATGATCCAATGACCTGAAGGTGATATAATAGATTTCATTTTATTTTTATTTATTTCTTCATGAATTAAATTGCATTATTCATCATTGCTGCGTGTTCATCATTTTTATTTCAATTTTCAAAAAAAAGAAAAGAAAAGAAACAAGTTGTATTGATGATAGATTGACAAAATTACAAGATAACATTAATATTTTTAGTGAGACGTCATTAGAAGCATTAGTGAATTCTTTTATTGCCAATACACATTCATTTGTTCAGTGGCATGAAGAAGCTTCCCAACGATTGTGTGATCAAAGGAAACAATTAGTTCAAATTGTTGATGAGACTCCTGAGTTCATGCTAGCCCGTACAATGAACCATGGAACAAAAAGAGTGGCTATGAGGGACAATTGAATGATGTGGCAGGAGAGGTATTTAATTCTACTCTATGTGCTCATATTTCTAATATTTCTTTGTCACATGATTTCTTAGGTTCTTCATACTTCTTGGAGAACAATGGTCCCAATGCTGATGTATGGAGTTTAACATTGGCATAAATCCTCATAAAGTTGGATTTATCATTCATTCTAAGAAATCTTTTGAGGATGTTGACGAATTCTAGCATTCACCCTAATTTCAGGGAGGTAACTTGGTATTTGTAGAAGCATTGAAAAGCAAGGATTTCCCAATCCCATCTTTAAGAACTCAAATACTAAGTTTAAAGGGGAATTTTAATTATGAACAATCTTTTGAAGGGTTAAAAAGTGATTTCAAGCTTGATGCATTCTTTAGAAACCATGTGCACTTATATGTTGACAACAATATTTGTGTATCTAAAGAAATGTTAGATAATAAGGTTTATGTGTTTTTCTTTAGTGAAAAAACAAAATTACTTTCATGAACCTTCCATTTTTCAAAATCCACTATTCATCATGCCTATCTTCTATTTTAACCTTTAATTTCTTTTCAAAAGGTTTGATGAGGAAGCATGATGGGTGTAGAGAGTTTTTGTTTTATTTTTCTTATTTTAGTCTTTTTCTTTAGTTTGTTTTCTTTTATTTAGGTGTAACACCCCCGGAAAACTTAGGCCCGCCAGGGCCGGGGATGTCGCCCCGTCCAAAGGACAAGGGGTCTTTATAACTAGGTCACAAATGAAGATTACTGCAATAAATAATACTCAAACTAAAAGAATTTATTACAACCCAAAAATACTTCAAAAGTACATCCATGAAATTCCAAAACAAAAACCATAATTAAAATCATCCACTCTCGTCTTCCCAAAGCAATATATAAAATCAAAAGACACATTCTCTTCCAAGGTAGCTACTCACCCACAACAGGATCAACCTGAAATCATGATAAAAGGTAGAGAGACAAAAATCTCAGTAAGTCCGTGTGTGCTTTGGGTGTTTAGTGGAAATAGTTCATGGATGCAAAGTGTGAAATCTTTATAAGAAAAACATTGGCAAGCAATAAACATTAGTCAAAAGCAAGAGTGGCATTTTGGCTCTTCTAGCCAAACATAAGTAATGAAATCAACCACTCGAAAGAAAGGGATATGGGTTACCACACTTTGGGCCCCATAACCGGTCAGAATGCCTAACACGTTGTGCAGACTGACAAAAGTAGGTGATCGGCCTACTGGGCAAGATACTCCTCCTTCTCTATACCCAAACAACCGCCGGGTATCCATTCCGGCAAAAACACAGTCACTTGACTGAAACAAAATAAACCGCTAGCTCGGACCGGCACGATTCACCGGAACTGGCATCTTATCCGGGAAGGACTCACCCCTCAGAGGTGGCCACCTACTAAGAGACTCACCCTAACCCTTCAAATACTAGTCCTAGTAGTCCACCCTTATTGAGTACTCAACGACATTCCCCACTTGGGACAAAATGAACAAAGCATTGTGCTTCATGAAAATAACAATCTGAGGGTTTCCAAAGCTTTGGGAGAAATTTTTTTTAGAAAGAGTTTCAAGTTTGGAAAAATTTGCCCAAAGACATTTAAATAATTTTAAGCGTTGGAATTAATGATGAATTCAACCCTCAATTGCTTTCAAATAACCGAGTGCCCTTGCACTCCACTTTTGGCTTGCCATAAGGAAATCATTTCACATCAATCAGGTTTTAGGCAGGAGCTTACCTGATTCTTGCACACAACAACAAGGTCTCGGACAGATGACCTAACCCCACATGGGCAAATACAAATCTTAATCAGATTCAAGCCACAATCCACTTTCTTAATTTTAAATCAACTTAATCCACTACTACCATGATCCTAGTGTCCCAAGTTTTAAGGCATAACACTAATTGAATAGGTTTATAAGCTCAGTTTAATTTGTTATTTAAAATAATTAATGGATTAGGAAATAAATTCTACTAAGTTGAAAGTTCAACTCTTGTTAAGGAAATTTTAGAGTTTATTTGATCCAGAGCCATAGGTGGTACTAGGTAAAATAGTGATTTAATGGTAGCTTAGTTGTTAGAAAATAATTGATAGCTAAAACTAGTTAAGATTAAATTTAATAAGTCTTTCTTGGAAAATAATAAGTAAATCCTTAAGGGTTTTGATCTAGTAAATATTTTATTAAGTATGAATCTTTTTCATAAGAGCTTTAATTAATTTGCTTTATTTTAAATAATATTTATTTTATTTATTTTCTAGAAAAATCATTATTTATTTGACTAAAATATCCTTTACATATATTATAATTCCAAATCCACCCTTCCTAGGGTTTTCGAAATTCTTTAGCAAAAATTATTAGTAAATATTTTATTTATGAAATAAAATTTGCATAGGGACAACTAGATCATGATCAAGATTCCATGATCAACCATAATCAATAACATACTCAATCCTTCAATTCATCAAATCATCCAAGTCTTGCACATAGGCATAGATCTAAATTTATTATTACATGATTTAACCTCTACTAGCATAAACATGATCATGGCTTCAAAATCTAATCATGCCCATAAATCCTATTCACCCATGGTGACATAATCTCTAGCATGCTTCATCACAAATACTACCTATGACATGCATCAAATCTCAACTCATCATTAAATCCACCAATATAATCCTTCCATGCATAAATCCCATCTCCTTCACAATCATACATATACTCATGCTTCAATCAACAACATCACATACACAAACCCATCGCCATTCATCAACCTAGAGACATGATTCTAAATTTTAAAAAGAGGATTGAAGGTACTTACTTGATTGATGAATGACTTGAAGGAGTTTAGAGAAGATCTCAACTCCTAGATGGCTAATCTTGTTCAAGAAGGGTGGCGAAAGCATGGCCATGGAGGAAGAGACCATTCGGCCAAGGGAGAGAATTTTGGTCCATGAGAGAGAGAGAGAGAAAGAAGAAGAGATCATTAGCATGCTTATTCATATAGGTTTTCATTAGAGATTAAGTTTGAAGAGGATGAAGTTGTTAGAATAAGTTTACCTTGAAGATGTTCTTGCTCTTCACAGAAATTTCTGCTTTTTGATCCAAAGTAGTAAGATGTTTGGAGGAGTTTGACGTTAATATTGGTGTTGATGGATGCACAGCAAGGAGTGGATCAAATCTGGAGATTTTCGTGAGGGTTTGAAGTGGTTTGGAGGTGTATTAGGTGTAGAGAAGAGGTAGGTGTTCTTGGTGTAGTGTGTGTGTGTGTGTGTGTGTGTGTGTGTGTGCTTGTTGCTTGAAGAAAATCGAGAGAGAGAGAAGAAGAAGCTGCCAATTTTTCTGAGGAGTTGTGGCTGCCGAAATTCTGTAGGGTTTAGGGAGTGATTTCTCTGATTTGGAAGGGAAAGGAAAGGTTAGTTGTTACAATCCTTGAAGAATATTTTTAGGAAGAGAATTTGGAAACTAGATATTCTAGGAGTATCTTGATTTTTCTGGACAGCTTGAAGTCTCCTATGGCCGACTGGATTGTGCAGTTTTCTGGGGAATTAAAGCTAGTTAAAGGAGGCTTGTGATGGCCGAAACTAGGGTGCACAATGGTGGAGAAGATGTCTGATCAATTGAGCAAATTTTTATGGAAAGTTGTTAAACAAGATGGCTAAAATTTTGGAAAGTAATCAAGCTAAATTGCAGGGATTTGGTTGAGAGATTTTCGGTCAGCCATGGATGTAATTTCTTGCAGAAGCTTCAGGGAACAATGGAGCTCTGTTAATGTAGGTTTAATGGAGGTTTTGACAGAAATAGGTTGGGGTTTTCGGTTGATACAAAATAGGAAACAAGCTGGACAAAAATTCTGCTCAGGAATTTCGCTGAACAGAAATTTTCTGGCAGAATTTTCATCTGCCATTTCTAGCAGATTTGTAGCGAGTTTTGAAGGGTATTTCAGGGGTATTCAAGGCTGGTTTCCAGCCTTCTTTATGGAGGAAAAACATGGCTAAGGTGCTGCACAAAATCTGGGAGGAAACAGCTTGGTTTGGAGCTCACAAAGTTGATTTTCGTACAGGAATTTTTCCTGCTTTGCTCCAGCTTGTGCAGTCCGAATTTGGGCAAAAACTTTCAGGTTTCAACTGATCCTAAAGACCATTTTTCTGGTAGCATTTGAGAGGGAATGTGAGCTAGAATTTTCGACCTTTTGAAGGTACAACAAGCTGGAAAATTCCAGCTCATTTCATGAAGATAGATGAACTAAACTAGAGGAAAAATTTCAGCAAGCTTTCAAGAGGGATTTTCCTCTTGAATTTTCCCATAAATCATTACATTTTCCAACCATGAGAAGCCTTTTACTAGGACATTTTGATCCTAAAAGACCTTAGTCCTCTACTGAATTTTCTGGAAAGGAAAAGGACAGAACACCTTGATCAAACTAAGGAGTTGGAAATTAAGAAAAATTAAAGATCAAGGGAGAATGAATTCCCTTTAGGCATTTCGCGAAGAACAAAAGAGTGAAGTGAGAATTCTCCTAACATATCTCTCCTAGGACATCATCACCACATTGATCTAGGCCCTCATGGCCGAAACCATCCTTTTCCAAGAAAAATAAAATTTACTCAAGCTAAAGCTTCTATGATGGACTTTGAACCTTAAACCTCAAGAATTAATTCCAAGGCTCTAACCACTAAACCACAACAACTCTTGTTGCTATTTCTACTAGAAAAATTATTTCCTATTCAATCCACAAGCTATCTCCTTATTTTTACCTCGGGCAAAAATTACCATTTTGCCCCTCTCACACATCACTCACCAACAAGACTTCAAGATAATAAAAATCAAATTCAAAGCACATAGACATCATATGAAAATATATTTAATCATGAAATAAAGCATGATATGCATCCCAACCCCCTTACTCTAAGGTTGGTCTTGACTGGGGTTTCACATCCTCCCTTCCTTAGAAGAATTTCGTTCCGAAATTCAAGCATACCTCTATTTCAACTCGGGATACTTCCGCTAAACCCATTCTTCCGATTCCCATGTAGCATCCTGCGTGCCATGGTGCTCCCACTGAATCTTAACCATTGGCATCTGCTTATTCCGGAGGGTTTTGACACTGCGGTCCAATATCCGAACAGGCTTTTCCACGTTGCTCAAGTCTAGCTGCAACACTAACGGTTCCTCATTCAACACGTGACCGGGATCTGCATTATACTTCTTCAACTGTGACACATGGAACACGTCATGGATACCTGTCAACCCATCCGGTAGGTCCAATCGGTACGCTACTAGTCCGATTCTTTTTTTAATAAAAAATGGCCCCAAATACCTCGGATTCAATTTTCCACCCTTCGGATGCTTCACAATCCCTTGGTTGGGTGATAGCTTCAGAAACACACGGTCCCTGACTTGAAATTCCAATTCCCTCCTCCGGTTGTCCGTATAACTCTTTTGCCGGCTCTGAGCCGCCTTTAACCTTTCTCGGATTAGCTTCACCTTATCCAACATCTCTTGCACACAAACCTCTCCGGTTTTGCTCACGTGTCCATCTTCCGTCCAACTCCAATACAACGGTACTTGACACTTGTGCCCATACAAAGCCTCGTAAGGTGCCATCCCAATCAAAGCATGATAGCTGTTGTTATAAGATAATTCTGCGTAAGGTACGCATTCTATCCACTTGTCCCCGAAATCCAGAACACAGGCCTTCAACATATCCTCTAATATTTGGATCACCCTTCCTGACTGCCCATCAGTCTGCAGATGCACCGTCGTACTGAACTTCAAATTCGATCACATTGCTTCCTGGAACTTTCCCCAAAAACAAGAAGTAAAACTCGGGTCTCGGTCTGACACTATGCTCGAAGGTACTCCATGGAGTCGGACTATTTCTCGAACATATGGCTGAGCCAGCTTCTCCATGGAGTCCCTTACATTTACCGGGATAAAGTGGGCCGACTTGGTCAATCGATCCACTACTACCCATATGGCGTCCTTCTGAGTCTTTGACATAGGGAGTCCGGTGACGAAATCCATAGTCACCTCCTCCCACTTCCATTCCGGTACTGGCAATGGCTGCAATAGTCCCGCTGACTTCTTATGCTCTGCTTTAACTTTCTGGCAGGTGAGACAAGTCGATACGTACTTGTCCACATCTCGCTTCATTCCGGGCCACCAGTATGCTCTCTTCAAATCCTGATACATCTTAACCTCTCCTGGATGAATTGCGTACTTGCTCTTGTGTGCCTCTTCCAAAATTCTGTCCCTTAGTTGTTGCTCTCCGGGTACACACAATCGATCTCTGAAATGGAAAACCCCTGCTTCATCCTGACGGAATTCGTTGTCTGGTCGCTTAAGCTCCTTATCCTTGAAAATTTGAAACTCGGCGTTGCTTCGCTGAGATTCCACTATTTCTTGCTTTAAGTCCGGTGCCAACTTCAAATTGCTGATGACAATCGCTTTGTCTCGTACTTCTGTCCTTCTGTCCAATACGTCCTGAACTACTTGCATTTCCTGCACCTTCAGTCTAGCCATCCCAACTTTTCTGCTTAGGGCGTCTGCCACAACGTTAGCTTTCCCGGGATAGTAGTTGATCGGGTAACGGTATTCTTCCAAGAATTCCCTCCACCTTCGTTGCCTCAAGTTCAAATCCTTCTGAGTGAAGATATACTTCAGGCTTTTATGGTCGGTGAACACCTCGTACTCGGCTCCATACAAGTAGTGTCGCCATTTTTTTAGGGCGAACACTATAGCCGCCAGCTCCAAGTCATGAGTAGGGTAGTTCACTTCATGCGGTCGCAACTTCCGTGATGCATAGGCAATCACTTTCCAGTCTTGCATCAACACCGCTCCCAGTCCTTCTTTCGAAGCGTCAGTGTACAGTTCGTAAGATTTGCCTTCCTCTGGTAGACTCAATACCGGTGCTGTCATCAGTCGCTTCTTTAGTTCTTGGAAGCTTTTCTCGCATTTCTAGTTCCACACAAACGGAACATCCTTTCTCAACAAACGGGTCATTGGCGATGCGAGTGTCGAGAATCCCTTGATAAACCTTTGGTAGTATCCCGCCAAACCCAAGAAACTCCGGATCTAGGTAATATTCTCCGGCTGCTTCCAGTCTGATACCGCTTCCACCTTGGCCGGATCTACCTTAATTCCCTCCTTAGTCACCACATGACCAAGGAATGCCACACAGTCCAACCAGAATTCGCACTTGCTGAACTTCGCGTACAACTTGTGCTCTCTCAATTTTTCCAACACGAGCCTTAGATGCTCCATATGCTCCTCCGGACTCTTGGAGTAGATCAAAATATTGTCGATGAATACTACTACAAACTTGTCCAGGTAAGGCCAGAATACTCGGTGCATCAGGTCCATGAATATTGCTGGAGCGTTAGTCACCCCGAACGGCATTACTACGAACTCGTAATGTCCATATCGGGTGTTAAAGGCGGTCTTGGGGATATCTTCCTCTCTTATCCCACTTGGTAATATCCTTGTCTCAGATCCAACTTGGAATAGCAACTGGATCCTTGCAGCTGATAGAATAGCTCGTCAATCAACGGAAGAGGGTACTTGTTCTTAATCGTCAAATTGTTCAGCCCTTGGTAGTCGATGCACAGCCTCAAGGTCCCGTCCTTCTTCTTTACAAATAGCACAGGCGCTCCCCAAGGCGACGTGCTTAGTCTAATATAGCCTTGGCCAACGAGCTCCTCTAGTTGCTCTTTCAACTCTTTCAACTCTGCCGGCGCCATCCGGTACGGAGTCCGCGATACTGTTTCCATTCCGGGAACTAAGTCGATAGTGAACTCCACTTCTCGACTAGGAGGTAGAGAATCAAGCTCCGCTGGAAATACATTGGGAAAATCCTTCACTACTTCCGTGTCCTCCAGAGCACACTGGTCCTTAGGCTTGTTCATCACGTAAGCCAGAAAACCTTTACAACCATACCTCAATAATAATCGGGCCTTGGCCCCTGCAATCAAGTACTTCAACTCTTTCACCCTCTTTCCATTAAATTCTAACACATCACAACCCGGTCTGACAAACTGAATTGACTTATTTTTGCAGTCAACCCTAGCCCCATGCTTGGCTAACCAGTCCATCCCCAAAATTAAGTCATAGTCTTCAATGTCCAACACAATCAAATCTCCCTCCAGATTTTCTCTCCCCACCTTAACATTACAATCCCTCACATACCGATCCGGTTGCACCATCTTCCCCAAATGGGTGCTTACTTCTAAAATGAAGGGTAGCTCCACTCCATCCCAACCCAAATGACATGCACACAACTTGTTTATATAGGAATAAGTAGAGCCAGGGTCAATCAAAGTATTAACGGATCGTCCTTGAATAGTGAACTTACCTTCCACCACCGCGGAATCGGCCCCAACTTCCTCACTGTTGAGAGCGAATACCTTAGCCTTCACTTGTGGCTTCGGCGCTCCACCTCCGGCTGCTCCCATGGCGTTGGCCCGGTTGGGTCCCGGGTTCTGAGCCGGGTTTCCCTACCCGACCCGGTGCAGCTTAGGGCAGGTATTCCTCAGGTGGTTCGGGTCACCACAGTGGTAGCACTTCCTATCTCTTCCCTTGGACCAGCAATTCCTCTCGGTGTGGCCTTTCTTTCCACACTGCCTGCAGGACGGGAGGTTCGGTGCAGGTCCAGCCGGTGCTGTCCGGGCTTGCTTTTCCCGGTTCTGCCAGAGATGATTTGCAGGGCGCTTGTGGGATTGCTGCCTCAAAAAGTGTCCCTATGGTTGTCTCGGCAGTTGGAAGGGCTTGGCCGCCATCCTACTGCGGTCTTCATTCTCTGTGCGAGTAGCAGCGACCACCGCCCCCGAGTAAGTTGTCGGTGGAGCAGGTGCCAAATCTCTCCTCAGCTCCGGTCTTAGCCCCTTGACGAACTGTCTCGTCCAGTTCTGCTCGGTGTCTACCAGCCTTCGATAGTATTTTGACAACTGCATGAATCAGGCCACGTATTGAGCCACAGACATGCTCCCCTGCCTCAGATTCTGAAATTCGTCCTCCCGTTTCTCTACAATCCACTGAGGGATGTACTCCGCCCTGAAAGATTCAACGAAGTTGGACCACGTCCATTCTTGCTCATCCATTACCCAGTCCTCTTGGACCCGCTGCCACCACGCCCGAGCTGATCCTCGCAACCGAAAAGCCGCAAACTTAACCATCTGCTCCTCCGAATACTGGAGCATTGCAAAAATGTCCTCCATTTGGTCGACCCACTGCTCGGCCTTCTGGTCTTGTTCCGCTTCTCCCATAAAGATAGGCGGTTGGAATTTCAAGAACTTCTCCAATGCCCCATCTTCCTCTCTAGGGTGCCTCCGCTCGGTTAGCATCTGAAGAATGTCAGCCACTTTGCTGAGGGTCTGACCCATTGACACATCTACCGGGGCATCAGACCCCATGGCCATCGCGGGATCACTTTGCTCGTTACCCTGATGGGGTGATTGCATCTGTTCTGGTTCAACTTCCGGTGCTACCCGATCTACCTCTGGAGTTCTTCTGGTGGAAGGAACTGCACGTCTCTTGGGTGCCATTCTATACCATACCCCAAATGTTAAATGTATGCACTCAAGTATCAAATCATTTTAGTGGTGTATGCATACTTAGCCAAGTATGAGTAGAAAGAAGTCAGATGCAACTTATTTAAAGGATTGCTCATAAATTTCGATTTCAAAAATTGTCTTGCATAATTTCGAAATTTGATAAAAATGAACTTTAAGAATTCTTAACATCTCAATTCATGAAAAGCTGTAAATAAACAAACATCCAAATCAAAATGGCTCCTAGCTCTCTACTCCTCATCGGAATCCTCATCATCTGCCTCATATATCCAACCTCCGGTGTTTTTAGAGAAATCCACCCCCACCGCGCTAGCAAATCCCTCCATAGGCTCCTTCCCAGGGCACCTAGAACTCTCCCTGACCTCAACTCGGCTGAAGGGAGGAATAAGGGAAGGTCTAGGGGGAGACTCATAGTCTATCTCCCCCGGGTCATCACTAGTTGCTGCTAAATCAACCTCGGGATTAGGAGGGTGGGGTTCCGGCTCCACTATCATAACATCATCCCCATTGTCAGAGCTTATATCTATCACCGGGATTGGAGGGGGTTCAAGGATCTGGACCTCGTCCTCACTGCTATCCTCCATCAAGTCAAGCTCATCATCACTATTATCCTCCCTAGGGATATCCTCGACATCATTGTTATCCTCTATAGGGACAACTAGCTGAGGGGCAAGCTGGGGAACTGGAAGGTCCTCCTGATCTAGATAGTAAGATGGGTGTCAGTGCGGCCCTTTCCTTGCTGTCCTAAGCAGTCTAACCATCCTACAGCATTAATAAAATAGGTTAGATAAGATTTAAACTTAAATAAATAAATCATATATCATCAATATTTATCTATAACCTAGGCTCTGATACCACTTGTAACACCCCCGGAAAACCTAGGCCCGCCAGGGCCGGGGATGTCGCCCCGTCCAAAGGATAAGGGGTCTTTATAACTAGGTCACAAATGAAGATTGCTGGAATAAATAATACTCAAACTAAAAGAATTTATTACAACCCAAAAATACTTCAAAAGTAAATCCATGAAATTCCAAAACAAAAACCATAATTAAAATCATCCACTCTCGTCTTCCCAAAGCAATACATAAAATCAAAAGACACATTCTCTTCCAAGGAAGCTACTCACCCACAACAGGATCAACCTGAAATCATGATAAAAGGTGGTGAGACAGAAATCTCAGTAAGTCCGTGTGTGCTTTGGGTGTTTAGTGGAAACAGTTCATGGATGCAAAGTGTGAAATCTTTATAAGAAAAACATTGGCAAGCAATAAACATTAGTCAAAAGCAAGAGTGGCATTTTGGCTCTTCTAGCCATACATAAGTAATGAAATCAACCACTCGAAAGAAAGGGATATGGGTTACCACACCTTGGGCCCCATAACCGGTTAGAATGCCTTACACGTTGTGCAGACTGACAAAAGTAGGTGATCGGCCTACTGGGCAAAATACTCCTCCTTCTCTATACCCAAACAACCGCCGGGTGTCCATTCCGGCAAAAACACAGTCACTTGACTGAAACAAAATAAACCGCTAGCTCGGACCGGCACGACTCACTGGAACTGGCATCTTATCCGGGAAGGACTCACCCCTCAGAGGTGGCCACCTACTAAGAGACTCACCCTAACCCTTCAAATACTAGTCCTAGTAGTCCACCCTTATTGAGTACTCAACGACATTCCCCACTTGGGACAAAATGAACAAAGCATTGTGCTTCATGAAAATAACAATCTGAGGGTTTCCAAAGCTTTGGGAGAAATTTGTTTTAGAAAGAGTTTCAAGTTTGGAAAAATCTGCCCAAAGACTTTTAAATAATTTTAAGCGTTGGAATTAATGATGAATTCAACCATCAATTGCTTTCAAATAACCGAGTGGCCTTGCACTCCACATTGGGCTTGCCATAAGGAAATAATTTCACATCAATCAAGTTTTAGGCAGGAGCTTACCTGATTCTTGCTCACAACAACAAGGTCTCGGACAGATGACCTAACCCCACATGGGCAAATACAAATCTTAATCAGATTCAAGCCACAATCCACTTTCTCAATTTTAAATCAACTTAATTCACTACTGCCATGATCCTAGTGTCCCAAGTTTTAAGGCATAACAATAATTGAATAGGTTTATAAGCTCAGTTTAATTTGTTATTTAAAATAATTAATGGATTAGGAAATAAATTCTACTAAGTTGAAAGTTCAACTCTTGTTAAGGAAATTTTAGAGTTTATTTGATCCAGAGCCATAGGTGGTACTAGGTAAAATAGTGATTTAATGGTAGCTTAGTTGTTAGAAAATAATTGATAGCTAAAACTAGTTAAGATTAAATTTAATAAGTCTTTCTTGGAAAATAATAAGTAAATCCTTAAGGGTTTTGATCTAGTAAATATTTTATTAAGTATGAATCTTTTTCATAAGAGCTTTAATTAATTTGCTTTATTTTAAATAATATTTATTTTATTTATTTTCTAGAAAAATCATTATTTATTTGACTAAAATATCCTTTACATATATTATAATTCCAAATCCACCCTTCCTAGGGTTTTCGAAATTCTTTAGCAAAAATTATTAGTAAATATTTTATTTATGAAATAAAATTTGCATAGGGACAACTAGATCATGATCAAGATTCCATGATCAACCATAATCAATAACATACTCAATCCTTCAATTCATCAAATCATCCAAGTCTTGCACATAGGCATAGATCTAAATTTATTATTACATGATTTAACCTCTACTAGCATAAACATGATCATGGCTTCAAAATCTAATCATGCTCAAAAATCCTATTCACCCATGGTGACATAATCTCTAGCATGCTTCATCACAAATACTACCTATGACATGCATCAAATCTCAACTCATCATTAAATCCACCAATATAATCCTTCCATGCATAAATCCCATCTCCTTCACAATCATACATATACTCATGATTCAATCAACAACATCACATACACAAACCCATCGCCATTCATCAACCTAGAGACATGATTCTAAATTTTAAAAAGAGGATTGAAGGTACTTACTTGATTGATGAATGACTTGAAGGAGTTTAGAGAAGATCTCAACTCCTAGATGGCTAATCTTGTTCAAGAAGGGTGGCGAAAGCATGGCCATGGAGGAAGAGACCATTCGGCCAAGGGAGAGAATTTCGGTCCATGAGAGAGAGAGAGAGAAAGAAGAAGAGATCATTAGCATGCTTATTCATATAGGTTTTCATTAGAGATTAAGTTTGAAGAGGATGAAGTTGTTAGAATAAGTTTACCTTGAAGATGTTCTTGCTCTTCACAGAAATTTCTGCTTTTTGATCCAAAGTAGCAAGATGTTTGGAGGAGTTTGACGTTAATATTGGTGTTGATGGATGCACAGCAAGGAGTAGATCAAATCTGGAGATTTTCGTGAGGGTTTGAAGTGGTTTGGAGGTGTATTAGGTGTAGAGAAGAGGTAGGTGTTCTTAGTGTAGTGTGTGTGTGTGTGTGTGTGTGTGTGTGTGCGCTTGTTGCTTGAAGAAAATCGAGAGAGAGAGAAGAAGAAGCTACCGATTTTTCTGAGGAGTTGTGGCTGCCGAAATTATATATGGTTTAGGGAGTGATTTCTCTGATTTGGAAGGGAAAGGAAAGGTTAGTTGTTACAATCCTTGAAGAATATTTTTAGGAAGAGAATTTGGAAACTAGATATTCTAGGAGTATCTTGATTTTTCTGGACAGCTTGAAGTCTCCTATGGCCGACTGGATTGTGCAGTTTTCTGGGGAATTAAAGCTGGTTAAAGGAGGCTTGTGATGGCCGAAACTAGGGTGCACAATGGTGGAGAAGATGTCTGATCAATTGAGAAAATTTTTATGGAAAGTTGTTAAACAAGATGGCTAAAATTTTGGAAAGTAATCAAGCTAAATTGTAGGGATTTGGTTGAGAGATTTTCGATCAGCCATGGAGGGAATTTCTTGCAGAAGCTTTAGGGAACAATGGAGCTCTGTTAATGTAGGTTTAATGGAGGTTTTGACAGAAATAGGTTGGGGTTTTCGGTTGATACAAAATAGGAAACAAGCTGGACAAAAATTCTGCTCAGGAATTTCGCTGAACAGAAATTTTCTGGCAGAATTTTCGTCTGGCATTTCTAGCAGATTTGCAGCGAGTTTTGAAGGGGATTTTAGGGGTATTCAAGGCTGGTTTCCAGCCTTCTTTATGGAGGAAAAACATGGCTAAGGTGCTGCACAAAATCTGGGAGGAAACAGCTTGGTTTGGAGCTCACAAAGCTGATTTTCGTACAGGAATTTTTCCTGCTTTGCTCCAGCTTGTGTAGTCCGAATTTGGGCAAAAACTTTTAGGTTTCAACTGATCCTAAAGACCATTTTTCTGGTAGCATTTGAGAGGGAATTTGAGCTAGAATTTTTGACCTTTTGAAGGTACAACAAGCTGGAAAATTCCAGCTCATTTCATGAAGATAGATGAACTAAGTTAGAGGAAAAATTTCAGCAAGCTTTCAAGAGGGATTTTCCTCTTGAATTTTCCCACAAATCATTTACATTTTCCAACCATAAGAAGCCTTTTACTAGGACATTTTGATCCTAAAAGACCTTAGTCCTCTACTGAATTTTCTGGAAAGGAAAAGGATAGAACACCTTGATCAAACTAAGGAGTTGGAAATTAAGAAAAATTAAAGATTAAGGGAGAATGAATTCCCTTTAGGCATTTCGCGAAGAACAAATGAGTGAAGTGAGAATTCTCCTAACATGTCTCTCCTAGGACATCATCACCACATTGATCTAGGCCCTCATGGCCGAAACCATCCTTTTCCAAGCAAAATAAAATTTACTCAAGCTAAAGCTTCTATGATGGACTTTGAACGTTAAACCTCAAGAATTAATTCCAATGCTCTAACCACTAAACCACAACAACTCTTGTTTCTATTTCTACTAAAAAAATTATTTCCTATTCAATCCACAAGCTATCTCCTTATTTTCACCACGGGCAAAAATTACCATTTTGCCCCTCTCACACATCACTCACCAACAAGACTTCAAGATAATAAAAATCAAATTCAAAGCACATAGACATCATATGAAAATATATTTAATCATGAAATAAAGCATGATATGCATCCCAACCCCCTTACTCTAAGGTTGGTCTTGACTGGGGTTTCACATTAGGTGTGTTTTTATTTTATTATTTTATCTCTTCTCCTTTATATTTTTGGTCCCATGGCAGTGTGTATTCCTTGTTTTATTTATTTGGCCATTGAGGACAATGTCCAGTTTAAGTGTGGGGGAGTGATTCGATTGAAAATTCTTCTATACATATGCTTTAGCCTTCTTGGGAGCAAATTTTCAAAATTTTTTCTGATATTCTTTGAGATTTCAAGCTATATTTTTAATGCATGTCTTTATGATGGAGTATAGAGCATATGTTTAGATCATTTATGGCTTATGCATGACTTTTTGAACGCACTTAGACAAAGTAGTTCTTGATCAAATGCTTTTGCATTATTCTTAAACCTATTTTTCTACTAAAATTCCTGGAACATTCTAGAACTTACTTCAATATCTCTTGAGGCAAAATAAGAAAGACAGTCATAATTTAACTTAGAGATGACAGTAATAGGCCTTCTTTGGATAGTTTGAGCTTTTCAAGCCTACCTATTGTTATATTATCCCTAATGCCTATTTTGAGCCTAAATTGTTGATTTCTTTCTTTAAAACCCTTTAACATACTTTGTCCATTTCTTGTTTCTGAGAGTTTGAATAATTTTCCAAATCTTTATGCTCTTGATGGATGAAAATATATGTAGGAGAATGTTGAGGAAGAATATTTGGAGAAAGATCATAACTCATTACTTTCAATCATGTATCAATAGTTGTGTTGAGCAAGAAAAGGAAAAGAAAGAGAAAAGAGGAATTGAAAACAAGAAAAGAAGACCAAAAGCTAATAGAAAGAATGGAAAAAGTGTAAAAGAAAAGAACAGCAGCAGTGAAAACAAAATATGAGTGAAAGAAAAGAAAAGTGAGAGAGAAAGAGAAGAAAAATCACAAGAGGAATGGTGATTGAGTTGTAAAAGTTGAGTTCATATTAAATCTTTAACACCATTGCTGAAAAATTGGAAAAAGTTGATGAAGAAAGTAAAAAGATGGGAAGACGAAGAGAAAAAAAGAAAAAATGCAAGATTTGCTTGAGTTGAGTTGTAATTGCTGAATAAGGTTATGGTTTGATTGATTTTTGGAATAGGAGAGCAAGAAGAGTTTGGAAATTATTGATTTGTTTTGTTTATCCTTTTCATGTGAACTCTCAGTTCTTTGATATTTGATTCTCCTATATCCTTCGTTTGATAAGCTACATTACAAGCCTTTAGCCTTACATTACAAGCTTGAAAGTCCTACTTGACCTAAGTAGAATCATGATATGTCTTGGATTAGTGGAGAGAGCGTATGAAAAGTAAGCTTATGGAATGCATATTCTTTTTAAGCTAAATTCTTTCCAACGGTTTAAAAATAGTGATAAGTATTGTGATAGTTCTACAAAGTCATTATTCACTTACACAAGTCTTACATTTGTTGTGAAAGATGTAGTATCATGTGTTTTATATTCTTGAATGAAGGAAGCATTAGAGATATTGTTTTGAAATTGATTGAGTGATTTGATGAAACCTTGTGTTTTCCTACTTATCTTTGATACTTTACTTGAGGACAAGCAAAGAGCTAAGTGCGGGAGAATATGATAGGGGCAAAATTAGTCATATTTTTCCTAGTTATTTGAGGCTCTTTTGTGATACATTTTGTTTAATAACTAGTTATATTCCTTCATATTTGAGATTTTACCCTTGGAAAGATAGTTTGTTCATTATTGTAGATTTTTTGGGTAAAACGAAGCAAAAATGTCGCAAAACAGAAGAGAGGCGGCACCGGCTAGGGCACTGGAACCGGCGCCAGCCATGCACTATTGACACGAACTTCGAGATGACAAAAAATTGGTGAAATAGACCGGAATAGAATAGAACTGGCGCCAGCTGCATTCTGGAATATATTGTGCGGAATTCGAAAAAAATCGACGACGAATAAAGAACCAGAACTGAACCAGCGCCGACTCCGAGAGCCAAGGCGGCGCCGGCTGTGCTCTGAGGAAAAGGCAGGATTGTGATTTTTCTAAGTGGTTTTTGATAATCCGTGGAGTTTTAGTATCTTTCAACTTCTACGCGGCCAAGAACATTACGCCAACGAGTTTAGGCACTTTCTAAGCCTAAAAATAGATGAAAAACACAAAGGAAAATAGGAGAATTCATTTATCATCACAGAAAATCACTCAAATCAAATGAGTAATTCTTCAATTCAAGGACGATTGTGCAAGAAGGTTTTCAAAGGAACAAGAAGGAGGCTTGTCTATGAGTGCTTTCTTTTACTTTGTTTTCTTTTTCTTGAACAATGATGTGTTAATTGTTTTATTGTAATTTGACATTGTTTTAGGTATTCATGATATTTAGAGTTATTTGATCTTTTGATTACTTGGTTGTTCTTCTTGGTATTTAATTACTTGAGCTTATTACAAGATTAATTGATTGGTTCTTTCCATTAACTCGCTGAGACCAAAGGGGTTGGTGGTGGTTTTAATTTATTAATTTCATATTTGTTATCTATTAACTCGCTGATACCAAGGGGGTTAATTGATGAGGACTATGTAATTAAAGGTTAATTGATGTTTGCCGAGACCAAGGATTCATTGGTTAATTTCATGTTATAAATTCGCTGAAACCAAGGGAATTTAATCAAGGTTTATGTTTAATGCATCTTTTGGGTGAATTAGTTCAGACGAGACCAAGTGATTCTAATTTATCTAGAAGATAGTATTTCATGGATTGAAAAAAAAAAGTGAATCTAGCTTAATCCTTCATGATGCCAAGAATAATTAGTTATGATAATGATTGAGTACTTTAAGATCATAATTGTCAAAATAATGGTTTAAGTTACATACTTCTCTATCATTGACATGTATATATTTTTATTTTATTTTATTTTATTTCTTTTCACTTTATTGAGTCTGTTAAACAATGAATGAAAAGGGATTAATGCATACTTGTTCCTTGAGAATCGACACTCATTTAAACCCTATGCTATGTTAATGATGAGTACGCTTGCTCATATGTGTAATTTGGTGTTAACATTTTAATGTAAACTTGATTAGGAATGTGCTAAGTTTTTATATGATTTTTATATCCAAATCCATACGCATCATTCATCCGCATCCTCATTGCCATCGCATATTATTATGACTACGAGATATGGAAAATGGATGTCAAGACGACATTTTTAAATGGCCATCTTAGCGAAGACATCTATATGTCCCAACCGAAAGGCTTTATTGTTAAAGGTCGAGAACATATGGTTTGCAAGCTTAAGAAGTCCATTTATGGACTTAAGCAGGCATCGAGAGTATGGAAAATTCATTTTGATGAAACTGTAAAGTCTTATGGTTTTATTCAAAACGAGGATGAACCATGCGTGTACAGGAAACTTAAGGGCATTAATGTGATTTTTCTTGTCTTGTATGTGGATGACATTCTACTCAATGGAAATGATGTAGGGTTATTGTCATCTACAAAAGTTTGGCTATCTAGTCAATTCAGTATGAAGAACTTGGAAGAAGCCAACTACATTCTCGGGATTAGATTTGTTAGAAATAGGAAGCAAAGAATGTTAGGATTATCCCAAGCAGCATATATTGACAAGATGCTAGCCAAGTACAACATGGACTCATGAAAGGGAGCTCTAATCCCTTGCAAACATGGGTTGTCATTTTCTTCAAGGGATTGTCCTAAGTCTCAAAAAGAAAAGGACAGAATAAGTAGGATTCCCTACGCTTCGGCTGTGGGAAATCTCATGTACACCATGCTATGTATTAGACCAGATATCTGCTTTGTCGTAGACTTGGTTAGCAGATATCAGTCAAGCCCTGGGGAGGTTCATTACCAAGTTGTAAAGCATATTCTCAAGTACCTCAAGGGAATGAGAGATTATATGCTAGTTTTCAGGGTTGATGACTTGGTTCCTACAGAATACACAAACTCATACTTCCAGGAAGATAAGGATGAGAGAAAATTCACTATTAGATATGTCTTCACCTTGTCTAGAGGAGCCATTTCATGGAAGAGTATCAAGCAATCTTGCATTGCTGACTCAACCATGGAAGCTGAGTATGTGGCAGCTTTGGAGGCATCTAAGGAAGCAGTCTGGCTCCGGAAGTTCTTTTTAGAACTTGGAGTCGTGCCACACATGGATAGGCCGATTGTGATGTATTGCAACAACACTGGAGTAGTATCACAATCCAAAGAACCCAGGAACCACAAGAAGGGGAAACATATCAAGAGGAAGTACCACCTGATCCAGGATTTCATCCAGAGACGGAAAGTCGTGGTGGAACAGATTGCCTTCGAGAACAATCTAGCAGATCTATTCACCAAGCCTTTAGCTGAAAGAGTCTTCAAGAGACACTTAGATGCCATAAGGGTAGGCACCTAATGACTTACTTAGTCTTAGAGTGCAACTAGGAGATTGTTAGAAAATATGCCCTATTAGACTAGGTTTTTTATGTAAATATTAAATGTTTTAATAAAAGAATTTATTTTTAGAAATTATTTGTGAATTTACATTTTATTTGTGCACAATTATGTTTGGAAAAGACCCATTTTGTTTAAGTAAATGGTCCATGTGAATGGAGGTCTTTCACAGTAAGGTATGGATTACGGGTTACTTAACATATAAATATTCGTTCTTAACCGATTGATGAGAATGGGAATCTCATCATATCTAGGTTATTATGTTGTGAATTCCAAATGGTGAATGGCTTACCTTTAGCCAGTGAGTAGTCCACTCACTTCATGACATAAGCGTATTTCGAATACGTAGAACATGACCTGTAGTAGTGGTTTCTTAAAGTACTATATGGTTGAAACCTAGACTACTACCGCTACAGCGTGGACTAGTACTCTACGACTTGAGTATGAGATGGTGGTCTGACGAAGCTGGAAACATATACTTTGATATGCTATAGTTGAGGTTCTATCGTAGGATCAATATACTTGCATGTTAGGTATGTGTGACTAGTTAGTTAAGACAGGCTTGTACAAGATAGTTTCTATATTATATCGCCCATTGTGGTTGTCTGAATGATCTAAACATCCAGGGCCCTGGGAAAAATAGCTTGCATGTTTGCTTTAGGGTACCTCCATTGGAAAGCGGAAACAATCCAGAAAGTCATGGATCATTGGGCTAGCAGTCTAAAGATGGTAGATGTCATTTAGAGAGGTGTTAGTACACTTCTTCCTCTCTAAATGTACGGCGATGTATAGAGGTGTATTTTAGTCATTACACCTATAGGTCGAAGACTTTGCTAACGCAGCATTGTCCTTGGGGTCAATATTTTCTTACGGTGATATTAGGAAATATTTAAAATGCAAAATACAGCTATTTATATAGCAAGGATATTTTGGTTATTTTAGTAGCCAAGGCGGTGTGTCTTTTGGTCCTCAGTACAGACCGTAAGTCCTAATTAAATACATGCTAAAGAATTGATCTTAAATTAAATAAAATTTATTTTATTTAAGTATCATGATTTAATTATTGGGTTAGAATAAAATAAAGGTTCAGGAGAGAGAGAATTAATTAAATTACTTTGATGGGTTAATTAATTATTCAAGGCTTTGGCCTAGTTTGAATAATTAAAGATTAACCTGGGACTAAACTAATATAGGCTTGTTAATTTAACTAATTTATTTGAACTGGAAAATTAATTATTTGCTGGGTCATTTATTTGGTTCTAATTAGAATAATTAATTTAGTCTAAAAGACTAAACTAAGAGTCCAATGGGCCAGTCCAGTTTAACCTAGGGTTTTATTTAGGTTAAAGAAGAGAATAGGAAACAACATTGTTTTTCAGTGCTTCTCCTCTGGTGGAAAAAAAGGAGACACCTCTCTCCCTCTCTCCAGAAAATATTCCTTAACCCTATAAGTTGTTCACCAAACGGAATTTGACAGGCCATATACTGGAAGATCGAGAGGTTGGCGTTCACATACATGCACAAACGAAGTAGGAGGTTTGCAGGAATCACACCAGAGGTTTCTACCAACGCACCTATCTCGGTTCCACACATTCCGATCCAGCCAACTTTGAGAACAAGAAGAAAAGATTAGTTTCTTTTAACCTCAGAATTTGGACATAGCGCAACCGGCGCCAACTAGGGTTACTGGAGCCGGCATCGACTCTATTCGGGAGTTCCCCTGTTCTTCAGTTTTTCTAATTTTTGCATTTTTCACTTCCGCTGTGTGCCTTGTTTTCCCCTTTTTAAACCTTCACCACCAGACCCTGACATCCCAAGGTGTTTCAACCACCCTAGGCTGCCTAGGCCCTAGTTGCTAAAAAATCCGATGCGACCTAGGCTTCTTTGAACCACCCTAGGCTGCCTAGGTTAACAAAAATACCCTATTTTGGCATTTTTATGTCGCCCACAAGCTAGAGGCTAAAAATACCCATTTATAAGCTTTGAAAAGTGTTCTTGGAGCTTGGATTTTCTCCAAGAACCCTAGGAAACTTATTTTGCACATAAGAAGAAGTGGAAGATCTTAGAAGTCAATGAAGGAAGAAAAGAGGTTGCAAGAAGATTTTAAGAGAAGAGAAAAGAAGGGCTTGTCCATGAATTTTTCTTTCCCCTCATTTTGTTAATCTAACTTGTCAATACTTTGATAATCTTTTGTTTTTAGTTGTAATGGAGGATTGTACCCTATTTTATACTTTGAAATGATGTATTTGCTTGGATCTATTGATTTCTCTCTATGGTATTTAGTTATTTAGCTTTATTGAGTTAAGTTGGTTAAGTTGGATTTTGATTAAAATCCTTCAATTAATTTGTTCTCTACACATAAAAACTCTTATTAAGTTTTTGGCATTGTTGTGGAGAAATGAATGGCAATATCACAAAGACTTTAAGTCTTGTTGATTTGTCTTTTATAATTTTGAATAATATCTTTTGTTTCGGTTTGGTTTGAACCTTTACTTTTATTTGTTTTTTATTATTTTTATATCTTTTGTAGCCTTAATGCTTGATTTTTCTTGTTACTAACCTTTACTTTTGTTTTGAGATTTTTAATTGTTTGAAACCATCATGTCTAGCTATTTTTGGGGAAGTACTTAGGCACAAATGCAAGAGTTTCATAATGGTGATAAGTTGACTAGCTTAGAAGCTCTTATTGATGTTCTAAGTGGTACAAGTGATAATTGGAATGTAACTCCTCTAGAAAATCAAGATATGAGTTATGATTTTCATAGGAAATGGCACTTTAATTATGTCACTCAACAAATGGGAGTTGAAAACCAACACACATGGGAACAAGCTTATCACTTTAGAGAAAATGAGTAAAGTAAGATATACAATCCGAAGTGGCCTGATCATATGAGTTCATATTGGAGTAATCAAGAGTATTTTCGTTATGACCTACCACCTCCACCTCTATAAGCTAAGTCTTCACTTGAAGAATTGGTAAATGCTTTTGTTGCCAACTTAAATTTATCTTTTAAGCGTCAAGAAAAATTCTTTCAAAGAATGAGCAACCAAGCTGAAGAAAATTAAGATGAAGTGCAAGAAGGAGAAGTCATAATGCTACCATTAGAAATATTTAAAGAAAAATATTATCTCCTGAGTGAAGATCATATAGAGGCCTATACCATTGAAGAGAAAGAGATTCTACCTCTAAAGGGTGAAGAGAGTAAGCTGATTGAAAAGTCATGTGAGAGCCTACAAGAAAGAAATCGCCAACGAACCAAGAGAGGACAAGAGGAGAAAATGCATTTGCTGAAAGAACTTGGGATTATAGAAGCTATTAGAATCAAGGACACTATTAGTGTACTACTTTAAGAATATTCTATTCTACTTTCTAATAATTTTGACTTCTTATCTTTTGTAGGTACCTCTTGGTTCAAGGAGAAAAAGGATGCTAATGATGATGTGAAGAACCTAGCATTCTTCAAGGAGCAACAATTTCTAAAGAAAGATCATAAGATGACCTTGGAGTAACATGGCAAATTATGCCCTTCATCCCACTCAAAAGGAGATAACTTAGTAATTATAGACAATTTATTGCAAAGTAAGTGTCTCTTGACTACTTCTTTAAGAGCTACAATGCTAAGTTTGAAGTTGGGAACTTTTCATGGTGATGATTTGTTTGAAAGGATAATTGATACTGTAAATGTTGATGCACTCTTTGGATATAATATGCATTCATTTGTAGAAGAATAAATTTGTGTGTCTAAAGAGAAGCCAAGGAATGGGGTTCATGCCTTTATTTTTTATAAGACTTTTGATTTGTATGTACCTTTCCCTATCCAAAATCCTCCCTTGTTGTTATACACTTCTTAGTTTGTACTAAACATTAATTTTTTGTACTAAAATTTGATGAGAAAGCATGATGAATGGAAATAGTGTTTGTTTTTGTTTTCTTCTTACTTTCTTAGGATTCATATTTTATCGACTTTTTATCTATTTCATATTTCTTAAGTATGCTTGATTTTAGTTTTATTTTTTTGAACTTTATTGCATTCCACATCTTTTTACAAGTTTACCTCTATCTTCTTTTGACAAAATTCTTCATCAACAAATCCTCTTTCTCATGCATAGCAATCATTTGGGGAGTATTCCTAACCTTTTCTCCCTTTTTCATTTTTAGTCCTATTGGATATTATTCTTATTGTGATAATTTTGGATAATGAGGATATTGTTCATTTTAAGTGTAGAGGTTTGATAATATTCTCTTCAAGTTTCTATCTATGTTTGTGGAGCTTTCTTATGATTTTTGAGTATTCTTAGAAATTGGGCTAAATTTGTTTTCAATTTTTAGGTATGTTTGACTATTATGATATTGTTATTATGTTTCTTTTGACATGAGAATTTAGTGTAAGACATCTTTGGATGAGTTAGTTTTTGGGTAGACTTGTATATTAGGTGTGATATACCTAAACCTTCAAATTTTGTATTAACATCATTTACATTTTAGTAAAAGTGGTGCCATGTTATTTCTCGAGAATTGATGTGGTTTTGTAATGAAATATAAGTTAGAAATTTTAAGTTAATCTTTATTCTGTGATTGTACAACTAGTCCTTACTCTGGGTTTAAGTAAACATGGTTTAGGATAAAACAAATGGGAGAATAGAGCAAGGTAATGTAAAACTTGAAAGTTATTATTTACATATCTGTATTAGGCATTTACATTACCTTGCCCAAAAGAAATTAAGATTTGAAGAGGGTAATATAAAAGTTAAAAATATTTATTTATCCATTTTTATTAGGTAATTATATTACTCTGTAAAAGTGAGCATATGAACCAATCCTCTATTTACTACTTGGGTTGTAGTAGTTAGGAAGTCATAGAACTTAAATTAACTTATTAGGCCTAACTTATACGAATCACATTCTTCACATTTGAAACTTAAAGATATGGAACGGAACGCATTAGATGAGCATAAATTTGATTAATTCAATTTTAATGGCTTTAGTCATATCTATCTTAATATATTAATTTATACAAAAATTAGCTTGGCAAATTAGGTGTTCGATTGAATTCTTAGATCAGAAGAGAGATAATACATGTACCATATTGGCTAACTTTATTCAAAAATCTTACCTTGTGAAAAATCTACTTTATAGGGAAGTTATTTGCTTGTAGTACATTGTGTCATGTGCTTGAGTACAAGCAAAATTTTAAGTATAGGGATATGATGAGTGCTCATCATGTATACATTTTTTACGCTATTTGTGCCATATGTGTATTAAAATCTTTTAAAAACCACTACTTACCACACCTTTTTTGCCTTGTGTTTATATAGGGATTGTAAAAGATCAATTGAGGATGAACAGAGGCAAAAAAGGATGAAGACAGAAGCAAAATGGCAAAAAAATCTAGTACCTAGGCCAATTCTAGGCCGCCTAGGCCCTGGTTGTTGAAAATAATCCTAGGAGGCCTAGGCTTCTTCGAACTGTCCTGGGCTACCTAGGTTTGCGGAAATGCCCTATTTTGCGGAAATGCCCTAAAGGCCATAAATACCCATTTATATGCTGATTGGGGCTATATTGGTTATACTTTGCTTAGTTATTTGAGGCTCTTTTGTAATATATTTTGTGAAATAACTAATCATATTCTTTCATATTTGAGATTTTACCCTTGGAAAGGTATTTTGGTTATTATCTCAAGATTTTGGGTAAAACAAAGCAAAACCGTCGTGAAATAGAGCAGAGGTAGCACCGGCTGTAAGGCTGCAACCAGTGCCGGCTATATTCTGGAACATATGCGCACAATTCGGAGAAAAATCGACGAACGAGTGGAGAAATAGAACACAGGCGGCGCCGGCTCTAAAGGACCAAGGCGGCGCCAGCTGTGGTTTGTCCTTGAGGCGATATTGCGATCTTTCTACGCGTTTTTTGGAAATCTGAAGAGTTTTAGCAGTTCCCAACTTCTACTCGGCCAAGAACTTGGTACCTACGAGTTTAGGCACCTCTTAAGCCTATAACTAGATGGAAAACACAAGGGAAAATGGGGGAATTCATTGATCATCATAGAAAATCACTCAGTCCAAGGAGGAATTCTTCAAGTTCAAGAAGGGTTGTACAAAAAGATCTTCAAAGGAAGAAGAATGAGGCTTGTCTATGAGCTCTTTCTTTTACTTTGTTTTCTTTTTCTTGAACAATGATATATTAATTGTTTTATTGTATTTCAACATTGTTTTAGATATTCATGATTTCTAGAGTTATTTGATCTTTTGATTAATTGGTTATTATTCTTGGTATTCAATTACTTATGCTTATTACGAGATTAGTTAGTTGATTCTATCCATTGACGTGCTGGACCAAATGGGGTTAATTATTTTTTAACTGGTAATTGAAGGTTAATTGATATTTTCTGAGACCAAGGGTTCATTGATTAATTTCATGTTCTAAATTTGTCGAGACCAAGGGAATTTAATTAAGGATTGTGTTTAATGCTTCTTTTGGATGAATTAGTTGAGACGAACCAAGTGATTCTAATTTATCTAGAAGATAATGATTTCATGGACTATCAAAATAAGTCTACCTTCATCCTTCATGGTGCCACGAGAATGATTGGTTATGATAATGGTTAAGTTTTTTAGGATCATGTTTATCTAAACAATGGCTTAAGTTACATAAATCTACATCATTGACATATACATATTTTTATTTTTAATTTTTCTTTTTATTTGTTTTTCACTTTATCGAGTCGGTTAAACAATGAAAGAAGGGTAATTAATATCTACTTATTCATTGAGGATCGACACTCGTTTTAACGCTATGCTCAGTTAATGATGAGTATCCTTGCTCATATGTGTGATTTGGGTTTAACGTTTTAATTTGAACTTGATTGGGAATGTACTTAGTTTTGTATGATTTTTATACCCAAGTCTGGACACATCAAGTTTTTGGCGCCGTTGCCGTGGAACAATAGCATGAAAACTTGAATTTTGTTGATTTAACCATGTAAATATGTAAATATGTCAATAGGTAAATATGTGTTCTTTCTGCAAAACGGTGCTATCTTTTGTATTTCGTGTATTCTTGTATAACCTTGTAACCTAACCTAACTTAACCAACAAACTTAGACTAAGTTTGAATTACTAACTTTATAGCCTTGTATTTGTGTTATTTTATCCATTAATTATATCTCTAAACTTACTTCTTGTTTTCTTAGGTATTACCCTTTGTACATGACCCGAAAATCCAACGGCAAGATAGTCGATTTTGACCCTGAAATCGAGAGGACGTTATCAAAAATTTGCCAAACAATTCAAAGGAATCTGATTGTCGAGATGGATGGTGCTCAATAGAACAATGCTGGGAATGATAGAAGAGTTATGGACGACTTTGTGAAACCCGCAATCTCGGGCTTAGGCTCGAGTATCACTAGACCTAGGGTAGATGCCAAAAATTTTAAAATAAAGCCTAACATTATTCAAATGGTGCATAATATGGTTCAATTTGACGGGTTGCCGGAAGAGGATCCCAATGCTCACTTTGCCAGTTTTCTTAAGATTTGTGATACCTTCAAGATGAATGGTGTTTCTGAAGATGCCATTAAATTACGACTTTTTCCCTTTTCCTTGAGAGATAGAGCTAAATCGTGGTTAAAGTCTTTACCTACAGGTTCCATCACAACTTAGAATGTCTTAGCTAAAAAATTTTTGGCCAAATAATTCCCTCCAGCTAGAACAGCCAAGCTTATGAATGAAATCTTCGCCTTCCAACAACTAGATTCTGAGCCCTTATATAAGAGTTGGGAGAGATTTAAGGAAATGTTAAGAAATTTCCCACACCACGGATTTGAGCTGGGGATGCAAATGCGTATCTTCTTGAATGGCCTCACGTTTGCAACACGACAAGTGGTGGACTCTTCTGGAGGGGGTTCCATTAAGCATAAGACACCGGAACAGGTATTTGAGCTTATTGAAAATTTGGCTTCTAATAACTATTCTTGGGGAAGTGCAAGGTCAAAGGCTTGTGTGCAAGAAGTACACAAAATGGATGTCGTGCCAGCATTAGAGGCTAAGGTAGATGCCTTAACTCAAAAGATGGAGCAGTTGGTGATGCCTCAAGGCCAAGTGTTAAACGTTAACTGCAATTTCTGTGGAGAATGGCACCCCAATCATAAATGCCAAAAGATGGGCTCACTCCAAGAAGCTTCAGAACAAGCGGCATTCGCATGTAATGTCCGGCCAGGTAACAATCCATATAGCTCTACCTATAATCCTGGTTGGAGAAATCACCCTAATTTCTCTTGGAGCAATGGGAATCCACCTAGGCAAAGTTCTTTCAATTTTGGAGGTAACCAAAGGAATCCAAACTCTATAAACAACATGGCAGCACCTCAAAAACCACCAGTGGAAGAATTGATTGGCCAATTGGTAAGTACTACGGAGACTAAGTTCCAAGGAGTCGATGCGACAACAAGGAACCTAGAGGCTTTCATGCGAAATTTAGAAAATTGGATTGGTTAACTAGCCAAACTCATGGGGGATCGTCAAGCAGGAACACTACTAGGGAATACGGAAGAAAATCCACGGGATCACACCGCGGAAAACCTTGATGCAGTTCTTTTCTCTTTTCTTTTCTTTTCATTTTGTGTTAAGGATAATTTTGAATTTATAGTATTTTTATTCAGCATCCGTGTGTTTTTGCATTTTTATCCAAAAAAAAAAATTGAACCGGACATAACAGAGCCGGGCCGGCGCCGGTTCCTGTCGGGAGGAACATAATTAAAGGGCCATTTTGGCCACTTTTTCTTCAAAACCTCCCTTCTCCCTCGCAAATCCTCTCAAGCCCACACCAGCTTCACATCCATCAATGCCCAAAGTTTGATTTTTCAACTCCTAAACACCTCTATAACATCTCTTACCTTCTTTTTTATTGATCCTATGGATCAAACACATCAAAAGCTTTGATTTTTCACAACAATAGCACATTTAATCCGCAAGCAAAGGGAGTAGATTCTTGCAAAAAGCTTGCATCTTTTGCTTGCCCATGCATATAAGTGCCTAAATGTATGATTTTTATTTAAGTCCTACGGTTAAATTGATGGAATTGATTTTTTCTATTTATAAGGACAGTTTGGCCGAAAATTGGGAATTATATATTCTATGATTGTGCATTCCTACTTGAGTTTCATTCATTGGATTACCTTAGGAGTTATTGAGCCTGCATTACTTGATTCGTGCTTGTTATCATTCAAGAATTCATATAGTTAGGGCTAGAATTATGGTTATTAGTGACACTTGAATCTATTGAAACTGCATTATTGATCACAAAATACCATTGCCTTCATTTACATGATCATGTTTACTAGCATACTTTGAGGATAGCAGCACAAGTTATGCTTTACAGTGGACTTTTACATGCATTGTGCAGGTTGTGTTGCATTGGGTGAAAGTGGTTGATTGAATTGGGTGTTGGAGTTGATATACATTGAAGGAGTTGTGGTTTGTGGATTGTGAGCTTGGTTGAAGGTTGTGTGAAATTTGAGATATATCTGTGTAGGGGTAGCTATACTCTCTTCAGGAATTGAGCGCACTTGTTCTCTCTTCTTATTACTTCATTCCTTCTTTGACCATGTCTAGAGCAAGGAGTCATCCATCTAAAAGGGCGAGAACTTCCTCGTCCTCAGTTCCATCATCTGTTGATCCCTTATCTCTTAGACCTACTGAGTTTGTCGATGCCTCTTGTGAGGAATGGTATAGTAGGAGAGCTTCAAACAAGATTATTGTTGAGCGTACTTTCTCCCCCACCTTAGACCGAACACTTAAATTAGGAATGATGTTTAGATGACTAGGTTGGGGATCCATAGTACAATTGAAAGGGAAGTTTTGTCCCGTGCTTGTCAAGGAATTCTATGCTACTATAACGGACAAGGGTAATAAACATCTTCCACATATTAAAACAAGAGTGAAAGGAGCTCTTATTGTCATCACTCAAAATCAATTAGCTCACCTCTTCCAGGTTTTTGACGATGATACTTGGCAAGGGATTGATGTGAATAACCAAAAGATTCTTTCAGACTCGAATTAGGATGTTTGGGGGACGCGAGCAACCCTAGGCTTATATAAGTATAATTCCTTCCAAGCTAACAATTTCTATTCCAACAATGACTTGGCAGCTAACTTTCGTACGCTGGTGTAAATGTTTGGGTTTAATGTTGTTCCCCATGCAAGTAGTTTCAATGAAACTAGGCTTATTGACACTTATATTCTGCACCAGATGATGAACACATTACCTATCCCTATTGCTCCTTTGATCATCCAATCTATTAGGGAGGTTGTTCATCACCGTCTCTCCACAAAAGCCTTTGTTTTTCCCTCGGTTATAATGAAGATTCTAAAAGACTTTGGGGTGAGTCTTGAGGGAGAACTCATGGAGGTTACCACTAAGCACGATATGGTCACTGAGCACACTCTTATGAGTTGCGGATACAAATACAGCCCGGAGTTAAAGAAATGGCTCACTCCCTTCGAGGTCCAACATCCCGGTCAAGAAAGGCCACCTACAGTGGAGGAGGAGCAGCCACCACCACCGGCACATGATAGAGCTAGCCGTTCTCAGTCCTACTCCAGGATTGACTTTGAGACCATCGTACTGGGGCGCCTTGACCAGCAAATAGAGGTGCTCATACGCTTGCAGGGTGCTATGGAAGATATGGCACGACGGTAAGCTACCACGGAGCAGTAGTTGACTGAGTTGAGGCAGCATCCTTCTAGGCCACATGATGGTGCAGGCCCCTCTACACTTGTCGATGAGGAAGAGGATGAGGATGATGATGCTGCGGAGGATTGATGATGCGTTCTTGCTCACTTTTGTTTTTGTTTCCTTTCTCTTTTCATGTTTTTATTTTAGTTAGTTTGGCTTTCCTTTCGTTGTGTTTATATTTCGTTTGTCTTTGCTTTATTTTCTTTTCTAGTTGTTATGCTTTGGTATTTTCTTTTGTATTTTTTTAGGTACTTTGATGACGCCTCCTTCTTCACGCACTCAGCTTTTGTATGCCACAATGAATGGAAGTTTGTTTTTCTTATCTCTTCTCCTTTATTTTGTTTGGTCCCATGGTTTTGGTTGTTTTGGTTATATTTATTTGCCCGTTGAGGACAATGTCCAGTTTAAGTGTGGGGGGGGTGGTTTGATTGACAATTCTTCTATACATATTCTTGGGAGTGGAATTTTTCAAATTTTTCAAAATTTTTCACCAGAGATTTCAAGCTGTATTTTTTTTAATGCATGTCTTTATGATGGATTATAAAGCATATGTTCTAGATCATTTATGGCTTATGCATGACTTTTTCCACTCACTTGGACAAAGTAGTTCTTGATCAAATGCTTTGCATGATTCTTAAACCTGATTTTTTTTTTTTTAAATTCATGGAACATTCTAGAACTTACTTGAATACCTCTCGAGGCGAAATAAAAAAGACATTCATGATTTAACTTAGGGATGACGGTAATAGGCCTTCTTTGGATAGTTTGAGCTTTTCAAGCATACCTATTATTATATTATCCCTAGTGCCTATTTTGAGCCTAAATTGGTGATTTCTTTCTTTAAAACCTATCACGATATTTTTTCCATTACTTGTACTGAGAGTTTGTATAATTTCCAAATCTTTATAATCTTGAAGGATGAAAGTATATGTATGTTGGAAAAAATATGTAGGGATGGAGATCATGACTTGTTACTTTCAGTCATGGATCAATTGCAAGGGGAGCTAGGAAAAGAAAGGAAGTGGAATGGAAGGAAGAAGTTGAAAAAAAATGAGAAAGAAAAGAATGTTGAGCTGAAAAAGATGAGAAAGAAGAAAAGAAATGAGAGGAAGTGAAAAGAGAAAACAACAAACTGTTAGAAAGAAAAGTGAGTGAAAAAGAAAAGAACAGTAGCAGTGAAAACAAAAGAGGAGTAAAAGAAGAGAGAATTGAAAGAGAATTGGAAAAAAAAAAAAAGAAGAAGAAGAGCGAAAAGATCACAAAAGGGATGGTGAGTGAACTATAAAAGTAAGTTCATATAAAACACTTGACACCATTGCTGGAAAAATTGAGTGATCTTGTGAAGAAAAGAGTTGATGATAAGAAGAGGTGAAAAAGAAAAAGAAAAAAAAAGAAGAACAATGCAGGATTTGCTTGAAATGCATAAGGGTTGTTATATAAGGTTATGGTTTGATTGATTTTTGGAATAGAAGAGCAAGAAGAGTTGGGAATTATAGGTTTATTTTGGTTACCCTTTTCTTGCTTACTTTCAGTTTTCTTTGACTTTTGATGTTCCTATATCCTTCGTTTGCTAAGCCACATTACAAACCTTTAGCCTTATATTATAAGCTTAAAAGTCCTACTTGATCTAAGTAGGATCATGATATATCTCGGATTAGTGGAGAGAGTGTATGAAAAGTAAGCATATAGAATGCATACTCTTTTTAAACTGACTTCTTTCCAATGGTTTGAGAATATTGTAAAGTATTGAGATGGTTCTACTAAGTCATTTCACTACACAAGTCTTGTATTGACTGTGAAAGATTTAGTATCATATGCATTATGTTTATAAATAAAGAAAGTATTGAAGATATGGTTTTGGAATTGATTGAGTGATTAAAACCTTGTGTTTTTTCTACTTGTTCTTGATACTTTGCTTGAGGACAAGCAAAGAGTTCAGTGTGGGGGAATGTGATTGGGGCTAAATTGGTTATACTTTGCTTAGTTATTTGAGGCTCTTTTGTAATACATTTTGTGAAATAACTAGTCATATTCTTTCATATTTGAGATTTTACCCTTGGAAAGGTATTTTGGTCATTATCTCAGGATTTTGGGTAAAACAAAGCAAAACCGTCACGAAACAAAGCGAAGGTGGCGCCGGCTGTAAGGCTGGAACCGGCGCCGGCTGCATTCTGGAGCATATGCGCACAATTTGGAGAAAAATCGACTAACGAGTGGAGAAACAGAACACAGGTGGCGCCGGCTGTGGTCTGTCCCTGAGATGGTGCTTTGATCTTTCTACGCGTTTTTTGGAAATCTCAAGAGTTTTAGCAATTTCCAACTTCTACTCGGCCAAGAACTTGGTACCTATGAGTTTAAGCACCTCTAAAGCCTATAAATAGATGAAAAACACAAGGGAAAATGGGGGGAATTCATTGATCATCATAGAAAACCACTCAGTCCAAGGAGGAATTCTTCAAGTTCAATGAGGGTTGTACAAAAAGGTCTTCAAAGGAAGAAGAAGGAGGCTTGTCTATGAGTTCTTTCTTTTACTTTGTTTTATTTTTCTTGAACAATGATATGTTAATTATTTTATTGTAATTCAACATTATTTTAGATATTCATGATTTCTAAAGTTATTTGATCTTTTGATTAATTGGTTATTATTCTTGGTATTCAATTACTTATGCTTATTACGAGATTAGTTAGTTGATTCTTTCCATTGACTTGCTAGACCAAAGGGGGTTGGTGGGTGTTTCAATTTATTAATTTCATATTCTGTTGGCAATTGACTTGCTGGACCAAAGGGGGTTAATTGTTTAAGAAGTGGTAATTGAAGGTTAATTGATGTCTTCCGAGACCAAGGGTTCATTGATTAATTTCATGTTCTAAATTTATCGAGACCAAGGGAATTTAATTAAGGATTGTGTTTAATGCGTCTTTTGGATAAATTAGTTGAGACGGACCAAGTGACTCTAATTTATCTAGAAGATAGTGATTTCATGAATTGACCATCAAAGTGAGTCTACCTTCATCCTTCATGTTGCCACGAGAATGATTGGATATGATAATGGTCAAGTTCTTTAGGATCATGTTTGTCTAAACAATGGCTTGAGTTACATAAATCTACATTCTTGACATATACATATTTTTTTTTAATTTTTCTTTTTATTTGTTTTTCATTTTATCGAGTTGGTTAAACAATGAAAGAAGGGTAATTAATGTCCACTTGTTCCTTGAGGATCGACACTCGTTTTAACCCTATGCTCAATTAATGATGAGTACAGTTGTCATATGTGTGATTTGGGTTTAACGTTTTAATTTGAACTTGATTGGGAATGTGTTTAGTTTTGTATGATTTTTATACCCAAGTCTGGACACATCATATGCCTTGAAGAGTGTTCTTAGACTTTGGGTTTTTTCAAGAACCTTAAAAAACTTTGTTTTCACACAAGAAGAAGAAGAAGATTTTGGAAATAAAGGAAGGAAGAAGAGAGGTTGCAAAAAGATTACAAGAGAAGGAAAAAGAAGGGCTTGTTTCTGAGTTTTTCTTTCCCCTCATTTTGTTAATCTAACTTGTCAATACTTTGCTAATCTTTTATTTTTAGTTGTAATGGAGAGTTGTATCCTGTTTTATACTTTGAGATGATGTATTTTCTTGGATCTATTGATTTCTCTATATGGCATTTAATTATTTGGTTTTATTGTGTTGAGTTGATTTTGATTGATTTTTTTCAATTAATTAGTTCTCCTTAATGAAATTGAGAGATGGGATTAAGGTTTTGAACACCTATTTGGAAAATTTGATAGTTGTCTTCCTTAATTAACTCGAGAGTGAGATTGGAAATTTGGACTTAATCATCAAAGGGTTAATAAAATTATCCAGAGATAGAGATTTTATGACTTTTGGATAATTTGGTATGTGATTGTGCTTAATGCCTCCTTGGGTTACATTGATTAGATACAAATACAAATTATTTGAACTATGGATTAGGAATTTCATAATTCAAGAAAGAATAAAATTGACCATTAAACTCACAATGGTGACTAGTGTTAGGATCAATTTATCTAAGGGGTACTCTTCTTTTAGGTATGTAATTGGGGGAATTCCTTCTATTACATGGCCTTTCTCTCTTTTTCACATTCCTTGGTGACTTCACGACTTTTCCTTCTATGTGCTTGATATGCTTCCTAGTCTAATTTGTTAGTCTTTTTTTTTCACTTAAACATTTGGATAAACAATGAGATAAGAAGGAAGTAGAGGTACTTGCCATCTTTCCCTAAGGTTCTTCGATACTTGCCATTGCACTCTATACTACACGATAAGTACACTTGTCTATATATTTGTTGTGTGAGTTAAATTCACATGTTAATATTTTAAAACTTGAATAATTGTGCGCATTATTGATATTTTTTCTTTATACACATAAAAACACATATCAATTATTTAGGCCTTAATTAATCCTAAACATTTTGTGAAAACACTTAACTCTAGAGGTTATGAATATCCCTTCACAAATCCAATAGCCTTCTAAGGCAACTAACAAATTCATATAGTATACAATTCTACAATTTTTCCACTTACACAAACAAACAAGCAAAACCCTAATTACCATGCAAAACCCTAATCACTATTCATAATCACAATTCAACTTAATTTCAAATACATAAGCTTCAAAAAAAACATATAATCAACACAAATTTGCACCAAGCAAATTACGTTATAAAATATATTGTAAGAATAAAAATTGCTCTTAGTGTTTCGTTTGTAAAAAGTGGCAATTTTAGGGTTTTATTACCCAAAATTGCATAATTCATTCACATTCATCAAAGCTCACATAAAAATATTTTTTATTGTTCTAGTGTAATGCCTTGCACTTTTACGTTCGATTGGCCACTACGTGTAATAGGATGAGAATTGATATCAATGGCCAGAACAAAAGATTATTGATGCAAGGAGACGAATATTTTGGTATAATAATATTTTGTCGAGACCTGGATGTAATTATTAGATTTGTTCAATTCATACCCTAAATATTTGAAAAGATACTATTATTAATTAAATAAGAATTTGAGGGTGCGATGAGAAGAGAAATTGATCGGTGCAATGAAACGCACGTTTTGGCGTAAATTACGTTATTCGAGTTATCGGGGCATTTTCATTATTTTGACCGCGCCCGTGACTTTGAGCATGAATTTGACCAAACTAAGAAGGAATTGAAGAATTTAAGTATTGCCATTGAATTCAGTATAATTTTTGAAGTAGAATAGTGAAATAAAATATTTTTCCATTTCATATCCGATTTTGATTATTTTTGAAGAAAATAGGAAATCACGGTTAAAAACAGTGCGTGTGGCATTTTGTGATTCGTAGCTTCTGAACATGTGTCAATTCAAGAGAGGTTACATGAAGGATTCATGCAAGATGCATGGAATTAGAATTACAAAACAAATAAAGAATGATGTGTACTTTTGTGATTGGAACACATCATTAGTCAGTCCTTGTAATTAAGGTCTTGTGTAATGTGATTGGCTAATGCTTAGACCATGAGAAGTGGTTGAATAGCTAAAATTTGGCTAAGAAACTGGCAGCCATGCAAGAAAATTAAAGGGAAATTTTTTAAGAGGAAAAAATGTGTGGTTGGTGTGTACAACTTTCATTGGAACATACCTATGTATATCCACCACACAATTAATAGAAATAAGAGATGAATGGCTAAGATTGGATGGTGAATGGTGGTGAGAAGAGGTTGTTATACAGCCTGAATTTCGACAGCTATGAAGAAAGAAAACCAAGAGAAAAAGAGATAAAACAAGATAGAGAAACATGCTAGTGTGTGTTTTTGGTGTTCTATGTGAGTTTTGAGAAGTCCTTGGAGCAAATCACTTCAAATAGCCTTATATGCATGGTAAAAGCTCACCTTGCCAGAATTAAAATTGTTGTTGGGTGAATGATGATTATGTTGATATGAATTTTAACATGAAAATATGATTTTCATGTCTTGATTTTGGATTAAAGCTAGGGTTTGTAAACTTTGTTGATGAACCCGCTATGTGTCTATGTGTGTCGGCTGCCTAGAAGACTTATGGATATTGTTTTGTGAGAGGAATAACTGCATATGCATGGTAGTTTGAAGGATTTCTTTTGGTTGAGGAGATGAAGATCAAAGTAGAATGAAAATGGAAGTTACTTGGTTAGAAAAATGAATTATACTAGCTTTTGATTTGAAGAAGTGAATTTATGTAAAATAAGCACGACTCTTGTGAGCTATTGGAATCTGGAAATTATAGAATCAAAGATGATTTGGAGGAAAATTGAATGAATTAATGTTCTAAAGGTGTTAAAGGCTAAAGGAAAATAAAGGAAAGCATGAATAGTAGAATTGAGGCAAAACTGCAAAGCTGTTTTTACCCTGTATTAAGTCACAGGAACTAGGACTTTGAAAAAGGCCTACACAAAATTAAAGTTAAGAGTCTTATGGTCATTTTAGTATATCATAGAGCCAAATCATAGTTGTGAATTAAAAGTTATGTGCAAAAAAAAAAAAAATCATGTGTCAAGCAGTAAAATTCCAGAAAAATGAGTTCGAAAATGGATGAACTTAAAGATGATTAATTGTGTAATTTTGGATAAAATAAATGAGAAATATAAAGTGAATCTCCTATACATGAAGGAATAAAGGATGTGAAAAAAGCAAAATCAAAGAATTGAATAAACGACGAAAAAACGACGTGAATGAAAGTTGAACATTTTCCTTAACTGTCGTCCCCGTCGGCTAAACGTCGGTTGGACGTCGGCTACCTATCCGGTACATCGGCTGGACGTCGGCTACTTTTCGACCAAACATGATTTGACCTAAAAATTATGTTTGATGTAGGTCTATCAATAAACGGCTAACGGTTCGTTGGAAACAGTAAAAACGGGGGTCAAACGGCCGTGAACGGAAAAGGTTAATTAGGACACGAGGTAAGTCTCTTTGATTTCTAAAAATTTTTTAAAGCTAGTATGCATCACTTTTCCATGAAATACTATGTTTTATACCGTTTTAGAAATCCCAGAATATATTTAAGTTTTATCTGAGCAAGAATTATTTTGCGCCATTTTGGGCTCGAATGAACTTCATAATTGGTTTGGAAACCTTAATGGATGATTAAAGCATGGATTTTATGAATTTAGTCCATTTTGGATTCAATACTTGAGGTTTCTGAAAAATGATAAATTTTGGAATCGGTATTCATAAATTGACTGGAATGCCCTTATTGGAACATTTTATGAAAATGTGTTTGGAAACTTTAAATTTAATCCTCTTTTGGGATTAGAATTCTGGATTTCTTGAAATGAATTCCTTTTGGAATTGGGTATTTGGAAAATGATCCAAATATCCTTATTAGAATGTTTTATGAAAACTTTTGGAATCGGGTATTCGGTAAATGACCAAAATATCCTTATTGGAATTCTTGTGAACACTTTTCAAATCAGATAAGGGTAAGATGGCTCGAATACTCTTGGAAAGTCTTTTGGAATCGGACATGGATAAAATGACCTGAATGCCCTTGGAAATGACTTTTGTGATCGAGTACGGGCAAAATGACCCGAGTACTCCTGGAAACTTGTTTTGATGTGTGAAAAGAACTCTTTACCCTGTTTTGACAAGATTTTGAAAAAATAATCTCTCGTGATGAGGCTGACTTTTGGAAAATAACATTTTGATCCCAGAAATTATTTTATTGGCCTGATGTGACTATGGAATGAATTGTTTAGCATGCGGAGCCTATGGGAATTATGGTCTGACTTATGAGTCAGTGGGATCAAATTCTGGAAAATGTTATTTTGCCTAAAAAATGTTTCTTTTGAAAATCCTGCGGGATCATATAATCCTCTGGCCTAATCAATCAGAAGGCGTTGGTATTGGTAATATTGAGTACTCAGTAAGGACTTTGATCTTTGTACTAGCTCATGTTAAAGGTAGACGATCCCAAGTAACCCGATCAGTTCTGAGGATTGTCTTACCCCAAATAGGGCGACAGAACATTGAGATGAGTCATCCTAGCTAGCCGTTTAGTGTCTGGCAATTGTCGTGCCTTGTGTGCATTTTATGATTTGGGTTGCTCACGGGTTAGGCGGGACACCTGGCATTTTTCAGCCCCTTGCTATCTTGATAGTAATTGACGTTAGGATTGAGACCCTTGACTTACGGCCGCAAGTAAAAGATTTAGTGTGCTACATGCACTTGTTGATTATAGTATGTTGTGGTGTAGTTATTTTTCAATGACGCATGGATTGAGTACTGTAGGCTGCGGTCTAAGTATAATAATATGTGTAAGTTAGTGTACTTATTTCGGCAATGCACGAATTGGGTACTGTAGGCTTCGGTCTTAGTACAATGAAACGTCGCTTCGAAGGCAAAGATTGCAAGCTTTGCATACAGGCCGACTTTTTGTTGGAAAAGTGCCTATGATTTAGAAATTGGGGCAATGATTTAAAATTGAAATATAATTTTTGAAAAATGATTGAGTTCTAAAAAAACTCTTCTTTAGAGAGTTTTGGAATTGTTTCCAATGAACTAAAGAAATGTTTTTCCTCATAAGGGTTTTATGTTTTCTGCCTCTTTACTAAAGCACTTGCACACACGGGACCTACTGAGTAATTTTTCATTCATACATATCTTTTATCTTATCCTTTTTGTAGGATTTAGAATTGAACAGACCTACGGATAGAAGGACGATACCACAGTGATAGCAGTTTAGGTTTGGACGTTCCCTTTTGATAATATACCTTATTACTAATACAGAATGGAAAATTTTCATGTACGAGATTCCCCATTGTATATATATATATATATATATATATATATTACCATTAGTACGAGATATTTGTATGGATCTAGACCTTGTATACTCTGTTGGTTCTTCATTATAAAGACCCCTTATCTGGGTAACTGGACGGGGCAACACTCGGTATTGATATGTTTTCGCTATTATCTTTGGTATGGGTGTTACAATTGGTATCAGAGCCAAATTTTATAAAACTATGGTATTATCATAGAAATTAATAGAACTCTTTTATTGTAGAGGTTTGACGGATAGGAGTGATAAGGACAAATGCCCCATGGATGAGTATAGCGATAATGGGAAAAAAGAGATAGGTGAGAATTCAGGTGTGAAAATATCTGGGAAGATTAAGACGATCTACCGAGCAGGTGTGCCAGGACGTTTCATTTGGACAGGACCTGACCCTGGCCGCTGTCATGCACCCCATCTCACTGGGAGCTCATTTAACCCTGTAGTACCTATCTTTACTCTGTTTGTGTGAGACCTTTGTCTAGAAAGGACACTTACTCCCGAGAGGACATCGTCGCCACATAATCAGATACAGAAGGTAGGTGGCGATTCTAATAAAGTTGATGGCAATATTGAACCATGCCATCAGGATGAAGGACAGTATCCCCAATGGTGTAGTGTTATCTGGGATTGATGAGGAGGTATTTGGCTAGGATATTTTGGGAATATTAGAGGAAGAGATGCCAGGATTAGAGGTTGTTGAAGCTGGAGGGGATTAGGAGGTACACAAGGTAGTGATGCCTATGCTCGAGCTCGAGGAGGAACTAGAGATAGACTAAGAGATACTAGCTTGGTTGCACCCTGATGTGAATGGAGATGAGGGATTTAATACAGCCAAGTCCTATACGGTGTCTACTGATTCAGAACCTCTCGTTTTGAATAGTGATAATGATGATATGTGGATATATATAGTAGGATATGTACAGTTCGGCCAGTGTCTATGACTGTATGCTTGGCACACAAATTTTGTACTAGCTTTATGTTTGATAAGAATAAACATATGTTATGATCTTGCTATATACACTATATTTGCTTTTCTGCCTACTCTTGAGTTATGTTATATCGTTTTACCAGCAAAATCGTATGAACTGTCCGGATGTCTTCTAAATGAACTTTTGGATGATCATCATGAACTACTCGAAATAACATTAAGCCAATAGTGGAGGAACCGCATGTGGAAAGTCTCCACCTTATAACTTTGGGCAATCCTATGTTCCAAACTTTCTAGAAAATGGCTGATATCATTCAATAGTTGACTGAGACTATCACTAGAACCAATAAGAATGCTAGAATAAATGAGAATATGAGTAGGAGAAATTGATGTGGACTTCGGGGTATAAGTCAGAAAAGATATGGAGACCCCGATGGCAAAAGAAAGGAAAGATGCAAATGATGGGAGGCCTGACTGAAGGACAACCCTCTTTTAGATACTTTAATTATGGAAAGATAGGATATAAGAGTTTCAATTGCCCTCACCCTCGAAGGATAGGAGAATAGAGTCGACCGAGAAGGAAATAATTAGAGGTAGAGGTCAAAACTAGAAAGAGAGAATCTAGGACAAGCTTGTATCTTTAGACCTGGACCTGCTAAACCACAAGTGAATGTTCGAGTAGTTGCATTGAAAAAAAAATGGATAATCATGCTACAGTAGTGGAAGGTAAGCTCCTTATTTTGAATCATGAGGCTAAAATTGGTAGATCCCGATTCTATGCATTCCTTTGTTGCTAATTCATTTTTTGATACTATGGGAATAAAAGGGGAAGAAACTTCATTATGAAATGATTGTTAGTACTCCATTGGGAAAGTAAACGAATAGTGAGAAAGTACATAAGGAATGTAAGACTTTGGTGGAGAATGAAATTTTGGGAGGAGATTTGATATGTTTGCCCATAGAGGGTTACAATGCTATCTAGGGCATGGACTGGCTATCCCAGTATCACATTCAAATTTACTATAGACATAAAGTAGTACAATTCCATCGGCCTGAGAAACCCATATTAAAATTTGTAGGTGGGGCTGGAAGGAAAAGTATTGCTTCTATATTAGAACTCAAGGCCCGAAAGATGATTAGAAAATAGTGTACTGGATACTTGGCTTATGAAATTAATATGCCAAGAGAGGTTAAAAAACCCAAAGATGCCTCTGTCAAAATTTAAGGAATTACCACTGGAGAGATAAGTAGAAGTTTCCATTGATTTGGTGCCATCGACAAAATTAATTTCAAGAACTCCTTATAAAATGGCACCTACAAAACTACAAGAGCTTAAGAAATAAGTACAGGAATTAATGGAGCAAGAATTTATTCGGTCTAGTACTTCACCTTGGGGAGTGCCTATATTATTTGTTAGAAAGAAAGATAAGTCACTACGGATGTGTAGAGATTATCAAGGATTGAATGCAGTAACGGTAAAGAATAACTACCCATTGCCAATGGTTGATGAATTATTTAATTAGTTACAAGAAGCAGAATAATTCTCAAAGTTAGACTTGAGGCAGGGATATTACTAACTTCAAATTCAGGAAGAAAATATACCGAAAATTACATTTAATACACGATATGAACCTTTTGAGTTTGTAATGCTGCCCTTTGGTGTTACTAACGCCCCTGCTGTTTTTATGGACCTAATGCACCGAATTTTTCGGCCTTACGTAGATAGTTTCTTATTATATTCATAGATGATATCTTGGTGTATTCTAAAGATCATTAAAAGCATGAATAACATCTTCAAAAACTATTGGGAAAGTTAAGGGAGACCAAACTATATGCAAAAATTCAGTAAATATGAGTTTTGGCCACAAAAGTAGCATTCTTGGGACATGTGATATCCAAAGATAGGATTACAGTAGATCTAAAAAAGTTAAAAGAGTGACTAATTAGAAACGTCCCTAGATTCTAACTAAAATATAAAGTTTTTTGGCATTAGCAGGATATTATCGAAGATTTATTGAGAGATTTTCTAAGATAGCTTCACATTTGACTCGACTCACCTAAAAGAAAGTTTCTTATGTTTGGACCTAGAAGTGTAAGAGAAATTTCCAGGAGCTAAAGAAAATATTAAGTTCTGCTCCTGTTTTAGTATTGCTGATGATGAAGAAACCTATGAGGTGAATATAAATACATCAAAGGAAGGATTGGGAGGAGTATTAATGCAAGAGAAAAAGGTGATAGCTTATATCTCTAGGAAATTGAAACCCCATGAGGAGAATTACCCTACACATGACCTGGAGTTGGCGGCTATTATGTCTATCCTTAAGACGTAGAGACATTATTTATATGGGGCTGAGTTTAAAATTCTTCACCGACCACAAAAGCTTGAAGTATGTTTTACTAGAAGGATTTGAACATGAAATAATGTCGCTGGATAGAATTTTTGGAAGAATTTCAGTATCCAATTAAGTATCATTCTGGAAAAGCAAACACAATAGTAGATGGCTTTAGTAGGAAGCCAAATTTATCAACTCTTCGGATATTATGAATTCCAAAACTAGAAGCAATTGTGGTAGACGAAGAAATAAGGATGAGTAATATCTCCATTCAACCTGTCTCCTTACAACAGTAAAAGGGAAAGTAAGATAAAGATTAAGAGTTACAAACATTGGTGCAAAAGGAGGTTAATAAAGGAGGAAATGAGTACCAAAAGGATAATGATGGAATTATTTATTATCGGGGTCAGTATTGTATTATGAAACAATCTGCGATAAAGCAAGGCATTTTAATAGAAGCACATTGAAGTAAGTATACCATCCATCCAAGAGCTATAAAGATGTATCAAGATTTGAAATGGTATTATTGGTGGATTGGTATAAAGAATGACATTTCAGACTTTGTAGCTCAATGCTTAATTTGCAAGCAAGTGAAAGCCAACCAACAATAGCCTAGAAGGTTACTACAACCATTACCTTCTCCATCAAGAAAATGGAATGAAATTATTATGGATTTCATTACAGGATTACCCATAGCAGTAGGACAGTGAGATACTATATAGGTGATAGTGGATCGACTAACTAAGTCTGTTCATTTCATCCCCATTAACCAATGAGATTCTTTAGAAAAGTTAAGTAAAGTCTATATGGAGGAAATAATCAGACTACTTGAGTATCATCTAGTATTGTGTCAGATTGAGATCCTAGACTTACCTCAGAGTTGGATTAAGCTACCGTAGAGGTATGAGACCACAATAAAGTTCGGCACAACAATGCACCTTCAGACAGATGGACAGACAGAATGAGTGAATAGAGTTTGGAAGACATATTACGGGCTTGCGCTTTGAATTTTGCAATTAAGTGGATTAATAATTTAGCGAATGCAGAATTTGCATACACAAGTAGTAATCAATCAAAATTTGGAATGGCCCCATTTGAAGCTTTATATGAAAGGAAATGTAGTCTAGGACAAAGGATGGGTGAATAAGATACCTTCGATCTTGAAAAGGTCAATAGGTTGTGGAGATGATTAGAATCAAGCTAGAGGCAGTTCAAAGTAGACAGAAAAATTATGCGGATCGACGTAAGAGAGATTTGGAATTTGTAGATGGAGATGGTGTATTCTTGAAGTTGACTTTACAATGACAATTGGGAATTAAAGGACCAAGAAAAAAGCTAGCACCTAAGTACATTGGACCATTCCCTATTTTCGACAGGATTGGGAAGATGACTTATCGATTAGAGTTACCAATAGAGCTTCAAAGTATTTCCCAATGCATTCTATGTTGCCCAACTTTAGAAATATGTAGCTAATCTCACACACATTTTGAATGAAGAGCCTATTAAGATAACTCCAAGCTTGAAAATTAAGGAAAAACCTATTAAGATCTTAGAGTATGCTGAAAAGGATTTGTGGAATAAGAAATTCCACTTGTGAAAGTATTGTGGAATCATTATCCAGTGCAAAATGCAACTTGGGAAACATAAGTGAAGATGTAGAAAAAGCGTCCAGAATTATTTCAGGTTAAGCCAATTTCAAGGACGAAATTATTTGTAAGGAGGGAAGAATGTAATGCCCTGCACTTTTATGTTCGATTGGCCACTACTTGTAATAGGATGAGGATTTATATCAATAGCCAGAACAAAAGATGATCGGTGCAATGAGACGAATATTTTAGTATAATAATATTTTGTCGGGACCTGGATATAATTATTAGATTTGTTCTATCCATACCCTAAATATTCAGAAAGATACTATTGTTAATAAAATAAGAATTTGAGGATACGCTGAGAAGAGAAATTGATCGGTGCGATGAAAAGCACATTTTGGCATAAATTACGTTATTCAGGTTATCAGGGGCATTTTCGTCATTTTGACGGTGCCCATGACTTTGACCTTGAATTTGATCAAACTAAGAAGGAATTGAAGAATTTAAGTATTATCAATGGATTCAGTAGAATTTTGGAAGTTGAATAGTGAAATAAAATATTTTTTTTTATTTTGAACCCAATTTTTGTCATTTCTGAAGAAAACAGGAAATCGCAGTTAAAAACGGTGCGTGTGGCATTTTGTGATTGGTTGCTCATGAACATGTGTCAATTTAAGAGAGGTTGCATGAAGTATTCCTGCAAAATGCATGGAATTAAAGAATTACAAATCAAATAAAGAATGATGTGTATTTTTGTGATTAGAACACATCATTTGTGGGTCCTTGTAATTAAGGTCTTGTGCAATGTAATTGGCTAATGCTTAGACCATGAGAAGGTGGTTGAATGGCTAAAATTTGGCTAAGAAACTAGCAGCCATGCAAGAAAATTAAAGGGAAATTTTTGAGGAGGGACAAATGGGTGGTTATTGTGTAAAATTTTCATTGAAACATACCTATGTATATCCACCACACAATTAATAGAAATAAGAGATGAATGGCTAAGATTAGATGATGAATGGCGGTGAGAAGAGGCTATTATACAGCCTGAATTTCAACAGCTATGAAGAAAGAAAACCAAGAGAAAAAGAGATCAAACAAGATAGAGAAAAAGGTTAGTGTGTGTTCTTGGTGTTCTATGTAAGTTTTGAGAAGTACTTGGAGCAAATAACTTCAAAAGCCTCATATACATGGTAAAAGCTCACCTTGCTATAATTAAAATTGTTGTTGGGTGAATGATGATTATGTTGATATAAATTTTAACATGAAAACATGATTTTCATGTCTTGATTTTGGATCAAAGCTAGGGTTTATAAACTTTGTTGATGAACTCTCTATGTGTCTATGTGTGTCGGCTACCTAGAAGACTTATGGATATTGTTTTATGTGAGGAAGAACTGAATATTCATGGTAGTTCGAAGGATTGCTTTTGGTTGAGGAAATGATGATCAAAGTAGAATAAAAATGGAAGTTACTTGGTTGGAAAAATGAATTATACTAACTTTTGATTTGAAGAAGTGAATTTATGTTGGATAAGCATGACTCTTATGAGCTATTGGAATCTAGAAATTACAAAATAAAAAATTATTTGAAGGAAAATTGAATGCATTAATATTCTCAAGGTGTTAAAGGCTAAAGGAAAACAAAGGAAAGCGTGAATAGTAGAATTGAGGCAAAACTATTGGGGCTGTTTTTTCCCTTTATTATGTCACAAGAACTAGGAATCTAAAAAACAACTACATAGAATTAAAGTTAAGAGTCTTATGGTCATTTTGGTATATTATAGAGCTAAATCGGAGTTGTGGATTGAAATTTTTGTGCAAAACAAAATCATGTGTCAAGCAGTGAAATTTTAGAAAAATGATTTCGAAAATTGATGAATTTAAGGATGATTAATTGTGTGATTTTGGAGAAAATAAATGAGAAATATAAAGTGAATCCCTTGTATATGAGGGGAGAAAGATGTGGAAAAAGGAAAATGATGAAAAAACGACAAGAACAAAAGTTGAACATTTTCCTTAACCGTCAGCCCTGTCGGCTAACCGTCAGCTAAATGTTGCTTGGACGTCGGCTACCCGTCGGGCACGTCGGTTAGACGTTGGTCAACCATCGGCTACTTTTTGACCAAATATGATTTGACTTAAAAATGATGGTTTATCAATAAACGACCAATGGTTCGTTGGAAACGGTAGAAACGGGGGTCGAACGACCATAAACAGAAAAAGTTAATTAGGACGTGTGGTGAGTCCTTTAATTTCTAAAACTTTTTGAAAGTTAATGTGCTTCACTTTTCCATGAAATGCTATTTTTTATACCATTTTGAAAATCCCTAAATATATTTAAAGTTTATCTGATGAAGAATTATTTTGAGCTATTTTGGGCTCGAAGAAACTTCATAATTGTCTTGAAAACCTTAATAGATTATTAAGGAATGGATTTTGTGAATTTAGTCCTTTTTGGATTAAATACTTGAGATTTTCAAAAAATGATAAATTTAGAATCAGGTATTCATAAATTGACTGAAATGCCCTTATTGAAATATTTTATGAAAATGTGTTTGGAAACTTTGAATTTAATCCTCTTTTGGTATTAGAAGTCTGAATTTCTTGAAATGAGTTCCTTTTAGAATTAGGTATTTGGAAAATGATCCAAATATCCTTATTGGAATATTTTATAAAAACTTTTGGAATCGAGTATTCAGTAAATGACCGAAATATCTTTATTGGAACTCTTGTTAACACTTTTCAAATCGGGTAAGGGTAAGATAACCTGAATACCCTCGGAAAGTCTTTTGGAATCGGGCATGGGTAAAATGACCCGAATGCCCTTGGAACTGACTTTTGTGATCGAGTACGAGCAAAATGACCCAAGTACTCTTGGAAACTTGTTTTAATGTGTGAAATGAACTCTTTACCCTATTTTGACACGGTTTTGGGAAAATGATCTCTCGTGATGAGACTAACTTTTGAAAAATAACATTTTAATCCCGAAAATTATTTTATTGGCCTGATGTACCTATGGAATGAATTGTTTGGCTTGCGGGGCCTATGGGAATTATTGTTTGACTTTTAAGTCAGTGGGATCAAATTCTGAAAAATGTTATTTTGTCCCAAAAATATTTCTTTTGAAAATCCTACAGGATTAGATAACCCTCTGACCTAATCAGTCAGAAATGGTTGATATTGGTAACGTTGAGTACTCAGTAAAGACTTTAATCTTTGTACTAGCTCATGTTAGAAGTAGATGATTCCAAGTAACCCGATCAATTCTGGGGATTGTCTTATTCCAAATTGGGCGACAGAATATTGAGATAAGTCATTCTGGCTAGCCGTCTAGTGCTTGGCAATTGTCGTGCCTTATGTGTACTTTATGATTTGGATTGTTCATAGGCTGAGCTCGACACCAAGCATTGTTTAACCCCTTACTACTTCGATGATCATTGATATCAGGATTAGGACCCCTAGCTTACGGTAGCAAGTAAAAGATTTAGTGTGATGTGTGCACTTGTTGATTATAGTATGCTATGGTGCACTTATTTTCTAGGGGCGCACGGATTGAGTACTGTAGGTTGTGGTCTAAGTACAATGATATGTGCAAATTGGTGTACTTATTTTTGCGATATTCGGATTGATTATTATAGGTTGCAGTCTCAGTACAATGATACATGGCTCTGAAGGCAAAGACTGCGGGCTTTGCATACAGGCCGACCTTCTGTAGGAGAAGTGCCTGTGATTTGAAATTTAGAAAAATGATTTGAAATTGAAATATAGTTTTTAAAAAATGATTGGGTTTTGAATAAACTCTTCTTTAGAGAGTTTTGGAATTGTTTCCAGTGAACCAAAGAAATGTTTTTCCTCACAAGGGTTTTACGTACTCTATCTCTTTACTAAAGCACTAGCACACACGGGACTCACTGGGTGATTTTTCACTCACACGTGCCTTTTATCTTATCCTTTTGTAGAATCTGAAATTAAGCCGACCTACGGATAGAAAGGCGATACCACAGCGAAGCAATTCAGGTCCGGACATTCCCTTTTGATAATATACCTTATTATTGATGTAGAATGGAAAATTTTCATGTACGAGATTCTCCGTTGTATATATGTCTATGACCATCAGTATGGGATATTTTTATGGATCTGGACCTTGTATACTCTGTTGATTTTTTGTTATAAAGACCCCTTTTCTGGTTAACCGAACGCGGCGACACCCAGTGTTATCTTTGGTAGGGGTGATACATCTAGGCATCTCATAAAATCCATTTAAGTCAAATCCCATCATAATTATAGCCAAACTTCTATGTAAACACACTTTTCATTTTAAAATCAAAACTGTATTCAAAAGGGTAAGATGGGGGTTATAAAAATCACATTAATTATCTAAGAAAACAATTTTACTTTATAATGAAAATTTTCAATTTGAAACCTTAATATGTTAGATGAATTACTATATAAATTTTTCCTAATGATTCCACTTAAATATGGATCAAATGATTATGCAAAAGCCTCTGCCAAAACAGTAACCTGCCCAGGCAGTGTTGAGCAATCTTATTGTTCTTAGATTTTTCTTATATCCTAAAGTTTCTTATATCTTTCTTGCAAAAATCATACCAAAAGGGCCATAAAACATCACACATCACTCTAAAATTCAAATCATAGTAAGTTCTTCACCAATTTCATAGACACAAAATTTATCATTTTAGCATAACTACAAAGCCAGCCTACCTTCAATTTTGTCACTCCAACTTCACACTCATCACCCATATCACAGCTTGCTATTTTCCTCACATGAATTCACACACGCATAGCAGCACATGTTACCATGGGATTCACATCATTTTCTAGACACAATCATAAGGAAAAATAGCATCATTCATTATATACATTTTTTGGACAAAATAGGCATATTTTTGTTTGCACATATACAAGAAGAAAATTTTGTTTCTTTTCACATAAGACTTCACCTTCACATAGTATTATAATTCCATAACCTAACTACATCGTATCAATATAGCACATAAAAATAGCATTGCAATTAAAAATCCCAATGCTGGCCAGCAAGCTTAGCCTTCAGTCATGGAGTGTTAACAAAGAAAAATATGTTCTTGAAGCTTACCTCTTTGAAGCTTTGCTAAAGAACAAGGGAAACAACAAAATGGAGATTTTATCCCATAAATTTTAGCTACGTTCTTGAGTTTTCTTGAAGGAAAAACAAAGGAATAATGAGGGCCATTTTTTGTCACAAAAAGAAAGAATAAGAAATGAAGTTTGGTGATTACCTTGGAGGACTCTTGTTTCAAGCCTTCAAACAGCAAATGATAGCCTTATTAGCCCCTAAATAAATAGTGTTTCTAAAGAATGAAGAAGGAAAAAGTCAAAGGAAATGAGGGTGATGCATTCAACCAAGGGAGAATAGGGAGCAAGGCTGGTCAACCAACCTAGAGAGGTGAAGGGAGTGTTTTTCTTCAAGAGAGAAGGGAGAGGATGAGAGGTGGAGAGAAAAAGGCAATTGATTATTGGGGGGGATGGGGAGAAAGAGAGCTTTTATATTAGTGCTTATTTGATCCAAATGTTAAGATGAACTTATTTGAATTCAAGCTAAATTCAAGGGTTGTGACTTAAATGTTTGGAGTGGCCAAGATTGAAAGCATCCAAGGGTGGAAGATGCCTCTAGGGTAGGGGCACTCTTAGCAACTCTAGGGCTTAGGTCTCAATTTGTCAAATTTTTTTGAAAGTCTTGGATGTTCTAAGTTAAATTTTATTTAAATGTGTCAAGTCAATATGGTCCTAATCAACTAATTTTGAGCTATTCAAAATAGTTACCAAGCAATTAAAATAATTTTTTAATTAGTCTTCAATTAACCAGGACTTTTAATTTGTAAAAAAATCAAAATGACTTAGAGATATAATTTTAAATGCTTATAGAGTCATTTTATCTTTGTGAAATCATGGGAATGACATTTATTTGTACATATTATATTAACTAGATCATAACAAGTCATTTACCACACATGGAAGCAAGTAGTCACATTAATAATCACATATTCTTCATATTATTACTTCAATAAGCACTCTTAAAACTTATATAAGGCTTGAATAAGATGCTCACATAAATAATTCAATTACTTCATAAGATAAAGTTAATTATTTTAATTTACTATGGTGAAATTATAAGGGTATTACACAACCTAAAGCATTCCTACTCAAGAAAGCAACCTCTTCAAACACATTCTCAAATATCATTCCCAATTATGTATCTCAGTGTATATTTCCTACATATGACTAAACCTAGACATATATGAACTTCTGCTCTGACTTATTTCTACAAAAAGTGAGGGTTGAAGGTCCAAAATGATTATACAAATGATATAGATAGCTTATTCATATCTTTTCAACTTAAAATTGATATCAAACATCATTCAATATATTCCATAACTCATCATTAAACAGAAAATTTCAACAAATTTATGTAAAAAAAAAAACCCAATATTCATTCTGCACAGAATGAAAGATACCTTTTTTTTTTTACCAAGTTGTAGGAATGCAAATGCATCTCAGCTTCATGATAGCGCCAAATGGATTGCAATCCTCCAAAATGGATGAAATTCGCCCAAAGTTTTAGCATAATTGGAACCCTAAATATCCCCCAAAAATTGTAGAAGGGAGATGGTGCCTCAAAGATGAAATGAATAGAGGATTTTGGTGGCTAGAAAAATGGCTAAGGGGCTTCTCCAATTAGTAAGGTAAATCACCAGCAGAAACAAGGGATGGAAGATAGGGTTTGCAGTGGCAGAGAGAATCGAGATGCAAGGGAAGACACATTCATGTAGGACACATTTCTGAAATGCACCATTTTTTAGTTAAGATGAATGTTTAAAGACCATTTGAGGAGTTCCTTCACTAGTTAATACATATTATTCCTTCAAGCCCTAAAATGGGCCATTATTTTAAAAAAAAAACCCATAATTACAGACTGTTCTTAACCCAAAATAACATCGCATAGTGTCTGGAGTAACATTGAAGCTCTTTTTGCAACAATAAATATTGAAGAGTTTCGTACTCTCAAGAAAGGAGACTTTTCTCTAACTACATACACTTAGTGGCTCAGGCACTTGTTAGATATCTTGGCTAATGTTGATGCTCCTGTAAGAGATCAGACTCTTGTTTTACATATGCTTAATGAACTCCGAGGCACATATGGATTCGTCATTGTTGTAATCCCGCACTATATACCATTTCCGTCTTTTCTTCAAGCCAAATTGTTGCTTCGTATTGAAAAAGCACACTTGTCTTCTTCACAACACTAGTCCTCTCACTCTATTGTGGTCTTTATTGCCACTCAAGATTCCATGCACTATTTTGTTGGACTGGACCAGACTAGCCAATTGGGCTGTGAACTGGTGACCTAACCGATTCAATTCTTTACTTTGAACCGTTTTTTCCAAAAACTGTGCTAGATTGTGTGAACTATTGTAGACTAACCAGTCTAACTGAATTGAACCGTTCTCTTTTTTTTTTTTTTTTATAGATAAGATAATATATTCATACAAAAGAAACAAGTTATAGATAGAAACTAAACAGTCCATAGTAATCGAGAAAATATCATAATTTTTTCCAATTTTGTTATTTATGCCTTTATGGATTTGATTTACACTATATTCTTGATCGATTTTGTTCTTTATAATAAATGTATGTTTAATTTTTAAATTATAATATTATCAGTTCAATTGTGGTCCAATTATGATTGAATCATTGAACCGTGAACCAGTAAATTTTCTGACTCGATGTCCTATTTGATGATCTAAAAACATTGCTTCCATAAATCCTTATGCTTCTCACGATCCTTCTTAACAATATTACAAGAAAACTGGCCTTTATCTATGAAATTGTAGCTAAATATTAAAATTTTGTAACCAATTATCTTTGTTGGTTAAATTTTTCGTCGCTACCATCGTAGGATAAAATGAGTCGCTACAAATTTTACCTATGAAGAACAAATTTCGTCATGCAAATTATACTATTAGCAACAAAATTGATTTTGTAGTAAATAATTGACATATTAGATACGAAATATATTGTAGCCAATGAAAGCAAAATTTTGTAGACAAAAAGGAATTTCATTGCAAATACATCTCAAGGCCTCTCATGTGATAAGTAATTCGCAACAAAATATGTTTCGTAGTTAAATGTTGTACAAATACAATATAAATCGTAGCCAATTTATTCCCAATATCATCACTAAAAGCTCATTCGTAGCCAATAATTTTCAAAAATCACTCTAGAAATAAGCAATTTGCAACGAATAGTGCTCAATTTTGGTTCGTAGGAAAATTTTAATTCAAACAAAGATAATTGGCGACAAAAATCTTTTAATTCATGATGACTCATTTTATAATTGTTTAATATAAATGGCTATGAATTACTTGAACATTTGCTTCGTAGCATTGGGCTTTGGAGTTGTTTCATCTCTATTTGACAAGTATTCTCTTTAGGCTGCAATAATATTAGTTTCATCTCTCATAGAATTTTATTGTACGTCTGATCATAATTAAGGTACATTTTAAGTAAATAGATATTTTATTAAAATAAATATTCCTTGTTGAATCAAGACCTATCATGCCTATTCAAAGATAATTTGACAAGTCGGTAACAAGTTATTTCTCTTAGTAGTAGAATGGTCATTGCTCAAGACATAAGTCTCGAGTTCGACACCAGACTATGTCTCATCCATTTCCATATCTCCTTCCCACTCCTTGTCTCCTCTCCCCCAATCCCCGTCTAAAAAATTTTTTTAAAAAAAGACAATTTGACAAGAATTTTAAAAAAGAATCTTGATAAATCATAAAAATTTAAAAACTTCATGTTCTTTAGATTTAGATTCATCATTGATCAATAACAAAAAATCTAAGCATGGTATAAGCATTCATATAAAATATTTTATAATATCTTACAAAAATATTAAAGAAGGAATTTCTACTCAAAATACTATTCAAACCAAAGGAATCCAATCTCATCAAAATATTCAAAGCTTCACTAACATAAATCTTTATTCATGGTAGCAAAAAATTCCTAACCTGCAAAGGTCAAAGAAAATTAAAAAAAAAAAAAAGGAAGAAGAACAATATGAACACTCAAATGAAAATTCAAAAACGTTAAAGAATATACTTATAGAATTATCCTATTAACATAAAAGTGGAGGGAAAGTTGAGAACAATTTTACTTATATATGTCTTGTAACTTTATAATGAATGCAACCACAAAGAAGATTACCTATTGCATGTTTGTCTAAGAATTGCTATCATCATTAGCTTCCGGAGATGAGAAATCCAGTCAACAAAGGTTCTACTAATTTTCATTAAAGCAAGAGCACTTTCAGAATTTTGTAACCCATAAATTTTTATAGCAAAACATAGAATGCATTCACAGCTTCTCATCTTTATCCCTAAACGTAATTGATACAAAAGACAAGATGTTACACCCAAATTCTGTATCATTAGTATTATTTTTCTTTAAGATCATATGTACCTCAATAGATTAACAAAAAATTGTAAGCCAACTTATTGGGAAAAGGGAGAAGAACTTTTGCAGAACTTGCCAAATGAAAAGAACTCATGGCAGAGCTCACAATTATGCTAGAGGGAAAGCTTAAGCAATAAAATTTGCCATTCCAAGCCGTCAATTATTTTGATTACTTGCAATAAAGAGGTAGAAAAAATTAATGTATAGTTGAAATAATAAACTGCCACCAACTTTTTTCTAATCATTTATGTCCTTATAAAAATAGATCAAAATAGATAGAGACGTGTGCATTATCCAAAATCAATGCTATTAATAATATATTGTGTTATCTAAAATCTCCATAGTCGATTAAATAGCAAGACAAGAAATATTAATGCCACAAATGTAAAGACAAAAATCATGGAACAAATTCTAAACTCAATGTAAATGGGCAGAACCTTTAAAAGAAGTTTACTTTAGAATCATCATTAATGCCACAAATGTTGTGCTTTACAAGGAAAGCCTTAAAAAGAATGAAAAATTACTAAGTAAGAAAGTAAATCCTAGCAAATAAGGAGAAGGAAATGGCAACAGATAGTATGCATAATACCTGCTTGCCAAGGCTAAGCAATACTTCTGAATGGAGTTTGAAAGTTGAAGTTTGTAAATGGCAATTGACCCACGAGAAAAGACCAAAACTTATATTAAGATTATGATAATCTAAACTTATTAACAAATTAGAAAAGGGGATCCTTTTTTGAGCTCAACAATTAATTGCACAAGACTGCATAAGATTTTCCAAACAATACTAGCTAAAAGATATATTCCTAGTCAATAGGACTTTAGTATAGAAAAATGAAACCTTAGTGAAACAATAGAGTTTAGAACTAGGACAGTATCACTCCAAATCAACACACAAACACATTAAATACACACACACACACACATACACACACACACACACACACACACACACACACACACACATATAATTCTAATAAACAAAGAAGATGCCTTCCCTTCTTTCTACTATTTGTTCATTACTTTGACTTTTAACAAATTATTAGGGCCAAGCAAGAGAAATTCCAAAGAAAACATCCATTCATCTTTCATTTGAATTGTAACAGGTTTCTCTACTGTTCCCAATGCATATAGACATGCAATCTTGTGCAAATATTGGAGCATATTTCTTGGGCAGAACAAGACCAAACCAACTTCTTACGGACTTTACAAGTTTAATTCTTTTTAAAAATTCTTTGTTCTTCTAAAAATTTAAGAATATCTCAAAAATCATAGCCCTAAACTCTATGAAATTAAGCAACACAAAATAATACCTGAAAATGCATATAACATTGAAGTGAAAGATAATATAGATTGCCAAACATACTTTCTTACATAAGTCTATATCAAGATTCAACAAGTGATAAGATTGAACATAAGAGCATTGAAATTTAACAAATTCTCACTGACCCCAAGAAAGAACACACAATTAAACAGAAAAGCCCAGCAACTTCAACAAGTAAAATCAAGAATCAAATTACATCCCACAAAACTCAACAAATGTAATCAAATTCATACATGGGGTGTTTTTGTGCCTGCTACAACAACCTGAAGAATCTCAATTGGCTATCGTGTAACAAAATTCTTGAAATCCCAAGCACACTCGCTTGAGAAAATCATAAGAACATTATATCAGAGGCACTGAATAATAAGGCTGACCTAGGGAAAAGATGAGAGAATGAGGTGAATTGTACTGCTGCTGTGTATCCATGCAGAAAAGGAGAGCAAAAAAGGAAAAAAGATGCATCATAAGAAGACACAGGACAAGGAGGAGGTGATATCTTGGACAATAAAGCCCACTTCAGCAATGTTTCATTCTTGCAACTGCAGATCTTTGCATTTGTGGTTGTTTTTGTTAGGGACAAACAAACCAAGGACAAGGCACGTACAAGCAGTGGAACAAAAATAAAAGCTAAAGTTTAACAACAAATCAAACCACGCTTCAAACCATCCTGTAAACCTTTACTCCTTATCAACTCCACACTTGAATGAAAATTAGGAGCACCAAGAAAAATGAAAATGGCAGCAATAATAGAAGACAAAAAACACAGCCAAAATGCAAGAATAAGGCACACCAAATTTTTACATGAAAAACCTCTCCAATGTGAAGAGGAAAAATCACGGGACTTTCGAGTCCAGGCTAAGAGCTCCACTAATCAACAAGGAAGAATACAAGATAGAGTTTCACAACATACAACTGAAATATAGCCACAATAAAGTTATAACTTCATTAAAATTAAAATACATGGAAGAATAATTGGAGAAAATGTACCAGAAATTCGTCATTGTTTGGAGGCAATATTTCTAAATCCGACCGTCAAAAATTGATCACCCCCGTGCAGAACATAGTTCTACTCTCCTCTACAACATATCCAAAATTGAGTTAAATTGGAGAAGAAACTACCATCTGATCGTCCAGTAGAAGTAGACTGCTCAAAACAGAATTTTTGCAACTTCCTCTCCTTTCTCTCTCTTTTTTTGTCCGACTGATTTCTCTCTCTATATATATATATTTTTTTCTCACTTACCAACTGCTATCTTATATGATGTGTCTTCTGTCTCCTTTTTTGTGTTAACTAGAAAGTAAAGCCTTTTTCTCTTTTTGTTGCTTTTTAGTTGTTGCACTCCATCTATTGGGAGCTAACCTCGTAAATCTCCCCCTTCCCAACTATGTGGAGGAACTTGCCATCCCTGCAATGGAGCAACAAACCTCAAACTTCCATTTAGGTAATGCCTTTGTCATCATATCAACCCCATTGTCATCTGTATGAACTTTTTTAAGTTCTACCAATTTGTCATCCAATACCTTACGTATCCAATGATACCTCACATCAATATGTTTGAATCTTGAATAAAAAGTTGGATTCTTACCAAGATAAATAGCACTCTGGCTATCACATTGTAGCACAAACTTCCCTTGAGAGTGACCAAGCTCCTGAAGAAACTTCTTCATCCAAAGTAACTCTTTACAAGCCTTTGTAGCTGCAATAAATTCAACTTTTGTAGTAGACAATACAACATATCTTTGCAATCAAGATTGCCATGATACAGCCCCCCTGCAGAGGTAATCAAGTAACCAAAAGTAAATTTTCTCGAATCAACATCTCCAGTCATATCTGAATCTATATAGCCATCAAGAACAGGTTTCTCACTATCAAAATAGAGTCTCAAACTAGAATTTCTACGGAAATATCTCAAAATCCACTTTACAGCATCCCAATGTTCTCTCCTTGGATTAGAAAGAAAACAACTAACAATGCCAATAGCATGAGCTATATCAAGCCCCATACAAACCATAACATATATCAAACTACCAACTGCTGAGGCATAGGGAACTTTCTGCATATCTTGCTTCTCTTGTTGAGTGGAGGGGCATTGTTTTACACTTAATTTGAATTGACTAGCAAGAGGAGTACTCATAGCTTTGGACTTATCCATCTTGAACCTCTGGAGCACCTTTTAAATGTAGCTTTCCTATGATAACCAAAGTTTCTTGGCATTTCTATCACGGGAAATCTTCACTCCAAGAATCTACTTAACTAGTCCTAAGTCTTTCATAGCAAAAGACTTGCTCAACTCTTACTTTAACTTGTTAATCCTGGAAGCATTTTTGCCAACAATAAGTATGTTATCCACATAAAGTAAAAGAATAATAAAATCATCATCAGAAAAATTTTGCACAAATACGCAATGGTCTGAAATAATCTTCCTGTAGCCTGCCTTACTTCCTTATAGCAGACTCAAACTTCTTATACCACTGTCTTGGTGCTTATTTCAATCTATACAAACTTTTCTTTAATTTGCAAACATAATCTTCTTTTCTTTTTACTCGAAATCCCTCTAACTGTTCCATATAAATTTCTTCCTCAAGATCACCATGAAGAAAAGTTGTGTTTACGTCCATCTACTAAATCTCTAAGTCAAGACTAGTAGCTAAACCAAACATAACTTTGATAGATGACATTTTTACAACAAGAGAAAATATCTCTAAGAAGTCTATACCTTTCCTCTGACTGAAGCCATTGACAACTAATCTACTTTGTACCGTAGGTGAGAAGAATTCTCTTCTTGCTTCAATCTGTAGACACATCTATTCTTCAAAACCCTTTTTCCCTTAGGCAACTTCACCAAGTCAAAGGTATGATTGTCAAATAAAGACTTCATCTCACCTTTCATTGCATTGAACCACTGACCCTTCTGCTCACTTTTCATAGCTTCCTGACAGCATTCTGGTTCTCCCCTATCAGTCAGAAGTATATACTCATTTGGAGAATACTTAGTAGAAGGCTGTCTATCTCTGGTAGATCTCCTGAGTGGAGCATCATGTGGTTCCTCTGGCAAATCTATAACCGTTGGAATCTGAATATCAGTAGCATCATCATTTGGGATGTCTAAATCAGCAACACCATGGCCATTAGCATCAAGATTATCCTGTTGCACAACTATCTGTGTACCATCCTCAGTTGTATTAGGATAACAATGTCTAGTCTCTGAATCCAAATCAACTAGATCATGCTGAACCTGTGACTCTGTCTTCTAAGCTTTCTCAATGTCATCAATGGTTTGATTCTCGAATAACACCACATCTCTGTTTCTAACTAGCTTCTTCTCAACTGGATCATAAAGTCTATATTCAAACTCATCCTGGCCATATCCAAGAAAGACACAGTGTCTTGTCTTTGCATCCAATTTAGTCCTTTTATTTTTTGGAATTTGAACAAAGGCTCTGCAGCCAAAAACACGCAAGTGATCATAAGAAGCTTTCTTATCAAACCAAATATTCTCAGGAACATCTTCATCTAGAGCAACAGTGGAAGATAGGTTAGTGACATAAGCCACTACATGTAGCACTTCACCCCAAAAGGAATTTGATAACTTAGCCTCTGAAAGCAAACACCTAACTCTCTCAACTAGAGTTATGTTCATCATTTCTGCCAAACCATTCAACTGAGGTGTCTTAGGAGGAGTCTTCTAATGTCTGATACCCTGTTGCCCGCAGTACTCATCAAACGGTCCACTGTACTCACTACCATTATCTGATCGAATGCACTTAATCTTCTTTCCAATTTCTCGTTCAACAGAAGCCTGAAACTACTTGAACTTATCTAAAACCTGATCTTTAGTTCTCAAGGTATAAACCCACTATTTCCTTAAATGATCATTAATGAAAGTTACAAAATAAGAGGCACCACTATATGACTGTACCTTTAATAGACCACAAACATCAAAATGAATCAACTCCAACAACTTAAATTTTCTTAAAAGAGGGTTAGACTTGAATGACACTCTATTTTACTTTCCTACTAGATAATGAGTGCATTTTTCTAACTTTGCAGTACTAACTCCAGAAATTGCATTGTTTGTTATTAAAGAATTAAGTCATTTCTCATTGATGTGACTGAATCGCATGTGCTATAATTCAGGTGAGATTTTGTTGGTCACCACATTAATACTAGCACCAGAAATCAAAACCTGCATTAAATATAGATTAGAACATTTTTTCCCTCAAGCCACAACAAGAGAACCCTTTTAGAGTTTCCACTGTCCTCAATCAAAGTTGTTGCAGAAACCATCACTGTTAAGTTTGCCAACTGAAATCAGATTTATTTGAACATCCGGTGTATGTCTGACATCTCTAAGTAATAACTAACTGTCATTACTAGTCTTCAAGCAAACATCACCCATGCCAATAACTTTGGATATACCATCATTGTCTATCATTAAAACTCCAAAGTCACCAAGAGTTTATGTAAGGAAGAAGTCTCTCTTAGCTATAACATGAAGTGAAGCACCTGTATCTACTACCTAATCAGTGTTATAAGAGGTATAACTGATCACATCCTCATTAAACACAAGAACAAGGTCTCCTAAAGAAGTAGTAATAGCAACTTGATTTTCACTATCATCCTTTGCTTCTAAAGTACTTGTACCTTTCTTGTTTTCCTTCTTCTATTTGAAACATTTTCTTTTAATTTGTCCCTTCTTGTCACAATGATGACATTCAGCATCCTTATACCTAGACCTAGACTTACTTATGCTCTTGTCTCTGTTTGTCTGAACCATACTTTTACTCCTTCCTTGATTTTCAGTAACTAAAACCTCATACCGAGAAGATGAACATCCTAAAGTTCTCCTTCTAAGCTCTTCATTAAGGATACCATCTTTAGCATATTCCAAAGACATAACACCAACAGAAGCAAAGTTAGTATAAGAAACCCGAAATGTCTCCCAAGAATCAGGCAAACTACTAAGCAACCAGAGTCCTATAATCTCATCATCCAATTTAACTCCCACATTTGACAATTGATCAAGAAGACGCTGAAAGTCATTTACATGGTCCATCACAAGAGTTCCTTCTTTGTATTTCAAATTTATCATCTGTTTTAATATGAACAGCTTGTTACCAGTTTTTGAAGCATACAAATTTTTAAGTTTCTTCCATAATTGCTTAGCATTAGTTTCATTTGCGATATGGCTATGAACATTTTCCTCAACTCAACATCTAATATAACTACAAACTTGTTGGTGCTCAAAGACCCATTCTTCATCATATTTACTTTTAGGCTTTTGAGAAGCAAATACAGGCAAATGAAAACTCTTCACAAACAATAAATCTTTCATTTTTCCTTGCCAACTATGATAGTTTGAACCATTTAAACTAATCATTCAATTAGCAATATTCTCCATAATTCAAATAAGAAAAATTCACCAAGCACCAATCAGGAGCTCTCTGATACCACTTTATTTTAAGTTTGTTAATTATTCTTTTTTTTAATAGGCGTCCGATCAAGGACATTTTAGTAGAAGAAAAACGAGGGGACTAGACCTGACCTTTGAAAACAAATTACAATTTGATTCGAAGGGATGGAATCTGAGCTTTATCGAGAGAACACAATCCTCTAGCTTCACGGGGAAGAGAAGAAAATGTGGAGAAGATAGAAAATGTTGAAGATTTGAAGCCATAATTTGCCATATAATCTGCAGCACGATTGCCTTCTCTGAAAACATGCTCAGTTCGGAAGAAATGAAAATGCTTTATCTGATATCTGATTTGAGCAATCATACGCAAGCAAGTCCGCGGGGGAGAGGGGAGCTACGCTCTTGAATGATATTGACTAAAATAGAGGAGTCTGTCTGTACTTGCAACTGAAATATATATGGTTGAATGCAAAAGCAGGTTATTAATTGTGCCATTTTTGTTCGATTTTAATTTATAATTTAATTTTATAAATTTTAAATAAAAATAAATCAAACTAAATTTTAATCGAATCGAAATAAAAAATAAGTATTAAAAAACTATAATTTATATATATATATATATGATTAATTAATTAATTAATATTTTAATATTATATATTAAAACATATAATTTCAATTTTTATTTTTTTATTTTGAAAAATAAAAATTCAAACTGATTTTTTATATAAATTTCAAAATCAAAGTGAATTAAACTAAATTCTATTATAATCAAATTAAAAAATTAAAATTAAAATTGATTTAGTTTAATTTTTTAATTTAAACTAAAAAACGAATACTCTAACTGCAAACCTTATAGAAAGGGCCTTGGTTTCAGCTTCCATATCAGTGATGTTTCGAAGACGGCCAATGAAAAAGAAAAAACGAAACCTCCCGTACATATTCGAACCATACCACCTGCACCTCCACTCCATCTCCAGGGATCCCTTTTGAAGAACCGTCATGTTTAAGACAACTGAATCGTATGAACGTGATTTAGTAACTTAGTTATGAAAAAGTTGGGAATTCATGCGAGAGGACAAATTATTTTGGTAACTTTTTAGATATTATAAAATCTAATTTTTATCTTCTAATTATAAAAAGTGTAAAATAATCCACCCGTTTAAGTATTGTTGATTGACAATTTTGTTAATTTTTAAAGATATTTTGATGATTTTATATCATTAATAATATACATTTTATTTTTCTAAAAATACTTTATTTTATTTTTATTTTTTCTTTTTTTGTTCTTTCTTTTCTTCTTCCAATTTTCTCTCCTTCTTGCTCCTGGTCCCGCTGCTATTTCACTTCCACCGGAATTGGAGGAACCAAGTTCTTCAATTTGCAAAAATTTAATTACTGGTGTACCCAATATAACTCAAGGAGATTATAAGTGTCTCTCTTCCCTCTCCCGCCAATCACCAAAGGCTCATTCCATTTCCATTTCAAAGAAATCCCAAATTTGAAACTCTCAAGAACAATCTGATTCACGATGACAATGTGGGCAAAATCAAGCAAGCAATATCCACTCTTGATCCCATATCTGAATAGGCCTTACCCCTAGTCTTACCTCCTACTCTGTCCTCCTTAAATCCTGCATCCGCACCCGAAACTTCCATCTGGGCAAGCTTGTTCCTAAAAAGCTCGGGAAGTCTCATTTGAGCTCGACTCCATTGTGCTCAACTCGCTTATTAGCTTGTATTCGAAGTGTGGGGACTGGGTCACAGCTAGAACTATATTTGAAACAATGGGGGTGAAGAGGGATTTGGTATTGTGGAGTGCGATGATACCGTGCTATGCGCATAGTGGGATGGAATTGGAAGCTATTTTGACGTTCTTTGATATGGTTGAATAGCATATGGGGCCACGCAAGTTGTGTATGGCAACTTGTGCGGTGATTTTATGGCCCAAATTGAAAACAGTAAAAATTCAACGTTCGAAAAGTGGTCACGTGTAAAATTTTTTTTAGTAAAACAACGTCGTTTTGACCATTTAAAATAACGTCGTTTTAATATTTATGTAATCGTATGGAATGTTCATGTAATCATATAAAAATGTTCATGTCATTGTGTCAAATGTTCATGTAAACTCAAATGACCGCACAAGTTGCCGTACGACAATTTGGACGGCTCCGAATCCGATTGAATACGGGTACGTCGAGTAGTATCTGAATCAGTTTTGGTTTTCGGCTGCGATTCAGACGTGCTCTGATAATGATTATATTGAGGAAATTGCAGCCATTAGTGCAACAATTTACGGAATGCTATTTTAGTGGATGTAATTTTGGTAGTTTACTATTGTGTAGGAAATTTTTTTTTGTACAGATATAGAAATTATATAGGTAGGATCCTTATCTTTGTATATAAATGCACTTTTGGAATCAATGAAAATGGGCTCTCTTTTGATCCCAGTATTTCTATTTTCTTCATGGTATCGAGCCATGCCTCCCAAAGACAAAGGAAATTCTGGTTCAAACAAGAAAATTTCCAATCCTTACACCCTAAGCCCCAATGACAATCCAGGCAACATAATTACCCAAGTGTAGTTGAAGGGAGAAAATAATAAAAAGTGGGCACGGGCAGTGCGGACTGCATTGAGGGCCAAAAAGAATTATGGTTTCATTGATGAAACTATGGAACAACCGATAGATGATTCACCAAAAATTGAAGATTGGTGGACAGTTAATTCCATGCTGGTTTCATGGGTATTTAACACTATTGAAACCTCTTTACGCTCAACTATTTCTCTTGTGGACAATGTTGGAGATTTATGGGAGGACATAAGGCAGTGCTTCTCAATTGGGAATGGACCAAGAGTCTAACAATTGAGATCGGACTTGACGAACTGCAAGCTGGAGGGACAAACCATAGTCAATTACTATGGACAACTTAAAACCATATGGGATAAACTGAATAATTACGACAAAATACCATTGTGCAGTTGTGGTGGATGCAAGTGCAATCTCACAACTGTACTGGAAAAGAAAAGGGAGGAAGAAAGAGTTCATCTATTTTTTATGGGCTTGGATGAAGAACGCTATGGTACTGTGCGTGCTAATATTTTTAGCACAGAGCCATTACCCAATTTGAATAGGGTATATGCAATTGTTAGTGAACCAGGGTACCTACGAGCACAGACAGGCAACTCAACTAAATTGAACAAGCACCGCCTATACCCGATCAGGGCTCTAACAATTGCAATTATCAAATATCAACAATGCCGGCAAGGCCACACAGTCCAAACGTAATGTAACTAGACAGAATTCACACTTAATAAACAAATCAATAGTATATCTGATTGACTTGCTCGCGGTTCTACCAGAACGTACCTAGCGCTAGCACTCCTCTGGACAAGCTGCGTCGCAACGTACTGTACTGCTGTCCGAATCACCAGTCTAATACTAGTTTGCCTTCAAGAAGCTATTCGCCCCACTCCGGTGCGATGGGTACAGCGACTCTTCTTGCAGGATAAGACGGTCTCAGATCACTGTTGACGCACACCAACTATGATCACCTCGAAAATCCCCTCAGTTCGCCGGTCCCGATAAGGCAAAAATTATGGATCGCGGAGAGAGAACCGAAGCGGCGAATTTTCTCGCAGGAAGCAAAAAAGCACGAAAAGGGGTTTTCCCTAATGGCGGCTCTGTTCCCCCTTTTAATGTCGCCTTAGGAAAATAAAAACCCAATTCGGATTAGGAAGCCCTAATTCCCTTACCAGATTTTATGTTTCCTATTCCTTTTCAAGTTAGAATTAATTAATTGGGCCAAATAAAAATAGAGGATCGTGAAAACATGGCACAAGTCCAACTTTAACAACATTTAATTATGGATTCTCACCATGAATATGGCTTCTACCACAATCAAAACAATCTCTAACATGTCAAGAACAATTCCCATTAATTGTTTTAGGCTAACTAATCATGAGTTAAAAATTATTAACTCCCAAAGTTGCCATTTTCAACAATCCCCCACAAATCCATAGTTAAAGACTATTCAGGATTTACATAATCTGCTTTCGATAATGGTACCTTCCGGTTTGAACCACTACCTAAGTTATCCAACTTATGTCCCCTCAGGAACAGATGGACTTAAGCCTTGAATCTGAACCTTGAATGTGACGGCGTCCATTGGTAACAACAGACTATCGGCTATGGAGATAATCTTTAGGGTTGACACGTTATGGCCATATGTCCTGATCCTGTCTCATGAGTGTATTCAGAGAAAACCCAATTCCCTTTAGTTGCGGCCACACAACAACACTCACATAGTTGGCGATCTCCAAGGATGGACTGCTAGCATCCTGTCTAAAAGACTTGATCCCATTCAGAGTCAAAACTCTTACTTATTGCGATGAACGCACCACGAGGCTTTCGGGAAAGGACCTAGATACAAAAGTATCAGAATTGGTGCTAGATTCACTCAAACAGCTTGTTTATACCACATTAAACTGCCTTGCGGGATCTCCACTTGGTCAGTTGGGTTGCCACTATAGGTGAATCATTTCTGGGTTATCAGTCCCATTCCCAACCTGGATTTAAGGAACAATGATGTTTCAAGTCCCTTAGTTAGGGGGTCTGCAATGTTATATTTGGATCCAACAAAGTCAACAGACACCACCCTTTCAGACACTAACTCCCTTATAGACTTAAGTCTAACTTGGATGTGTCTCTTAGTCTTTTGATTATACTTGGTACTCTTTATCTTTGCAATTGTGGTTTGACTGTCACAATGCACAGATATAATAGTAACGGACTTGCTGATCATTGGCAAAGACGACAATAGTGATGGTTAATGCAGAACAGGGAGCCATGGACGGAAAAAAACAGAGACAAAAAAAAAATTAAACGCAAGCCATAAAGGCCATGCAGAAGCGTGAAGATCATACATTTGCGTTCCTTAACCCTCCTAGGTTGCGTAGGAACAGATTGAACGGCTGGAATCGCCTCGCTTTGCACAGTTGAAGGAGCTTCCGGTTGAACACCCGCTAGCCTTCGACTTCGTCTTGTTTGCATTAACGCTTAGCTTTCCAGCTCTCAGGATATTCCTCAACCTAACCTCTAGTCGGTGAACACTATGGTGAAGAGGAAGGGTCTCAATTCTCCTTGGTTCGTTCGCTATTGGTTAGCAAAGAACAAGGGAAAAACAAGAAGAAGGAGAGAGCCTTTGTGAGCGAGAGAGACTCACGTGAGTCTTGTTGCTTAGGAAAAGGAAAATCATTAGGGTTTTTCTTTTCAAAGAGTTGTTTATACTTTGCCAAAATTAGGTTTCTCAATCTCTGATAAACATCTCCTCGGGATTTCAAAATACCCGGATGTTATCCTGAGAAACAGTTTGGCCTAATCTTAAACTCCTTTTAACCATATCTGGAAAAAACCCTAAGGTCCAAGCTATTGGGCCAGATAAATATTTATTATTTTTCTTGGACCCAAAAAGGCCCAAAATAATAAATATTATTTATTTATTTTCTGGGCTTACATAAGTAACCCAATAAATAATTAATGAGCCCAAATGAACCATAATAATTAATCTTTAATTATTTATTTCTTGGGCCTACATAAATAACCCAATAAATAATTAAACATTAATTATTTCCCCTAGTTTAAGCCCAGGTTAATTTCTTAATTATTCATACTGGACCTAGGCCCTGAATAATTAATTAACCAAATAAACTAGATAATTAATTTCTCTCAACTCCTATTTTATTTATTTATTTATTCATTTTATTCCAGTCCAATAATAAATTAGAATTCCTGAACAAAATAAAATAAAACAAAATAAAATAAAATCCTCTTCAACTGAGACCAATTCCTCAACCCAAAAATAGTTAGGACTTACGGGCTATTTCGAGGACCAAAAAGACACATCGCCTTGGCTGCTAAAATGACCAAAATACCCCTGCTATATAAATAGCTGTATTTTGCATTTTAAATATTTCCTAATATCACCATAAGGAAATATTGACCCCAAGGACAATGCTGCGTTAGCAAAGTCTCCGACCTACAGGTGAAATGACTAAAATACCCCTCTACACATCGCCGTACATTTAGAGAGGGAGAAGTGTACTAACACCCCTCTAAATGACATCTACCATCCTTAGGCTTCTAGTCCAATGAACCACGACTTCCTGGAGTGTTTCCGCTTTCCAAGGGAGCTACCCTAAAGCAAACATCCAAGTCATGTTTCCCAGGGCCCTGGATAATTTAGACCATTCGGACAACCACAAGGGGCGATATAGTGCAGAAACTATCTTGTATAAGTCTGTCTTAACTAACTAGTCACACATACCCAACATGCAAGTATATTGGCCCTATGATAGAACATCAACTACAGCAAATCAAAGTATATGCTTCCAGCTTCGCTAGACCACCAACTCATACTCAAGTCGTAGAGTACTAGTCCACGCTGTAGCGGTAGTAGTCTAGGTTTCTGCCATATAGTACTTTGAGAAACCACTACTACAGGTCCTATTCTACGTATTCGAAATACGCTTATGTCATGAAGTGAGTGGACTACCCACTGGCTAAAGGTAAGCCATTCCCCATTTGGAATTTATAACATAATAACCTAAACATGATGAGGTTCCCAGTCTCATCAATAGGTTAAGAACAAATGTTTATGTGTTAAATAACCCGTGATCCATACCTTACTGTGAAAGACCACCATTCACATGGACCACTTATTTAGACACAATGGGTCTGTTCCAAACGAAAATCGTGCATAAACAAAAAGTAAATTCACAAACAATTTCTGAAGATAAATTCTTTTATTAAATAATTCGATTTTACATCAGAAACCTAGTCTAAGAGGGCATACAATCCAATAAATAGTCCATACAGCTATTCAGCTTCCGTTCCAGTAGTATCTAAGGCACATAACTCAGCCTCAAAAGTTGACCGAGTTATCATAGTCTGTTTACAAGACTTCCAGGCGACTGCATCACCACCTAATGTAAACACATATCCAGTGCATCCATTGCTACCAGAGTTCTTGGCTATCCAGCTTGCATCACTATACCCTTCAAGTACAGTAGGGAATTTCCCATAATGCAGCCCAAGGGACACTGTTCCCTTCAAGTACCTTAGTACTCTATCCAAGGCCTCCCAATGAGTCCGATTTGGACAACTTGTATATCTTGCCAGCTTAGATACAGAAAATGAAATATCTGGTCTTGAGCCATTCGCAAGATATTGCAAGCTACCAATAATTTGAGAATATCTTAATTGAGACACAGGAACTCCACTTTCATTTTTGAACAAAGCTACAGAAGGGTCACTTGGAGTTTTAGAAATTCTACAATTTTGATACACATATTTCTCAAGAACACTCTCAACATAGTAAGTTTGAGAAATGGTTATTCCCTCAGTTGAGCGAATCAACTTTAGGCCAAGAATCACATTTGCTACTCCCATATCCTTCATTTCAAACTTACTTTTCAAAAATGATTTAGTCTCATTAATTATCTCAATATTGGACCCAAATAGCAAAATGTCATCCACATACAGGCATAGAACAATACAAGTATTACCTTTAACCTTACAGTAAACACACTTGTCATTCTCATTTATGTTGAAACCAAATGATAAAATTGTTTTATCAAAATTTTCATGCCATTGTTTGGGTGCTTGTTTTAGACCATATAGGGATTTAATAAGTTTACAAACTTTTCGTTCATTTCCTTTGGCCACAAATCTCTCAGGTTGATCCATATATATCTCTTCTTCAAGATCACCATGAAGAAAAGCTGTCTTCACATCCATTTGGTGGATGGTGAGACAATATATGGAAGCCAATGCAATTAGCACTCGGATTGTAGTCAAACGAGCAACAGGAGAGTATGTATCAAAATAGTCTATTCCCTCTTTCTGTCTAAACCCTTTGGCAACTAATCGGCTTTATACTTATCTATGGTCCCATCTCGGTTTAAGTTTCTTCTTAAATATCCATTTACATCCAATTGTACTGCACCCAGGAGGGAGATCTACCAATTCCCATGTCCCATTGGAGACAATGGAATCCATCTCACTCTTGACAGCTCCTTTCCAATGCATTGCTTCTGATGAAGCCATAGCTGCTTGAAAAGTCAAAGGTTCGTTCTCAACATTGTAAGTGACAAAGTCACTTCCAAAGTCCTTGACAGCCTTAGCTCTCTTACTCCTTCTAGGTTCTTCCAATTCCTCAATTTAAGTATTGGGACTATTTGGACTTGCCCCCACATCTTTCATCCTTTCCACATGATCAGGAATGGAATCAGACGTTAAGGCTGAATCTAAAGTAGAAACTTCTTGAGGCAAACCAGTTTTCATGGGAAACACATTCTCAAAGAATGTAGCATCACGGTATTGAATGATAGTGTTACAATCTATACTATGTATTTCGGACTTAATTACCAAAAACCTCATGGCATAGCTTGTTTCCACATAACCAATAAAGATGGAATCAATAGTCTTTGGTCCTAACTTCTTCCTTTTATGTTCAGGGATTAGAACTTTTGCAAGACAACCCCACACACGGAAGTATTTTAAGTTAGGTTTCCTACCTTTCCAGATTTCAAATGGAGTTACCTATTTATGTTTATGAGGGACTCTGTTCAGAATATGGCAAGCCGTATTCAAAGCCTCACCCCACATATACTTAGGCAATCCAGAATTTAAAAGTAAACTATTGATCATATCTTTAAACGTTCTATTTTTCCGTTCAGCAATCCCATTAGACTGGGGAGAATAAGGGGGTATCTCCTCATGAATTATGCCATTGCTTTGGCAATATTCAACAAATGGATTAGACCCACACTCTCCACCTCTATCAGATCTTAACCTTTTAAGTTTCTTGCCAGTTTGAGTTTCAGCTTCATTTTTAAATATGAGAAACTTTTCAAGTGCTTCATCTTTATGTTTAAAGTAAATAAACATAGCAATATTTACTGCAATCGTCAATAAAAGTAATGAAGTATTTCTTATGATCCCTAGTCAATAAGCCATTGAATTCACAAATGTATGTGTGAACTAAATCAAGTATTTCTGAATCCCTTTCAATTGAATGATAGGGTTTCCTGGTTGTTTTAGCTTCCACACACACTTGACATTTATTTTTCTTATCAATTGAATGTTTAGGGATCAAGTCTAAATTCATCATTCTTTTAACAGAATCTAAATTTAAATGTCCAAGTCTACTATGCCAAACCTCAGTGGATTCAATAATGTGCACCATAGGATAAACAAAATTCTCAATAGAAGAAGTTTTATTCAAATCAGAAGTAAAAGGTTCAACTCTTAATTTAAATAAACCATCTGACAAATAACATTTGCCAACAAAAGAATTGTAGTGCATAATCACTACTTTATTACATTTGAAAGTAAATTCATAACCCTCTCTAACTAAACATGAACCACTAAGAATATTCCTACAAACTGTTGGAACATGTTGCACCCTATGAAGAGAAAGAATACGCCCTGAAGGAAACTTCAAGTCCATGCGTCCAATCCCCAACACATTGGCTGCAGTTGAGTTCCCCATCTTCACAGTTTTTCCTTTAATAGGCTGGTAAGACACAAAAAGTAATTTATCAGCACAAACGTGCACATTTGCTCCAATATCAACCAGCCATTCAAGTGGCTCATAAATAGTAAAGACTTCTGGGTTAACAGAAACATACTTTTCATCATCATTGGAAGTAGTGATGCTAGTCTCAGCCTCAATGGTACAAACCTCAGTAAGGTGAGTACTCAAATCAGCCTCCGCTTGACTAGTATCCTCTACCACCACATTAACTTGTGCTTCAGAATTTGATCCTTGTTTGACTTTGGGCTTTTTAGACGGACAGTCATTAGCCCAATGTCCAACCTGACTATAATTCCAGCAAGGTTTGTTTGCTTTCGGTTTCTTCTTGGCCTTGCCTTTTGTCTTGTTTATGTTTTTAGAGTTTGAGTTAACCCCCATATTCCTCTGATTATTGCTCTTCTTCCCAGTAGTCACAATATGGACATTAGACTCTATAGGTACAATATGACTATTCTTTCTATGTTGCTCCTCAATGGATATTGATTTCATCAGATCGTTTAGAGAAATCTTCTCCGTCTTGTGTTTGAGGGACATACCAAAGTCCTCCCAAGATTTAGGAAATTTCTCTATCACTGACATCACTTGAAACTTCTTAGGAAGTTCCATATCCGATTCATGAAGAGAATGAATAATCAATTGCAACTCTTGAGTCTGTTCAGTCACAGACTTACCCTCAACCATCTGAAACTTCAGAGATTTGGAGACATAATACCTTTCCAGACCTTGATCCTCGGTATTATATTTCCTATCCAGTTCATCCCATAGCATCTTTACTGTGTATGACTCAGAACAGTAGACATCAAAGAGAGCATTTGTCAATGCTGACAGTATTGACCCTCTGCCTATATTATTCCGTTCATCCCATGAAGCAATCTCAACTACTCTAGAATGCCTTTCAGTTGGTATAGGCCTGTCTACTTGCACTGCTGATAATAAGCCCCTCATGGTCAACCAAATTTTCATGCGTTGTTGCCAACGCTTGAAATTCTGCCCTGGACCAAACTTGTCCGGCAAACCATTCAAGTCAACCAAAGACTTATACGCAGCAGATGCAGTACCTGACGAACTGGCCATTGCACACACAGAGATAATTGCAGAATAGCTTCTTGAATACTGTTAGTGAACCAGGGTACCTACGAGCACAGACAGGCAACTCAACTAAATTGAACAAGCACCGCCTATACCCGACCAGGGCTCTAACAATTGCAATTATCAAATATCAACAATGCCGGCAAGGCCACACAGTCCAAATGTAATGTAACTAGACAGAATTCACACTTAATAAACAAATCAATAGTATACCTGATTGACTTGCTCGCGGTTCTACCAGAACGTACCTAGCGCTGGCACTCCTCTGGACAAGCTGCGCCGCAACGTACTGTACTGCTGACCGAATCACTAGTCTAATACTGGTTTGCCTTCAAGAAGCTATTCGCCCCACTCCGGTGCGATGGGTACAGCGACTCTTCTTACAGGATAAGACGGTCTCAGATCACTGTTGACGCACACCAACTGTGATCACCTCAAAAATCCCCTCAATTCGCCGGTCCCGATAAGGAAAAAATTATGGATTGCGGAGAGAGAATCGAAGCGGCAAATTTTCTCGTAGGAAGCAAAAAAGCACGAAAAGGAGTTTTCCCTAATGGCGGCTCTGTTCCCCCTTTTAGAAAAATTAAAACCCAATTCGGATTAGGAAGCCCTAATTCCCTTACTAGATTTTATGTTTCCTATTCCTTTTCAAGTTAGAGTTAATTAATTGGGCCAAATAAAAATAGAGGATCGTGAAAACATGGCCCATGCCCAACTTTAACAACATTTAATTATGGATTCCCACCATGAAAATGGCTTCTACCACAATCAAAACAATCTCTAACATGTCAAGAACAATTCTCATTAATTGTTTTAGGCTAACTAATCATGAGTTAAAAATTATTAACTCCCAAAGTTGCCATTTTCAACAGCAATGGTTGTTCAGCAAGAACGAGTAAGGACAATGTCACGAAAAAGGGAAAAGAAAGGCAACCCCATGAGCTTTGCAGTTCAGGCTGGTGGACGAAATTCATGGGGGGATAAAACTGCAGTATGCTCACATTGCAATCATGAGGGACATGATTTAGGCACCTGCTTTCAGCTGATAGGGTATCCAAATTGGTAGGGAGATAGACCTCACTCCAGTACTCCAGGACAAGGAAGTGGACGTAAGCACAATGGTAGTAGAGGCCGTGACAGGGGTGGTGTACCACGAGCAAATGTCACTCAAACATTTGCAATAGAAGATGATCATAAAGGAGTCAAAAACTAACAAAAAGGGGCTTAGTGGGTTGAATGATGAACAATGGAGCACTTTGCTGGGAATTTTGAGTTCACAAAAGACTGTATCTAATGAAAGATTGATTGGTAAGTAAGAAATTTTATCTTGGGTAATAGATTCAAGGGCTTCCCATCATATGACTGGGAGAAAGGCCTACCTGAGAGATGTGTCTGACATTATTCCATGTTCAGTCGAAATGCCAAATGGTGAAGCAACTGTGGCACTGAAAGAAGGAACGGTGCATCTTTGAGGAGGATTGAAATTGCAACATGTTCTTTTTATGCCTAATTTAAAATATAACTCGATGTCTATTTCAGAACTTCTCAATGACTCAAATCTGGTGCTACAAATCACTAACAAATTTTGTGCTATACAGACCGAAATATGAGGAGGCTGTTTAGAGTGGGTGAACAACAAGAGGGGCTGTATTTTTTGAAGGTGGTGGCTTCGGCAAATGCTTGTAAAGCTACTGGAGTTTCAGACTTCAATCTTTGGCATAGGAGAGTGGGTCATCCGTCGAATAAGGTGCTAGAGTTGATTTCGGCAGTAAATAAATTTAGTAGAAATAGTGAGAATTTAAGTTGTGATGTTTGTTTTAGAGCAAAACAAACTAGAGAGATGTTTTATTCTAGTGACAATAAAGCTAAGAATTGTTTTGATTTAATGCATTGTGATTTATAGGGGCCTTATAAAGCTTCAGCTTCTTGTGGAGCTGCTTATTTTTTTACTATTGTTGATGATGTTCTCGTGCTATGTGGATTTATTTGCTGGATGGAAACATGAAGTTGCTTGTGTTCTTAAGAATTTTATTGCTATGGTTCAACGACAATTTGAGAAGGACATGAAGACTATTCGAAATGAAAATGGCACTGAATTTATGTGTCTACGAAAATATTTTGATGAAAATGGTATATTGCACCAAACTTCTTGTGTAGGAACTCCCTGACAGAATGGATGAGTTGAGAGAAAGCATCGTCATATCGTTAATGTGGCATGAGCTTTGATGTTTCAGGCACACTTGCCAATTGATTTTTTGGGTGAATACATTCTTATCGCTGGATACTTAATCAATAGGACACCATCAGCGGTTCTAAAGGGCAAAACTCCTTATGAAATTGTCTTTGGACAACTTCCTTCCTATAATCATATTAGGACTTTTGGGTGCCTCTGTTATGTGCATAGACAACTTAAAGATAAGGATAAATTTGCCAGTAGAAGCCGTCGGTGTGTTTTTGTGGGGTACCCTTTTGACAAGAAATGATGGAAAGTCTATGATTTAGACACTTTTGAGTATCTTATCTCAAGGGATGTGGTGTTTGTAGAAACTAATTTTTCATATGCTGCAACAATGTTTACAGGTGAACATTCTACTAACACTGCAGATGGAGCTACAGACGGAGCTCCTGAGCATAAGGATTCGGAAATTATTGAGGATGATGGGGAGATGTTAGCGACATCTCTTGAAGGTTGTCTTACTAAGGAAATTGCAGAAAACAGTACAGTTGAACATTGGGGAGAAAATTCTGGAGAGGCAGTACTAGTGGGAGATCAGCTTGGTTGTGGACATAGGATTAAACAGTCCTCCTCTCGTCTGTAGGACTATGTGACAAATAATGTGCAATTCAGCCCCTCGCAGAGTTCACAGCTTCAACCACATTCCTCAGGTATATCTTATCCCATAGCCAATTTTGTTAGCTATGATCATTTTTCTTCACAACATCGGTCCTTCATGGCAAGCATTACTACAGGTTCAGAACCAGTTTCTTATAATGAGGCAATGTGAGATGAACGATGGTGTGAAGCTATGAGACAAGAAATCCAAGCTTTTGAAGAGAATGGCACTTGGACGGTGGAAGACTTACCCCTTGGGAAGAAGGCTATTGGCAATAAGTGGGTGTACAAAATCAAATATAATTCTGATGGGAGCATTGAACGATGCAAGGCTCGATTGGTCATTCTTGGCAATCATCAAATAGAGGATATTGACTATCATGAAACTTTTACTCCCACTGCAAAGATGACCACTACACGTACTTTTCTTGCAGTTGCTGCTACAAAGAACTAGGAACTATATCAAATGGATGTCCAAAATGCTTTCTTGCATGGGGACTTGAATGGGGAAGTTTTCATGAAAATGCCACCAGGTTTTACCTCTAAACATATTGGGAAAGCGTGTAGACTCCGAAGGTCTTTGTATGGCTTGAGTCAGGCACCTCATTGTTGGTTTGCTAAGCTGGCAAATTCTTTGAAGTATGGCTTTCATCAATCTTGCTCAAACTATTCATTGTTTTCTTTTCGTGAACAACATGTGCAAATACATGTTCTGGTCTATGTAGATGATCTCATTATTTCCGATAATGATGCCACGGCTGTGCTTCGAGTTAAGAAATATTTGAGCAGCTATTTTCATATGAAGGATTTGGGCCAGTTGAAATATTTTTTAGGTATAGAGGTAGCAAGAAACGTTGAAGGGATTTTTCTCTGTTAGCGCAAATACACCTTGGATGTCATTTCTGAGGTTGGTTTGCTGGGCGCTAAGCCAGCGAAAACTCCACTGGAGCAGAATCATAAACTTACTCTTGTTGAAGGGTATGACGCTAGTGACCCTGCTCAATGTCGTCGGCTGGTAGGCAGACTGATTTACTTAACTATTACACGACCTGAATTGAGCTACTATGTCCATATTCTTGCTCAATTTATGCAGCAACCACAGAAGGCCCATTGGGAAGCTGCATTATGAGTCGTCCGTTATTTGAAGAGCTATCCTAGACAGGGGATCCTTTTGCGAGCTTACTCTGATCTTAAATTGTATGCATACTGTGACTCCGATTGGGCAAGTTGTCCTTTGACAAGACGCTCCTTGACAGGTTATTTTATTTGCTTGGGCAGATCACCTGCCTCCTGGAAAACCAAGAAACAATAGACTATTTCACGTTCCACTGCTAAGGCCGAATATTGATCAATGACTACAGCAGCTTGTGAACTTACGTGGCTAAAGGGTTTGTTGCTATTTCTTGGTGTTGATCATTCTAGTTCCATGCGCTTGTACTGTGATAGTCAATCAGCTTTACACATAGCCGCGAATCCTGTCTATCATGAGCGTATAGCAATTTATGGAATGCTATTTTAGTGGATGTAATTTTAGTAGTTTACTATTGTATAGGAAATCTTTCTTTGTAGAGATATAGAAATTATATAGGTAGGATCCTTATCTTTGTATATAAAGGCACCTTTAGAATCAATAAAAAGGGGCTCTCTTTTGATCCCAGTATTTCTATTTTCTTCAAACTATGCTTGGATTGGGTAATATGGGGAGCATCCAAATCAGTTTTGCTTTTTGGTTGCAATGGGTACTCCCCAGGAAAATTGATTCAGGCTGTAATTTTGAGTGTTGATTATTTTAAATTGACAAATCGAATCAAATCGGTTTCAATTTCAGTTTCGATTTGATTTTAATGAAATTTGGTTCGATTTGATTCGATTTTAGAGTTTATATAAAAATTCGATTCGATTTTTAATTTTTTAAAATAAAAAATTAAAAATCGAATTATATTTTTAAAATTTAAAATATATAATTAATATTAAAATATTTTTCATTAATTATTTATTTATTTTTATAAATTATAATATTTTAAAATTTCTATTCAATTTCGATTATTTCGGTTCGATTAGGTTTGATTTTGTCCAAAATAAAGCCATTAGTAATTGAGTTTAAGATCTTCATCTTTGTAATTTACATCCATGATCATAACTTTCTACCAAAATATTTGGCCCAATTCTTTAAAATATTTAGACTTCAATTTATATTACATTTTATAGTAGATTTGAAATGTAATTTATATTAAACTTTATTTATTTGGGGTTAAATTTATATTATGTTAATGGATCTATTAAAGGAAGCATTAAAATTCGGTTTAAAATCGAATCGAACTGAATTAAAATTATTTCAGTCCGATTCTATTGATTTTCTTTAAATTTTGATTCGATTCGATTTTTTTTTTTTAAAAAGCAAATTTAAAAACTAAAAACCAAACCAAAAAACTGAATGAACACCCTTAACTGCAATGGTGGACTTGAGTTATATGGGGGCACACTAATAGTTAATTTTTTGCAGATTAAAGAATTGGGTTTTTCCAATTCCGCTGGAAGTGAAATTGTAACGGCAACCAAGAAGAAGAGAAAACTGAAAAAAAAAAGGAAAAAAATAAAAATAAAAATTATTTTAAAATAAATTAAAATAAAAAATAATGTATTTTTAATTAAAATATCAAATTATTAAATAAAATATGAGCGATTAGAAAGTTTAATACATTGTTTAATATTTTTTAATTGAAAGACAAAAGTTGAATTTTATAATAATAATAATAATAATAATAATAATAATAATAATAATAATAATAATAATAATAATAATAATAATAATAATAATAATAATAATAATAATAATAATAATAATAATAATAATAATAATAATAATAATAATAATAATAATAATAATAATAATAATAATAATAATAATAATAATAATAATAATAATAATAATAATAATAATAATAATAATAATAATAATAATAATAATAATAATAATAATAATAATAATAATAATAATAATAATAATAATAATAATAATAATAATAATAATAATAATAATAATAATAGAAGTGTCTCCGAATATTTTGTCCTAAAAGTAATTATTGGTAGTAGATTCATCAGAACATGACAACAAAAGAGACTATTATTGGTAACTACCGTTTCCGAATTGTAGAAAATAATTTTCATTTATCATTTTGTATAGAATTATCCTCATACCTTGCTATTTTTTTTTTTTAAAAGAATCTAATATTATATGACTTCAAAAAATAACCTTGTGCAGATAAGATATACAAAACTCCATTAACCTATGAATCCTACTGCTAACGCCGAGAATTAATTAATAAGGATAAGTGGTAATTGCTTATAATGATATACTATATCGTAATTTTAGTTTGAAGTCAAATATGAGAGATTCAAATTTAGATGAAAGTATATATTATAATGTAATATAGTTGACTAATTTAGTTAATGTGTAATTTAAAATTGAGGAAATAAAAAGTTTTATTAACCACGACATAATAAAATAGTGAAAAATGATAGTTTTGATATATTAATTTTTTTTAAAATTACAAAACTTATTTTGATGATGTATGTATGTATGTATGTATGTATGTATGTATGTATGTATGTATGTATGTATGTATGTATGTATGTATGTATGTATGTATGTATGTATGTATGTATGTATGTATGTATGTATGTATGTATGTGTGTGTGTATGTATGTATGTATGTGTGTGTGTGTGTGTAAATCTATTTTGAAAATAATAAAGATTAGCTTGGCTAATATTGTAAATAAAAAGTATTAAAAAAAAAAAAGTGAACTTGGACTTAGGCTTAGCATGGATTTTACGTCATTGAGTGAAGGAATTAATTAAAAATTCTAATATGTTCACCCAAGGGCGTGTTAATATAGAAAAATTAAGTCATATATCATAATTGATTTATCTATTAGATTTGTGCAATTTCTTTCTAAAATCTAACTCCGAATAATGATTATACATTCAAATAGAAATTTATTGAAGACAATTTCATAAATTAAAATATCAATCATGAAATTATAAAATCAAACAAGGTAAAAATGCCATAGTTTTATGTATTTTATGAATTAAATTTAACATATGTAAATACGTGCTAAATGTAGTTTATACATTCCTAGCAATGATACCTGGGCCGACCCGCACGATTTTGGACTATGTTGACTCGAGGATCGTAGCCGTGCAGCCGATCCCACAACTTGGCAGGTCGGTTCGTGTCGAACCCTGGGCCTAGGCTTTAGTCTTTCATTTTTTATGTTTTTCCACTTAATTCGATTAAAAAGTTTGATGTTCAACTGTTTTGTAATTTTTTTGTTATTACTTAAATAACAATTTTTTTTTTAATTATAAAAAAGCCACCTCGAAGTGGTGGGGGGTGGCTTGGACCCTTACCTATTTTATTAATTAATAAAATAAAAATTATATAAAAGGGGGATTTGATACCTAAACATCTTAAAAATATTACAATGATCAAATTTTAAAAATAGAAAAAATATCCTAAAAATAAAACTACACACAGAATATTACTTATCCTAATTTTCTAATTATTGGAATACTAAACTTACTACTTTGCCCACCCCATTTATCATCTGAGTCATCATCAACAATCTACGAAGTAGAGGTCCTATCTTTGGCTGCGAACTAACTACTGCAACACATTAACATCTCCAAAGTATAAGGAACCAATCGAGATCTTTTTTCATCGATTATTTGAGTACTCTCACTGAAGACGCTTTTCGATGACACTGTGGAGATAGGTGGTATCAAAAGATCACGTGTCATTTTAGATAAAATGTGGTATTAACTTACATGAGCCTTACACCAACAACAAATATCAACATGTTGATCCTCGTTTTCTACTAAGGGTTAGATCTCATAAATTACCATATCATTGTAGGTGGTAGATGATATTTTTTTATGCTTTATGATACTCCATGGATTAAATACTGATGAAATCGAAAAAGTAGATTTTCGTGGTGGTTGAAGTGATTGTTGGATGATGATGAACCTTGTCTACTTAAATTAGAAGAACCAAAATAAGAAGACTCAAACTCATACAAATTATACATGTCAGATAGATCTTTAGCCATTTTATTTTTTATATCTTTTATCATACATTGCCTAAGTATTTGAGATTTATCAAAATCTAATGTTTCATATAAATATTCAATAATACTATGAAATCCAACTGTTTTTACTCGAAGATCCATACACAATGCCATACAATATAAAATAGGAATATCTTCATAATATTTTTTATATTTTTCAAACATACTTATCATAAAATAACCATATTGGGGATGGTCCATATACTCATAAAAAATATGTGCTACCTTAACAAATGTTGGAAGAATATGATGAGTAGTTGGATAATAAGATCCCGATAAAAGTTCAGTTGCTTCTTTGAAAGTAAATAAAAATGTTGAAAGTGTAATACAATTTTCAAAATGAGTTTCAGTTAGTTGAAGTTGAAAATTGTTACTATTATAAAATTCAATAAGTTAATTTTGAAAAGATATAACACTTTCAAACATATATATCTAAAGTTGAATTCCATCTAGTTTTACAATCTAATCTAAATTTTTTAAAAGATACACTTTATTCTCGGCATAAAGTCTTAAAATTTTGTTGCTTAGTTGAGAAAGTTTTAATAAATAAAACAAAATTTCTAATTATATTAACAATATCATCAACATATTTATATCATTCCTTAACACACAAATTAAGTATATGACAAGCACACCTAGTATGAAATAAAATATCATCTAACATATGATTCATAGTATTTTTCAAAATTGTTATGGCAGAATCATTATTTGAAACGTTATCTAAAGAAATAGAAATAATTTTATTTAAAATCCTATATTCACGACATGTTTGAGTAATCATTCTAGCTATACTACTACCTACATGGGGATATTCAAATAATTTTAAAAAATAGTTCTTTTTTGTACTAATCAATCATGATCTATTCAATGACATGTAATGCACGAATAAAACTCATTAGTAATTACAGTCCAACTATCACAAATAAGAGCAAATTTCCAATTACAAGAGTTAAAAATAGCAATTAGATACTCTTTCATTTCTTTATATATTTTTATTATATCATTTTTTAACATTGTTTTAGGAATCCTTTTCCATGCTAGTTGACAATTGTTTTGCATGTATTATTCATAATGTGGATTTTCTATAAAATAGAAAGGTAATTTAGTTTGAACAATCATTTTAGCAAATCTACTTCTATTTTTTCTATGATCGTATTGAAAATTACCAATAATTTGACCTTCTATAGTATGTATTTGTTGTTGTTTAAGTAGATTTTCTAACTAATCATTATGTGATATTTTTATATGTCTAACTAACATTCCCGTCCCTCCTCCCTTCTTATGTGTAGATACTACCTTACAAATTTTACATGTTACCCTATCGTTATCATTATCCTTTTAAAAAACATTCCAAACTATAGATGTTTTTGCTTTGGCTATAACATTCGCAATTTCAACATCATCCTGACCTATTTTAGATTCATTAGGATTAATAGTTGGAATTGGTTGTGATTGTGAAATACTAACGCTAGGCCTATTAGGGCCTTCATCTTTATTACCTATTTTATTATTTATTAAATTTAAGGCTAGATCAATATTGAAATTAAAATGTGCAAATGATTGTGATGAAGAAAAATGATGATATTGATTAGGATCCATTATTTCTATAAAAAAAAAAATCAATCAAAATTCAAATAAAAGTTTTTAAAAAATAAAATAAAGTATCAACAAATAATGAAATAAGAGAATTGAAAAATATAAATAATAAATTAAATTAAAAATTAAACAAATAAACAATGAATAAAGCTAAAAAATAAGAATGTAAGATTAAGAAATACTAATTAGTTGATGGCCAAGAACAACAATACTTTGTGGAGCTTTACTTCTTGTATCCACTATTCTGCCATTCAACAATCTTCCAAAATATGAAGACTTTCTTGAAAAATTGAAAAAGTATATTAAAAAATAAATTATATTCTAACACTTTTTGTGGAGAAAATGAAGAGATTTGAGGATTATGAGAAAAAGATAAATGAAAATAAGAAAGTTTGAGAGAATTGGAGAGAGTTGGAGAGAGTTGAGAGTGTTTGATGAGTTTTGGGGTGAATTGGAGGGGTATTTATAGAGTTTTAGGGGGTTAGGGGGGAGAATATAGCCGTTAGGGACTAAATTATATATAAAAAATATTTTCAGCCGTTTTAGGGATCAAATTGTAAAAAAAAAAAGAGTTGAGAGCCGTTGCAGGTGCAACGACTCTCAAGCGCAGATTGGCTCGCCGGGCCTCAGGCGGGCTCGTGGCGGGCAGGGTTTTCTACCCCTGGCATGAACTGAGTTGGGACCTAGGACCGGCCCGATGAATAGTGGGTAGTTCGACCATCAGCCAGGCCAACACGCTGGCCCGGCGGGTTGAATCGACCCACTGGCCAATGGTACATTTAACACAAGCGACAAGGTCTCTGGGGGCAAGTCGGCTCATTCATATTGATTTCTTTTTTTATATTTTTTGCTACAATTTTAAAATCGTGAAAGAAAAAAACTAAAGTCTCCCACATTCGTTAGACACCTTTACCATATGGTTGGCTGGCCCACACTGGTTCGACCCATTTTTAAAAATTAAATTCTTTTACTCTTTTTTCTTCACATATTTAAAACCATAGAAAAACACTGAAGTAAAAAGTCTCTATACAAAATTTTAGTAATGTGCATAATACCGATGCCACTAAAGTAGTGATAAATCTGACAAATGTATTTGTCACAGATTAGACTTCATTCACAACACCTTCGTATGCGTTGTGAAAGTCTTTTTTTTTTTTTTTTAGTATTTGACAATCATAGAAGGCCTAATATAAAAACAGTGGTTTGGAATAAATGATTATATACTGATTTCATCATTAATATTGATAGAGCTTCCAAGGGTATCTAGGTAACTCTGGTATTACAGGAGTGATTCGAACTCGAAATGGTGGCTTTTTGCTTGCTTTTGGGAATTTCGTTAGTGCATGCACAAGTAGCCTAAACAAGGGTGCTCATTGAAGGCATGCAATGATGCTAGTAGTAGTGGTATGGTTAGCCGGTAAAAATTACTTATCAAAATTGTTACCATTTATATTTTTCTTACCAAAATCTAAAGGATGCAGTGTTGGTTGATGTCAAGAAAAATCAGAACTCTTTTTAACAGTGCTCATGTCACAGGAGAGGAAATCAAAAGGTTTGAACCCAAGATGTTAGTGCGGAAATTCTAACACCAACTATTTTAACCAACTCAAGGGACAAGAAAAATTAAAACTTAAATCTATACTTATCAGTAAACTATTTGTTATGTAATCAAAGTTAATCGATAGAAAAACACAATTTTAACTTTTACTTTCTCTTCCCTTCTTTTATATTTTTGTGTGTTAAGAGTTTTTTAAAATACACACACCCCCTATATATATATTATTCAATTTGTTTTAGTTTTCAGATTTAAATCGAACAAAAATACTCTTAAAATATATAATTATTTGTCTTATTATTTGAGATTATGGAATCTTAAAATTCAAAGTTGAGATTGTTTTTATTATTTTGTGGAACAAGTTAATTAAATATTAATAACTTAATAATATGTAAAATAAAAATAATTTTACTATTTTATCCTTGTATATTTTCTTTTTTTTATTATTAAAATCTAATGCAACTTGACATTTATTATAATTGTTGCCATACAAAAGGGAAGCTGATAAAATTAAATATCGACAACTCTTCTGATGAATATAAATAATCCGATGAGGGGAACAATATGGAAATCGAATATTTTAAAGGTGCGTTTTCCTTGGACTTATTATAGAAAGGGTCCAAGAAGGCAAATAGTTACACACAGAGCAAAACAAATTCGAAAAGGGATGTGTATTGAATAACTATAAAGAAGATAAACTTAGGGATAATTAGATTTTAAACGAAAGGAAATAGAATTGGAAATAACAAGAATCCTAAGTTAAACAAAGCGATAAAGAAAGCACGTAAATGTTGAAAGGAAAATTGGACTTTTGAGTGATGTTGTTGGATGCTCCCTTCAGCTGAAACGCTCTTCCCGTTTTATACATGCTCTCATGATAAAATCCACTATTCGATCGTAGGGCAAACTTTGGCTACTGGTTAGGCCCTAGCGGTCGTGGATTGTGGCTAGTTATTTATGCTGAGATGTAGGGAAACATGTCTAACGAGTCAACGGCTTTTTGGTTCCAATGTTGACTGGGGACATCGGTTGCAAAATAATTTACGTCTTTGTCGGCTCAAAGAAACTTTCCTATCGGCATTGACTTCACGTTACAGTTGCATCGATTTGACAAAAACTGATGTCAACATATACCTCCCGAGTCTCGTTGCTTCATGAATGCAAATAAGTGAAGCAACGGGAATTGTACCTCATTGATTTATTGCCGTTCTTTCTCTAACAAACTAAAGCATCCCAAACGTTGTGAAAGGTTTGTGATGCCTTAGCTTTGAAGCCCGCGAATGGCTAAGCTTCAAATCTTTCCTTTAAATAGTAGTGGTCCCCATATGCATTTCTTCACTCCGGGGAATTCTGTTTCAGTTAGACTTCTAAACTCCTGTGATTTAGCAATCTTTCTGCACTCTTTTCTCTTCTTCAAAACCTTATTTTGGTGTTCGACAAGTTTCGGCTGAGATAGTAAACTGCTCTTTCAAATCCCTGTATATCATCTTAAGCTAGCAAACTCTTGATAGATTCTTAGGCCGCTGAAATGCATAGTTTCAGAGAAGCCTGATAGTGTGGATGTACCAAGTTAGGTGGTCGTGATAAAGCCAGTTTGATTTGATCAAAAGCTATTTGATACACCAACTGCCAACACAAACTCTTGAGATGATTTTAACCGAAGCAAAGAGGAGAAAACCTTTTGTTTCCCTACAGAGTTAGCTAGGAATCGGTGCAGAAATTTAATCTTTCCAAGAAAAATTTGAAGTCCTTTATTGGTTTGCGGGGGCCTCTCTTATAAAATATCTCTTACTTTATTTTGATCCATCTTAATTCCTCTTTGATGCACCAAAAATTCAAGGAAGTTCCCAGTGGTCACTTCGAAGGCATATTTGGTGGGATTGATTTTGAGGTGATATTTGTGCATTCGGATGAGCGCCTGTTCCAAATCCATCAGATGTTGTGAAATAGCAGGAGACTTTAAAACCAGATCATCGATATATACCTCCATCGTATTACCGATAAGATCATGAAAAATGAGATTCATAGCTCATTGAAAGGTGGCACCAGTATTCTTCGACTATAAAGATCATGAAAAGTGATGCTTAAAAACTAGTTTCTCGTGGTAGAATCAACCAACATATTAGCCATGGGCATGACATACTTATCTTTTGGCGTAGCTAAATTTATATTCCTGAAATCAATACAAACCCTTAATTGATTGTTCTTTTTTATGACTGGAACGATGTTGGACACCCAATCCGCGTAATGGCATGTGCGTATGAATCCACAACGGAGTAGCCTCTCAATTTCCTCCTTGATTCTGGGCAATAGTATAGGGTTGAAGCACCGAGCTGGTTGTTTGTGTGCCCTGAAGCCCTCATTTTTTAGTAGGCGATGCTCGACGATGTTTCTGTCCAAACCTAGCATTTCATGATAGTCCCAAGCAAAACAATCTTTGTATCTACAAATCAACTTTGTTAATGTCTCACGTTGGTTGGGAGTTAAATGTAAGCTCACATTTACTATTCTATACTACTTAGGTCCTCCTATGTTCACTTCCGTTAGTGGGTCCTGGGCAATGAAGCCAGGTGCTCGCTGGTCAACTGGATCTTCTGCCCTTAAATTGTTTCCATCCAAATCTTCAGTCCCAATCAGATTGTGGGCCATGGTGAGTTTGGCGTACTGCCTTAGGTTGAAAGTTGGATGGTCAAATAAAGCTTCGCTTATATGCACTTCTGCAGAAAATGTATTAGGATCGGCTGGGATTTACTCTACCCGTTCACCATCCCAGATCAACATCATTTGATAAAGTGTTGAAACACAATGATTTGCACGGATCCAATCTCTCCCTTCCACATTAGCTGCATCTCTTGTGAAGTTAAGCATTTGAATGTGTGGGGGACAAATCAAACTTATTTTTTCCCAGATGCTTCAACATCGCCAGAGGCATTACATTTAACACAACCCCACCATTAATAAAAACCCGTGCAAATAGCTTCCCATTGATATGCGCCTTGATGTACAATGGCCTGAGATGATTAGTGTTTTTTGTCGTCGGAATTAGGAAGAACATTCCTTCTAATGAGACTTTGAACTTAATTAGCTCAACGGTAACTTCCTCTGTGGCATGGAAATCCTCATCCATCATTTTTTGATGGGTGGTCACTCGGAACTTTGACGGAAGGATACTAAGCATGTTCTAGCTGCCTTCGGGGTGTATCTGCTTGGCCAACTAAGCATCCAAAAGCTACCTTTGTTGGGCTTGCTTTCTTTGTTCTCGACACTTCTAAGTCCTTGTAGGACGAGAAAATTGACTTGGCAAAAAAAGCTTCTCATGGGGTACTTGCACTATGAACTTCTCATCTTTTCCTTGAAAATGAGCTACAAGGAGATGGAACAGAGAGGCGTGTAAAAACCGATGGTCATCCATCCAGCCTTTGGAAGTTTTCTCCCTTCTTCTCTGATAAATTAAGTTGTTCCTCCTCTTCTGGTTTGGTTTCAGGAGAGCGTATTGAATTCTTCATTTCCTCCTCCTTACCTGCTTGTAGCATGTGCATACCTCCCACTAGGAAATGATCTGTATCTACTAAGGTTTCTTCTCTTCTATCGACAAACCTTAGCCTTCCATCCTGTATGGCCTTCTGAATCGTGTTCTTGAAGATAACACAACTATTTATGTTATGTGAGAATGAATTGTGCCACGTACAATACTTCTTCCTCTTCATTTCTTATGTGCTCGGTATTATATGTTCGAAAGGCAAACGAATTTGTTTATCCGTGACTAATTGATTGAAAATTTGCTCAGCCTTTGACACATCGAACGTGTAAGTACATAAAATCGCTGAAGAAACCTCTTCCTTTCCTTTGCCAGGCTTTAGAAAGGGACAAGTATAAGAAGAACCTTTCACCAACTCTACTGCCGTCACCTCCATCAATGGTTCCTCTTCAACTTCAGCAGTATCATCACCTATTGATATCATTGTTTGCCTATGAGAGAACTTACCAGAACACCTCTTCTCTTTTTCCTTGATCATTTCTTCTATTCTAACAACTTGGGAGAGTAAGCGAGATAGATAAAAAAAGTCCTGAAGAATGAGACGTTCCTTAAGTTGCGGGTGCATCCTGCTGATGGCAATCCTTGCACATTCCATTTATGGCAATTGTGTGGTGCAATTGGCTTTAACTTGATGGAAGCGTTCAAAAAATTCTACCACACTTTCAGTTGGTTTTTGCTTCACCGTAAGAAGATCTGCCATAGAAACCTTTGGAGCTAGTTTGAAGAACTATTGATGGAAGAGTCGTTCCAGGTCTGCCCAAGAATATACAGAATTGGGGGCTAAATTTGCATACCATGTAAACGCTGCTCCTATCATAGATAACGAAAACAACTGTAACTTATGCCAATCGCTATTCGCAAGCTCTCCACATTGGGCCGTGAATCTCCTAATATGCTCTATGGTTGATTTATTGTCATCTCCAGAAAAATGGTGAACTTAGGCAACTTAAACCCTTAAGGGAGCGCTACCATGCTATTTACCCATTCGGGGTATAGCTTCTGATAAACTGGTCAGTCCTTAGCCTGTCGTCGTACCACTTCTGTCATTGCATTGATATTGGTTGATTAAACTGGTTGTTGAGGTTGCGTCAATATATTTAGCATAATCGGCCAAGGACTTTGACTTGGACACGGAGCCATCTCAGTGTATCCTACTCCTTGTAATGGATAAGCTACCATTGTTGTGGGATACATGGGGCAAAAAGTTGTGGGATAACTTTGTTGCCCCCCGAATAGAGGAAGAACACTCCTATTGAACGATGTTGTTGAATCGAATGATGGTTGGACCCCAGTCATTGGGTAGGTAGCCCTTTTCAGAAAAGGTTCTATTGGAATGACATTCTGAAAAGTTACTCCTGGAGTACCTTGGTGCCCCCAAACGCTGGGAACGATAGCTCTCTGTGTAATAATTGAACCGACCCATAGGATGGTGCACTATCCGTTATAAGAGTAGGATATCCAACCGCCTAGGATACCTCATGAGCACTCTGTCTCTGTGCAAAATGGTGGAGCTCATTCTGGAGTAGAAGTCGGAATACTGTGACAAACTGGGGAATGAGACCTTGTATAAGCTCACCTGTACACTGCTTCATAGCATGTCATATAGCAGTTAAAGAAGTGGGTGTCAACTAGGACACCTGCGATGGTGAAGAGGACTAATACCCTTGCTCGGGGGGGGGGGGGGTGAAGAACTTGAGTATTACTGGAAGTAGTGGCTGCTGGGTCAAAACCCCCTTAAAGAGCACGAATTGGAGGTCGCTCGAATGACTCCACCATAGGGAGCTGTTATGGATTATTCAACATCAAGCGACCTGAACGTAATTGCATGTAACAATGACCTTTGGTCCCACTGGGCGTGCCAATCTATATTATTGTACAAAAGGGGAGCCGGTAAAATCAGAGATCCGTAACTCTTCTAATGAATATAAATAATCCGATGAGGGGAACAATGTGGAAATCAGATCTTTTAAATGTGTAGGTTCCTTAGACTTACTATAGAAAGGATCGAAGAAGGTAAATAAGTTGCACATAGAGCAAAACAAATTCGAAAAGGGATGTATATTTAATGACTGTAAAGAAGATAAATTTGCGGATAATTAGATTTTAAACGAAAGGAAATAAAACTATAAATAACAAGAATTTTAAGCTAAACAAAGCGATAAATAAAGCAAGTAAATATTGAAAGGAAAATTGGACTTTTGAGTTATGTTGTTGGATGCTCCCTTCAGCTGAAACGTTCTTCCCGTTTTATACATGCTCTCCTAATAAAATTCACTATCCGATCATGGGGCAAACTTCGGTTAGTGGTTAGGCCCTAGCAATCGTGGATCGTGGTTAGTTGTTTATGCCAAGATGTAGGGAAACGTGTCTAATGGCCCAATGTCTTTTTGGTTCTGATGTTGACTGGGGACATCGATTGCAAAATAATTGATGTCTTTGTCGGCCCAAAGAAACTTTTCTATCGGCATCAACTTCATGTTACTGTTGTATCGGTTTGATAAAAACTGACGTAAATAATTATTAATGACTTAATTGTAAAATTTACGTACTTATAGGGATTAGATTGAATTTAATATTTGACCTTTTTTTACTTTGACTGCTAAAAAACTAACAGAATTATATGGAAAGACTAGTTTGAGAAGGCAATAACATTTTAAACGATTAAATTGGAATAAGTCTATTTTTAAGAATTTAATTGAGAAAAGTTCAAACTTTCAGAGGTTAAATTGAAAAATACCCTTAATAAACAAATAGGACTTGGCCTAACCTCCCCCCTTCCCCACCCCCAATTTTTTTTTTTAATTTTTTTATGTTTAGTTTTTTTCATTTTTTTTATTAAATACAATTGCCCTTGCCTAGCGCAAATTTATATATATATATATATATGTAAGTCGAAAATGAAGCATACCGTTACGATACGTGGAAGTACTATAAGGTGACACGTAGTTAAATGATTTTTTTAAAAGAAAATTAAAATTTTTAAAAAAAAATTATATTTAGATTTATTTAAAATCTTAATTAATTAAATTAACTAATAAAATATATATGTATTTAATATTAATATATTAAAATATGTGATTCTTTGAATATTATCTAAATTAATATATTAAAATGCGTAATTTTTTGAATACTATATATATATATATATATATAATTTTAATACATTAAAATATGTAATTCTTTGAATGCTATCTAAATTTTATTTTAAAATCTTAATTAATTAAATCATTAATTAAGTTAATTAATAATATATATTTAATATTAATTTATTAAATCTTAATAATATAACAATTCGTACAACGTACAGGACATTAATCGAGTATGTATCGTAAATACTAAATATGGTAGCCATAAAATATTTGCATCGCTCTTCTTTATAACAAACTACCGTGTATAATTATTTGTGACAATTTTTAAGCTATCATAAATAATTGTTTTTCTTATAGTGCAAGTCTTAATGAGTTGAAAAATATATTGGTGGACGAAGAAGCTTAAGCAAGCGACCAAGACTTTTCAATAAACAATGAGGATATGGTTCTCTTCCGTAAAAGGAGAGCCGGCGAACGAAAGAAGAATACCACAAAATAAATTGTCGAAGAGAAGAATAATGGAAGAAATAACTTATGGCAAAAGGATGCCATGAAAGAAGCCCTCATCATGTAGGGTCTCTATCATAGTAGAAGATGATGCTGAGAGGAGCTCGGAGTTCACCTTGTAAGAAGTGTTACAATTGGTCGAAAACAACTTATCTTAATGCTACATCACTAAATTTTATCTTATTTTTTCTCTTATCCCTTCTTGCTTTTTGTCTTTCCTCCACTCATTTTCTTAAAAAAAAAAAAAGAAGTGTCACGACTGCAGAAGAAGGGGACAGTTTGCCCAAAACTATTGTCACAGACAAGTTAAAGAAAATGCAGCCACATCTTCTATAGATTCAAGATATTAAAGATGTGTGGTACTTGTTTCGCATCCCTTACGATAGAAGATGAGGAGACAATATTATTGCCCACTAAAGGAAAATTTTTTACTCAAGAATTAAAGGTGATCATACGCTGGATTAACATTGGCCAAGAAAATGTGGGAGAGATGAAAAAGTGTCTCATGTCGATGCCACAATTTACATTGGCCAAGAAATATGTGGTCTTCCACTTGACAGACGTCAAGCTTTATAGCCACTTGATGCCGGTCAGATTATGGGGGGAAGAATACTAGCTAGATTATATTTAATAATTTAATTAAATATTTAAAAATAATTATTAATATATTTATTTAGATAAATACATTTGATAAAAAATTAAGTATTTAATTACTTCAAATTTTTATTACTATTTAATTGATTAAAACATATTAAAATTTTATTATAAATTTAGAATGAGATGAATGAATTGTAACAGTATAAAAATAAATTATAATTAATTTAATCTTTAAATTTTAAAATACAACATTTAAATTTAAATTTTTAGATTTCAACTTTATTAAACAGGTTCTATATTTGCATAATTGTAGCATGTACAATATAGGTAGACAAGATTGGAAAGAATGAGATTGCCAAATTTATGGCATACACCATCAGAGTATTTTAGCCATACTAATTTTTTTTTTTTTGTGGCTAAATGAGAGTCAATTATATAAATTTGTGGACCCAGAAGCGAAAACATCCACAGTTGGGGGAAACTACTATTGTTATGGAAAATTTCTGGACGGTACTCTTTCAAGACTCTCCCATATTCTTCATATCCCAGAAATTAACTGTGTTATTTATGGTGCTTATATTGAGAGGCCTGATCATTTATTTTTGAATTGTTCTCAAACTCATTTTATTTGGCTAAATTCTAAATGACAAATCAGAATTGGTTATTTTCAGAATTGGTGTATTTATTGCTAGATTGAAATGCTTCTTGATCCCCATAATATGTTCCCCATTCCACACTAGAAAAGGAGGAGGTGCTTCACTTTGTTATTACCGCTATGGAAAAGATTTGGCATTATAGAAACAGAAAGAAACACAGTGAAAAGGTAGAAAATTGGGAAGATATATCCAATAGCATTAATAGACTTGCAAAGCTATACTGGGATGCCACAATTAGAAAATGGAATAGAATCCAGTCTTCTCTCCGTAAGTCTGATTGGATGCGATGGCTTAAAACTAATTTCGATGCAATCTTTGCTAATAGAAAAGTTGTTTTATGCTGGATTAACCAGGGATGATCAAGGGGATATAGTTAAAGCTAGAGCTGGTAAAGAGGAATCTTTTAGTGTGTATGAGGCAGAAGCCACTGCTTCTTTCTAGGCAATTAAAATGACTGAAGAATTGCAAGTAAATCGGGCTATCATTAAGGGGGATTCTCTTAAAGTGGTGCGTAGTCTCAACAGCCATTCAAGTAAATGCCGACCACACCTCTACATTCACAGCCACAAATGTGTCAGGGTGCCACTATGGCAAAGAACATCAGCTTTCCTACGTAACAGAGATGAGATGGATATAAGGGATCTGCGCGAGTAGTGTCCACCCCCCCCCTCCCCCTCCTCTTCATCCTCCCAAAATTTTTAAAATCATGTATATTTTTAAAAAAATTAATTTTTAAGAAAGAATCTTAAATTTTATATTTTACCCGACAAAAGTTTTTACTTAGATAAGCAATTCCAAATATCATGTAATGTTTCATCATGTCGGTACTAAATTGGCAAAGATGGGAAAAATAAGAGATAAATGTGTCAAATAAAAAACCCAATTCAATTTTAGACTTATGGAATCAAAATTTAAATTCACCAAATTAACTGATTACGTGATGAATTCAACGAAACTTTTTTCCCCCTTTTATTATGTGAGGAAGCAAAATAACGAGGCGAACGTTTGTAATAAAATCTTGAATTAAAGTATTCAAGGAGATCAAGCAGTTAAAGCAAGAGCCTTTGATATCCCAATTTTTAAAGACTTCAAAGCAATCTCAACCATCCAAGCATAGATCAAGAACTCCACATATTCAAAGTCTAGCTTTCTTGATATATTCGGGTCATATTTGTTTACATTATAAAACATAAGTTTTGGTGGGGCTATAGTGGTTGGTATATGGGAAATCATGGAGCAGCATCTGAGCTGACAGGAGTGACCTCTGTTTCCATGGCTTGATCTCCTTTCTTCTTCATCTTGTCTTGCTTGAACTCGCCGTAGAAATGGGACAAAAATCCCCAAAGGGAGAGCACCAGAGCAACACCTTTTTCTGCTTCAAATTTCTCATGAAAGGCAATTACAGCTAAAATTTCTGTGACCGGGACCAGAACTGTAGAGAGAATGCCTGCCACCAAAGCTGAAGTAGAAAATAGTACTCCCACAAGTCCCACGAAGGAACATTGCCAAAGAATGGCAGAGAAAACTAGCACAACATAGTATTTTGCGGCACCAAGTTGATATTCTCTTGCCTCGCCTGGAATAGCCTACGAAGCAAACATCAATATATTATCGAATCACATCATTCAAGCTATTGTAAATGGATAGGGTCGTGAGGCCTGATTCAATTTTCGTGCAAATAATATGAAATTCCAAATTATTATAGTTAAAAGATCGTAGATGATATAAATTGAAATATAACTTGAGGCTTTTTTTTATGTACTTTGTGTAGGGGAAATTGGTGTGTTGCAAATGAGGGATTTTGGACTCTATAATTCAATAGTTTTAAATTGTTTTACAAACTTATTTATATCTGGGGTAACTTATTAGCAAAATATGTTAACCTCTAAATATGAGCTCAAGAGTTCAAATGCCGTCTGATTATCAAATAATTATACGAGTCACAAGATATATTTTAAAAAAAACATAATTTATATATAAAACAAGAGTGGGCCAAATGGACCCACGCACTAAAAAAGTCATGGCTATTGAATTTAAGAAAACCGGGCCATGAAATTTGGAACCCAAATCCTACATTGTAAATTTGGCAGTGTCTAATTTAATTGAAGTGAGCTTAAAAAATCTATGTATATCAAGAGTGGGCCAAATGGACCCACGCACTAAAAAAGTCATGGCTATTGGATTTTTTAAGAAATCGGGGAATTTGGAACCCAAATCCCACATTGTAAATTTGGCAGTGTCTAATTTAATAACAGTGAGCTTAAAAAATCTATGTAAATCAAGAGTGGGCCAAATGGACCCACGCACTAAAAAAGTCATGGCTATTGGATTTTTTAAGAAATCCGGGCCATGAAATTTGGAACCCAAATCCCACATTGTAAATTTGGCAGCGTCTAATTTAATAAAAGTGAGCTTAAAAAATAATAAAATTGATAAAATTGTGGGTTTAATCATAGCTGATATGATAAAAATAGTAAGTTTAAAAACACAAAAATAACTTTTAAATTCACTATATAATTGTGAAACATAATTTATATGTAAATCAATAGTGGGCCAAATGGACCCACGCACTAAAAAAGTCGTGGCTATTGGATTTTTTAAGAAATCCGGGCCATGAAATTTGGGACCCAAATCCCACATTGTAAATTTGGTAGTGTCTAATTTAAAAAAGTGAGCTAAAAAAAAAATTTGATAAAATTTGTAGGTTTAATAATAGCTGATGTGATAAAAATACTAATTTTAGATGCAGAAAAATAACGTTTAAATCCACTATATAATTGTGATAAATTTTAACCGAACTTATTATTCTCTTACTAAAACTTATTATTTTTATCAACTTAGATATCATCAATTCCGCAAAAATTTCTTTACTAAAATTTACTACTTTTATTTAGCTACTAACCATCCACAAAAATTTGTCACCACAGCATTTTCATATTCGTGTATGACTGATAATTTAGAATTAATTTTCTACCTTCATTTCATCTATTCAAGTGTACTATTTTTCAATATGAAATTTCATCAATATCACTTTCACCAAAAATCGTATTGGTGAGTAAAAGGAAGAGAGAAGCAGAGAGTAGACACCTGAAAATCTTTCTCGATGAGCATTCCGATTGTCGCAACAACAGTCGCGACAAATGCTATGATGAACTGCATCTCCATGATAATTACGAAGCTAACCTCCTGTTTAAACTTCTTGTACACAAGTTCTGTTAAAGTAAAATATAAACCAAACGAAGCAGCAGCTATAACTGTCAAGATGAACCCTAAAACATATACTTTCTTGCTTTCGCCCACAGGCCGGTCACCGTTTGCATGCAGCCCCAACAGAACAGATCCTACAGTTAACAACACCACAGCATTGATCGTATATGAAGTAAATTTTTGCTTCACGATAATGAAAGCAAAGACAGCAGTGAAAGCAAGCTGTGTTCCGATGATAATGGTTGAAGTCGACACTGGAAGACGTGCAATACCAAAGGCATACAAGTAATCCGCTCCTCCGACTAGGAGACCGAGGAATATACCGGCTACAAATGCTGGAAAACTCACCATGGCTAGTTTAGTGCCGGGGCCTTCATTTTTGCGACGGATGTAATAACAAATGGCTAGTGGTATGAGATTGATAGGGCATGCTACGGTTTGAAGCCAGGTTGACAGCCACATTTTTTGGCCTCCATAAATGAAATAGAGGCGAGCAACCAATGGACCTCCAGCGTAGCCTATGGCTAGTAGAAGGTAACTTACCACAAGAACTGCTGTTTTCATAGTTTTGCTGCCTGTGGGTTCCATCGTTGTTTACAAAACTTCTGCTCGAAGCTGCTGAGATTGGACTTTGATTTATGCAAATGGCCTTTTGGGACATGCCGTTGGCAATCAAACCTTCCGGTCAAATTATGCCTTTGCCCTTCATAAAAGTAAGTAGGAAGAGAAGAGATGGGTAGATTACACCTGCCGGTCCGCAGCCCCTGTTTGGTATCTTTTTGTGTCATCTGTTAAAAACATTAAATTTTAACAGAAAAAATGTGTGTGCTTGTGATGGAGTGGGTCTTGATCATAACGGGCATTCTTAGTCTGTGCTCTTGACGCAATAGTTAAATGTGATTATGGAAATCTTACGTTAGTAATCAGGATTATAGGAAATTAGAATTAAAATTGGATATTCTTATATATTTGATAATTTTAATTTTAAATGTGATTTTCAATTGTAAAATATCTAAAATAGCTATCAATTCATTTACATAAAATACTCTTGATTAAGTTCACCTCTTACAGTTTTATGAATTTTTTAATTTATGTCTATATTTATATATCTTTTATACTTACAATAGGAAACATTGAGCATTAGAAATAAATATTTTTCCAAACTAATGAAATAAAAAAGTAAATGTCTATATTTTTTATTCAAATTCAATTTAAAATGAGACATTCAAATCTCGATAAAGGGAATAGAAAAATGAATAACTTGTCAATTGAATACCTTAGTTTTCTTCACTGAATACATAAACATTTCTCTTCATATCCTACAGGTTTTCTTTATGGACTACCTATGAAGTTGGCTGCTAAAAGAAATTTATTTGCACCAAGAAATTGGCTTATTTTTCCAAATTTGTTATTTATCGTATGAAATGTGAAAGGTGAAACACGAAGTTGAGTAGGGGAAAAAAGGCTCATAGAAAATGGGAAAAAAAAAGAGAAATGAAAATGAAGGGTTAAGAAAATGAAAGGAGTATGATAGGGAAGCTTCTTATCCCCTTAGATGCATAAATATCCCTCTCCTAATATTGTAACAATAAGTAGCTGCTGAAGTAAGAGGAATATAACAGGTATGCGAGCATGCGACTCCCACAAAATCTCGTTGGCATAAAACTGAAAACAAAATTAAAAACATGTTAAAAGCTAATAATTCTAAATATTTCCAAATATTCTCTTGCGTATTTTGTTTCCATTATCTCTTGTCTTTCACATATCTTTCATAATCTCTTGCAAATTTTTTTACTCTTGTAAATCTTGTAATTGCTATTTATATTAAGGAACAACAGTGAGCCAAGGGCTGCACTTTTCATAACTCAATACATCATGGCATCAGAGGCAAGTTATTGAAATAGCAACTTTAGGAGTTCACATTTTTTAACTCATGATTAGTTAGCCTATAACAACTTTTGAGAGTTATTCTTGACATATTAGATATTATTTTTGACTATGGTAGAAACCATTTTAATAGTAGGAATCTATAATTAAAGGATATTAACGTTGGGTGTTTGGCCATTTGAGAACTCATGTTATACATGAGTTCCATATGAGAAAAATTGAGGATTGTTAGAACCTTTATATGTTAAAAGGTTTTTCATAGATTTGAAACAAAGCCCAAGATAGTAGTCTACACTACTATATGCACGCACTACCCGTCTTGGGCTTAGGCATGTTTCACACTCCCTTTTTGTCTACGCTTGGACAGATTCTGACTAGCCGTTGAGTTGCTTGTCTGTACTCTTCGACGCTATTTATTTTCTAACAATCTTCATGAAATTATTCTATAATTATCTGTTGATTGCTTGCGATGGCTAGTTCGTCATGTACTGCTTTTGCTACCTATAAGCCTTGGGTTGACCTGAATGGTCTACCAGACAAATTTGGTCCAGGGCAGAATTTCAAGCGTTAGCAACAATGCTGAAAATTTGGTTAACCGTGAGAGGCTTAATATTAGTAGTGCAGGTGGACAGGCTAGTACCAACTGAAAGACTCCTAGAGGAGCTAAGATTGCTGTGTGGGATGAACAGAACGACATGGACAGAGGGACAATTTTGTTAGTATTGACAAATGCTCTCTTCAACGTCTACTGTTTTGATTCCTACATAGCAAAAAAGCTATGGGATGAATTGGATAAGAAATACAATACCAAAGACCTAGGTCTTTGTTGGAATGTATGCCTTTTAGACTAGGTTTCTGATGTAATTATCAAATTTATGAATAAAAGATTTATTCTCAAAATTTGTTTGTGAATTTACATTTTATTTGTGCATGATTTATATTTGGAAAATACTCATTATATTTAAATAAGTGATCCATATGAATGGTGGTCTTTTATAGTAAGGTATGGAACACGGGTTACTTAACATATAAACGTTTGTTGTTAACTGATTGGTTAGAATGAGAATCTCATCATGTTTAAGTTATTGTGTTATGAATTCCAAATGAAAAATAGCTTACCTTTAGCTAGTGGGTAGTCCACTCACTTTATAGTATGAGCGTATTTTGAATACGTAGAATAGGACTTGTAGTAGTGGTTTCTAAAAGTGCTATTTGGTAGAAACCCAGACTACTACTGCTACAGTATGGACTAATATTCTACAGCTTGAGTATGAGTTGGTGGTCTAACGAAGTTGGAAGCATGTACTTTGATGTACTGTGATTGATGTTCTATCATAAAATCAATATACTTGTATGTTGGGTATATGTGACTAGGTAGTTAAGATAGACTTATACAAGATAACTTCTATACTATATCGCCCCTTGTGACTGTTCGAATGATCTAAATATCTAGGGCTCTGGGGAACATGACTTAAATGTTAGTTTTAGGGTAGCTCCATTGGAAAGTGGAAACATTCCAGTCATTAGACTAGAAGTCTAAGGATGGTAGATGTCATTTGGAGAGATGTTAGTACACTCTTCCTCTTTAAATGTACAGCGAAGCGTAGAGGGATATTTTAGTCATTACACTTATAGCTTGGAGACTTTGCTAACGCAACATTGTCCTTGGGGTCAATATTTTTTTATGGTGATATTAGAAAATATTTAAATTACAAAATATAGCTATTTATATTACAAGGACATTTTGGTCATTTTAGTAGTCAAGGCGATGTGTCTTTTGGTCCATGGAATAGCCCTTAAGTCCTGACAGATTTGGACTAAGGAATTGATCTTGATAATTATGGATTTGTTATAAAATTAGGGTAGTGTTAGAATAAAATCTACACACTACACACTAAGAAAATTCTAACTATTCTTTGCACAAGAATTTCTCTTCAAACTTCTCTCTTTCTTTCTCTCACAATTCTTTCTCTAATCTTTCTTTCACTAATCTTTCTTTCACAAAATGATGGTGTATTACAAGCTTAGAGAATAGCTCTATTTATAGAGCTCTAATTAGTGAAATACATCATGGCATACATCATCTTCAACTAATCTCAATTAATGGTGTCTCCACTAAATGGTGGACATCCATAAAAATCTTCTAATAATTCACATAAATCCATAATTAGTGGAGCCTCCACTAATTAATGGAGATTCCAATAATTCATAACACTCCCCCTTGGATGTCCATCAATTACATAAAGAATATGCCTCGTTAAAACCTTACTAGATAAAAACCCAATGGGAAAAAAAATCTAGTGAAGGAAAAAGAGTACACTATTCTATATGTCCATTTATTACTCCCCCTGATGAGATGATTCCTTTAAATCTTTAAACCGACGCATACCGATTTTATATCTCAACTTTTCAAATGTTGCCGTCGGTAAAGTCTTCGTGAAAATATCTGCGAGGTTGTCACATGACCGAATTTGTAGCACATCAATTTCACATTTCTTCTGGAGTTCATGAGTAAAGAAGAATTTTGGTGAAATATGTTTTGTCCGATCTCCTTTAATATATCCTCCTCGTAATTGAGCTATGCAAGCTGCATTGTCTTCATAAAGAGGAGTTGGAATACCTTTGATTGATGATAATCCACAACTTTCTCGGATATAATGAATCATGGATCTTAGCCATACACATTCTCGACTTGCTTCATGAATTGCTATAATTTCAAGCATGATTTGAAGAAGTAGTCTGCTATAGATTGTTTCGTAGAACGCCATGATATAGCAAGTATTTCCACATGTAAATAGATAGCCCGTTTGAGAACGTGCTTTATGTGGGTCGGATAAATAACCAAGCATCTCGCATAACCTATCAATGTTGGACTGGTTTTATTTGAATAAAATAATCCGAGATCAATTGTACCTTGGAGATATCGAAGGACTTGTTTAATTCCATTCCAATGTCGTCGTGTTGGTGAAGAACTAAATCTTGCTAATAAATTGACAGCGAAAGTAATATCAGGCCGTGTGTTATTAGCAAGATACATCAATGCACCAATTGCCCTGAGATATGGTACTTCAGGACCAAGGAGTTCTTCATCATTTTCTTGAGGTCGGAAAGGATCTTTATCCACATTTAATGATCGGACGATCATTGGAATACTCAATGGATGTGCTTTGTCCATGTAAAATCTTTTTAGCACTTTTGCTCGTATATGTTGATTGATGAATAAATGTTCCACTCTCCAAATGTTCAATTTGTAAACCAAGGCAAAATTTGGTTTTACCAAAATCCTTGATTTCGAATTCTCTTTTTAAATAATCAATTGTTTCTTGGAGCTCTTCAGGAGTTCCAATAAGATTAATATCATCAACATATATAGCTAATATCACAAATTTAGAACCAGATTTCTTAATAAAAACACATGGACATACCTGGTCATTTTTAAATCCCGCTTTCAATAAATATTCACTAAGACGTGTGAACCACATGCGCCAGATTGCTTCAGTGCCATATAATGATTTCTCGCAACTTGATGGAGTAATTTTCACGAGGATAATGTTTATATGCTTCAGGCATATGAAATCCTTCGGGATTTTCATGTAAACATCATTTTCTAAATTTCCATACAAGTAAGCAGATGACAACATCTAATAGGCGCATATCTATCTTTTCATGTACTCGCCAAACCGATAAGATATCGAGTGTAATAGCATCAACAACAGGAGAATAAGTTTCATCATAATCAATATCTGGTCTTTGTGAAAAACCTTGGGCTACTAATCGCGCTTTATATCGAACGATTTCACTCTTTTCATTGCGCTTTCGCACAAATATCCATTTGTAGCCAACAGGTTTTATACCTTCCGGTGTTCGGACTGCAGGTCCGAAGACTTCACGTTTTGCCGATGCATTTAACTCCGATTGAATCGCATCTTTCCATTGCAGCCAATCTTTTCTATGCCGACATTCATCAATCGATATTGGTTCAGGATCATCATTATCCTGTGTAACATCAAGAGATATATTGTATGCAAATATATTATCAATAACAGTTTCTATCGATTCCAACTTCTACCGGAAGTAGTATAATTGATAGAAATTTCGAGTGTTACTTTCATCAACTTCGGTTCTTTGTCATCGGTTCTCTCTTGGTCTTTATCATTCTTTTCTTCAATATGATCTTCCGGATCATTTAATCCTCTTTTCTTTCGAGGATTTTTATCTTTAGAACCAAGAGGTCGGCCACGCTTCCGGCGTGTTTTTGACTCAAGTAGCTATAGGTATAATATTTTGTTCTCGCTGGAACTTCAATTCGAATAGGAGCATTTATAGTTGGAATATGCGATTTTGTAACTCTTCCGGAGTCAACAAAAGCGTCTGGCATTTGATTTGCAATGCTTTGCAAATGAATTATCTTTTGAACTTCAAGTTCACATGCGCTTGTGCGCGGATCAAGATAATTTAATGATGTTGTCCAATCAAGATCCTTTTTATACTTGTTTGGGTTCTCCCCTAATTTAGGGAATAATGATTCATCAAAATGACAATCAGCAAATCTTGTCGTGAATACATCTCCGTCGTGGGTTCAACATACCCGATAATAGAGGGAGAATCATATCCAACGTATATCCCCTTTCTTCTTTGAGGACCCATCTTTGTACGTTGGTTTGGTGCAATTGGAATATATACAAGACACCCAAAAATTCTTAAATGAGCAATATTTGGTTCCGACCCAAAAGCCAATTGCAAAGGAGAGAATTTATGATAACTAGCTGGTCTTATACGTACAAGTGTTGCAAGCATGTAGAATAGCATGTCCCCAGTGCAGATGTTGGGAGATTTGTTTTCATTAATAATGGTCTAGCAATTAATTGTAATCGTTTAATCAAAGATTCAACAAGACCATTCTGTGTGTGAACATGAGCTACAGGATGTTCAACATTAATCCCAATTGACATGCAATATGCATCAAAAGCATGTGATGAAAATTCACCAGCATTATCCAAACAGATATTTTTAATGTGATGGTCCGGAAATTGTGCTCGTAATTTAATTATTTGAGCAAGTAATCTCGCAAACGCCAGGTTGCGAGTAGATAATAAACATACATGTGACCATCGGGATGATGCATCAATTAAGACCATAAAATATTTGAACGGTCCACATGGTGGATCAATAGGTCCACAAATATCTCCGTGAATCCGTTCGAGAAATGTAGGACTTTCAACTCCTACTTTTACCGGTGATGGTTTAACAATTAATTTTCCTAGGGAACATGCGAGTACATGCGAATTTTTCTGATGTTAATATCCTTTTATTTTTTAAAGGATGACCATGTGTATTCTCAATGATTCTTCTCATCATGGTAGATCCTGGATGACCCAACCGGTCATGCCAAATGCTAAAAGTAATAGGATCAGTAAACTTCGGTTTACTAGATGATGAATTTCAATTGTACGTATTTTTACAAAATATAGACCAGATAGAAAAAGACGGCAGTTTTTCTAATACCGATTTCTTACCCAAATGCATTTGAGTAATAAAAAGATGCTCAATCCCATTTTCCTCATTTGTTTCAACATGATACCCATTTCTGCGGATATCTTTAAAACTCAATAAATTTCTTCGGGATTTTGAGGAAAATAGTGCCTTATCAATAATAATTGTTGTTCCTTTAGGCAACAATATACTAGCTCTTCCGGAGCCCTCAATTACATTTGCACTACCGTTTATTGTATAAATATTTATTTCTCCCATTTTGAGATCGGAAAAATATTTCTCATTTTTTAGTATGGTGTGTGTAGTTCCACTATCAATAATGCATACATCATCATTAATAACAACCATCCGAACACAAATATATATATGTAAACGTAAATATTATTAGAATAGAATGAAAATGAAAATACAAAAATATCGTGGTGAGGCTTTAGTTCTTTTGGACACTGCCATCACCAATTAAATGGTCTATCCTACCGTCTCGGGTGTTCAAAAAATCCGATACATCCATATGGGTAATATTGATATTAAGATCTTCAGGATCACTATCGTCATGCTCAACATTATTTATTGGATGTTGAGAAAAATTTGCTTCCACATTTTTATTTTTCAATGAAGCTTGATACAATTCAACTAAATACTTAGCCGTACGACGCTTTCGTGACCAATGACCTTTCATGCCACATCTATAACATATATCCTCATGCTTTTCTTCAATTTCTTTTTCTTTTCCCTTTTGATCTTTTCTGCTCCACTTCGGTGGCCAGTATTTCTCACAGCTTGATTATAATTGTGATAAGGGAAATATCGAGCGTGACTACGACCATAACCACGACCACGGCCACGCCACGGCCACGACCACGACTATAACGATGGCTTCTGCTGGAGCCAACAGACATTCACTTCGGGAGTGTCTGTAGAGCCGCTTGGTCCGGCTTCATGATTTCTCAATAATAACTCATTATTTTTCTCTCGCAATGAGGAGGGCAGTAATTAAATCAGTAAATTTTGTATACCCCTTTTCTCGATATTGTTGTCGCAGGACAATATTCGAGGCATGAAAGGTGGAGAATGTCTTCTCCAACATATCTTCATCAGTCACTTTTTCTCCGCATAATTTTAATTGAGATGTAATTTTATACATTGCGGAGCTATATTCATTCACGGTTTTAAAATCTTGCAACCTCGGTGCAACCATTCATACCGTGCAAGAGGTAGTACGACCATCTTCAGGTGGTCAAATCTTTCTTTTAAATTTACCCATAGGCCATATGGATCTTTTTCGGTAAGATATTCCATTTTTAAATTTTCATCGAGATGACGACAAATAAAAATCAAAGCTTTAGCCTTGTGTTGTGCAGATGCACTATTATTTGCTTGAATAGTTTCACTAAGGCCTTCAGCATTTAGATGCATTTCTGCATCGAGAACCCATGACATATAATTTTTTCTAGAAATATCAAGGGCTACAAATTCGAGTTTTGCGATGTTAGCCATAGAGATCAATAAATGCGTACCTGTCTTCTGGCTTTGGTAACGGCAGAAACTCGTGCTTAGTCTTCTGGCTTTTGTACCGGTAGAGACTCGTGCTGATAACGTGTTATAAAATTAGGGTAGTGTTAGAATAAAATCTACACACTACACACTAAGAAAATTCTAACTATTCTTTGCACAAGAATTTCTCTTCAAACTTCTCTCTTTCTTTCTCTCACAATTCTTTCTCTAATCTTTCTTTCACTAATCTTTCTTTCACAAAATGATGGTGTATTACAAGCTTAGAGAATAGCTCTATTTATAGAGCTCTAATTAGTGAAATACATCATGGCATACATCATCTTCAACTAATCTCAATTAATGGTGTCTCCACTAAATGGTGGACATCCATAAAAATCTTCTAATAATTCACATAAATCCATAATTAGTGGAGCCTCCACTAATTAATGGAGATTCCAATAATTCATAACAGGATTTTATTTTATATAAGTAGTCTGATTTATTATTGGATTAGAATAAAATAAAAGGTCAAAGAGAGAGAATTTATTTTATTTAGTTTAATTGATTAATTAATTATTCAGGGTCCAAGGCCCAGATTGAACAATTAGAAAATTAACTTAGGTATAAACAAGATAAAAGACCTGATATTTTATATTGATCTATTTGGGTTTGTTAATTATTTATTGGGCTATTTTATGAAGCCCAAAAAATAAATAATTGAGGCTTATTATTTATGAGTATTCAAGTCTAAGAGTAAATAATTTTAGCTGGCCCAATGGATGAGACTAAGGGTAAAAACAGTAAGGTATAGATCCTGCGTTGTTTGGTGTGCAAGGATAACGAAAAGAAAAAGTTTTTTGTTTCACTTTCTCTGTGGGTAATTTGTTTTTTCCAGAAAACAAGAACATGAGAGAAAATCCTTCTTTTGATTATTGTTTTTTTGTTATCTTTAAAACAAAAGAACTAAGGCCATTCTTCTATCCTATTAGAGCTTTCATCGGCAGTTGTTAAGGTAGTGGCCATATTTTAGAAGCTCAAAAATTTTGCGTGAATGAGAAGAAACAGACGGCTTGCAAGAGTGCAACCGGAGTTTTCTTTCGGAGAACTAGTGGCTTCAAGCATTAAACTTGAAGCTGTCCAAATATCTTCTTCGGTGCTAAGAAGATCATTTAAACGCAGAGGTATTATAATTCTTAAAGTTTTCACTGTCTCTGTTTTGATATTATGCGTGCTTCTGTGTTTATTTTTTGTCATACATTACCTTCAATGTGCATCAGAGCAAGCTTTGGCAAATATAGGAAGCATACTAGGATTAACTAAAATAAGAAAATATTTATTTTGGATGTTTTTGTGAACCTTCGCGTTTCTGGTTTGGAATAGTCTTCACCATAAGCTTCGCGAGTGGAAGCATAGGAATACTGTATTTTGATTTTTTTCATAGATATCGCGTAAGCCTAGTGGTTTTAAGGGCATAGGCTCTTGTTAAGTGTTTGTTTTGGTTGTTTGTGAGTCATTATATATTGTCTGGATGAAAGAACCAAAAGAAAAAATGCAAAAACACAGAAGAAAAATCACACAAAAAGCTGAAGAAGATGACACTGTTCATCGGCTCAAAGAGCCGAATCGAGCCGAGTCGAGCTGCAAAGCCGAGCAATCTTAGCCAGTAGCGACTTGGAGTCATAGCTAGGGCCGAGTTGGCCTTAGGTCCATTGCGGCACGCGATGAAGCTTTCCTCACGGAAGCGCTTGGCTTCCTTGCAGATCATGCGCGAGGAAGGCTTCCTCACGCATACAATTTACAATTGCAAATTTGCAAATTGCGAATTGCAATTTGGACTTGGATTTTGACTGGGCTTCAAGGGGGGGTCGTAGGTGGATCGGGGCAGCTTCGTGGGCAGGTCATGGGTGGTCCACGGGTTGGTGGGCTCAAGCAGATAGCTATCCAATATAGCGGGTGCACTGGACTAGCGAGATTTTTTTTTTTTTTTTGGTTTTTTGGTCCCATACTAGACGAAGTTATTTTTATTGTAATAGTTAATACTCTTTGAATATTTTGCATGAAAAATAATAGTAAAGAAAATTTAGGATTAAACAATATCATTAATTAATTAATGTGTTTAATTCTACTATTTGGACACTTAGATTAAAAGAATAAAAAAGTATGAAAACGTTTACAGTTTTCTAGCATGCTTATTTCTTTTTGTACCCTATGTGCGCGTTTTCTCAAAAACCAAAGTATTTGGGAAATTTTTGACAAAGAAAAATATTTTTCTTAAATTAAATGGTTAATTTTAATTCAAACAAAAATTAATTGTTGGTTATTTTCTCAACGAATTTTATCATTGACATAGAAAATATTTTGGATTTAGATATTTTTGTGAGTTAAAATAGAATAACATTTTGATTTATTTTTAACAAGAAAAATTATTTTTGTCAAATTAAACTTGAGATTAATATTTGTAGCAATTTTTATTAGAAAATTTTGAAATTATTAAGTTTATTAACTTAAATAAAATTAATCCATGGAAAAAATTTCTCAAAGGGTATAAACCTTGACATAGAAATTTTTTTGGATTTAGATATTTTATTTTTGAGTTAAACCTTGACATAGAAATTCGATTGTCTCTAATAGGTTATGAGAATTGGTTAATTTCCCTCCTGGGTGTACTACAATTGGATGCAAATGGATTTTTAAGAAGAAACCCAAACAAGATAGAACTATTGATGAATTTCAGACAAAAGAGAGAATAGACTATTTTGATACCTACTCCCCTGTAGCTCGTTTGACTATAATCTAATACTCGTTGCATTGGCTTCTATATATGGTTTCACTATCCATCAAATAGATGTGAAGATAATTTTTCTTCATAGTGATCTTGAAGAAGAGATATATACGGATCAACTTGAGGGATTTGTAGCCAAGGAAAATGAGCGGAAAGTCTGTAAACTGGTTAAATCCCTATATGGTCTAAAACAAACACCCAAACAATGGCATGAAAAGTTTGATAAAACTATCCTTTAGCTTCATCATAAATGAGAAAAAAAAAAAGTGTATCTACTGCAAGGTTAAGGGTAATGGATGTATTGTACTATATATGTATATGGATGATATCTTGCTATTTGAGTCTAATATTGAGATAATTAATGAGGCTAAATCATTCTTGAAAAGTAAGTTTGAAATGAAGGATATGGGAGTTATAAATGTGATTCTTGGTCTTAAGTTGATTCACTCAACTGAGGGGATAATTATTTCTTAATCTTACTATATTGAAAATGTTCTTGAGAAATATGATTTTCAAAATTATAAAATTGCTAAAACTCTAAGTGACGCTTCTGTAGCTTTGTTCAAGAATAAAAGTGGTATTCTTCTTGTATCTCAATTAAGATATTCTCAAATTATCGGTAGCTTGCAATATCTTGCAAATGGCTCAAGACCAGATATTTCATTTTTTGTGTCTAAGCTGGCTATATATACAAGTTGTCCTAATCGGACTTATTGAGGGGCCTTGGATAGAGTACTAAGGTATTTAAAGGGAACAATTTCCCTTAAACTGTATTATGGGAAATTCCTCATTGTACTCGAAGGATATAGTAATACAAGTTGGATTGCCAAGAACTCTAGCAGTAATGCTTGCACTGGATATATTTTTACATTAGGTGGTGGATCAGTCGCTTGGAAGTCTTGTAAATAGACTTGGATAACTTGGTCAACCTTTGAGGCTGAGTTATGTGCCTTGGATACTACTAGAATGGAAGCTAAGTGGTTGCATGAACTATTGTCCTTTTTGCCAAAGGTCAGCAAGCTCATGATTATTATATATGTGCATTGTGATAGTTAAATCATAATCGCAATGGTAAAGAGTACCCAAGTATAATAAAAAGACCAAGAGATAAATCTAAGTTATACTTAAGTCTATCAGGGAATTAGTGTCTGAAAATGAGGTGTCCATTGATTTGTGGGTTTTAAAAATAACATTGCAGACCCCCTAACTAAAGGACTGGAAACATTCTTTTTCTTTAAATCTAGGTTATGAATAGGACTAATAACCATCAATGATTCACCTATAGTGGTAACCCAACTGACCAAGTGGAGATCCCACAAGGCAGTTTAATGTGATATAAACAAGCTGTCTGAGTGAATCAGGTGCTTATTTTGATACATTTGTATCTAGGTCCTTTCTTTAAAAGCCTAAAAGTGCGTTTACTATAAGTTTAGTGAGAGTTTTGACTCTGAATGGGATCAAGTGATTTAGATAAGATGCTAGCAGTATATCCTCGGAGATTGCCAACTATGTGAGTGGTGTTCTGTGGCGGCAACTAAAATGAATTGAGTTTTCTCTAAATACACTTATGAGACAAGATTAGAACTTATGGTCATAACGTGTCAACCCTAAAGATTATTTCCATAGCTAATAATATGTTAATACCAATGGAAGTCGTCATACTCAATGTTCAAATTTAAGGCTTAAGTCTATCTATTCCTGTAGGGGGTATAAATAGGATAACTTAGGTAGTGGTTCAAACCGGAAGATACCATTATCGAAAGTAGATTACGTTAATCCTAGATAGTCTTTAACTATAGATTTGTGGGGGATTGTTAAAAATGGCAACTTTAGAAGTTCATATTTATGAACTCATGATTAGCTAACCTAAAACAACTTTTGAAAGTTATTTTTGACATATTAGAGATTGTCTTTGACTATGACATAAACCATTTTAATGGTAGGAATCCATAATTAAAGGACATTAAAGTTAGGTGTTTAGCCATTTGAAAACTCATATTATACATGAGTCTTACATAGAAAAAGTTAGGGATTGTTGGAGTCTTTATATGTTAAAAGGTTTTCCATGTACTTGAAACAAAGCCTAAGGTAGTAGTCTACACTACCACATATACACGTGCGGGCTGGTCGGCAGGCCTAGCCTGGCTCGGACTTGGGCATGTTTCACACTCCTTTTCTTTTATTTTGTCTCAATTAATTCTAACCTGTACAGAAAATTGAGAGAAAGCTGGAAGCAATTAACTAATTGAATTAGGTATCCTAGTCCGAATCAATTTCATGTTTTCTAGGGCTACATATATATATATATATATATATATCTTTTTCCCGCAGGAAAAGATATAGAAAAAAGCCGTCTCTCTATTTTTGCAACTTTTTCTCCTTTTCTGCTCCATATATATTTTTTTTAACTTGGGAGGCTGGCGAATTGAGGAGGTTTTCAAGGTGGCCGCTGTTTATGTGCATCAAAGACGATCCGAGACTATTTTATCTTCTAAGAAGAGTTACTGTACCCATCACATCGATAAGTGAGGCAAATAAATTTTTGAAGGTAAACCTGTAGTATTAAAATGGTGGTTCGGTCTATACTTTCATAGATAAGTCTTTGCACTAAAAAAAAAAAAAAAAGCCTTCCGTGACAAAATATTTTCCTAGCTAAAAGTTTTTTTTTCTATAGCGAGGAAATAAAATTTGTTGCCAATTTGTTGCTGAAATGCCGTCGCCAAAGCATTTGGGCAACAAAACATAATGTTTTATCGCCAATGTAAGACTTTTAGCGAAGAAAATTGTTTCCTCGCTAAAGCTCCAACTATTCGCTAGGCAAAGTTGTCACAAAAATCATACAATTTTTGTCACTAAAACTGTCATTTTGTCATTGATGATTATATTTTCGCAACAAAAAAATTTTTCCCGAAAGATTTGTCCCTAAAGGGCCATTTTTTTTTTACAAATTAAATACTTTCGTAAAAATATTTTTATAAATTTTTTGGCGAAGAAAACTTTGTCACAAATAACCATCAATGGTGAAATTTTTTTTATCATGGGCGAGGAAAGTTTTCTAGCCAAAAGTCATACTCTTTGACGAGGAAAAAAGTTTCCCCACCAAAAAGCTCTTGGTGAGGAAGCTTTCACTCTTTGGTGAGGAAAATTTCCTAGCCAAAAGTCATGCTCTTTGGCTTCTTATTGCATGGTCCACACGCACCCACCACACCTAATTGTACCACTCCAATTCTGCGAGATTCGCAAGGCATTCTGCTAGAGCTTCGAACCTTGATCTGGAAGGAGTGCAATGCACGCACTCAATCGCTGGGCAAACTTCATGTTGGTCATATCTTTTTTTTTTTTTTACTAAACTATTTGTAAAGTTCCATTTGATTTTTTTAAAAAAAATTAGTATTATAACAAAATATAATAATCATATTAAATGTACTAGTAAAACAAATTATTTAATATAATAAGTTATTTTGTACATTTATACAATTCTAAAAGTCTATATGTTATTAATTATATCATTATTTTTAATAAAGTATGTCATCTTTTTATTAAATAATTTTATACATATAGATCAATTAGAAAAAAAGAATCATATACACAAAAATACACACACACACACACACACACACATACACATATATATACATCCCACATAAATATACATATATATACACACAAATATATAAATATATTAATAAACATATATGTATATACTACATATATATATAGAATAAAAAATAAATAATCATATAAATTTACTATCAATGCATATTATTCAATATTATTCGATAATTTGGTCATCCATGTACATTTGGATAAATTTAAATTGTAATTAATTTGTTATTATATATATATATGCTTATATACTTATATATACACACAAATATACTAGGGAATAATTGCAAATATTTAAAAATTTAGTGACCAATCTAAAATTTTTGTGGTCATAATACAAATATTTAAAAATTTAGGGACTAATATAAAAAATTTGCGGGGTAATTTTATAAATATTAAAAAATTTAGGGACCAATTTAAAAATTTTAGGGGTCATTTTGAAAATATAAAAAATTTTAGGGACCAAAATATATTCAAATATTCATATATTCATACATACATACATATATTCATATATATATATATATATATTCATACAAATATATATACATACTAATATACATATTTATTTATGTTTGTGTGTGTCTATATATATTAATATATACATGGATTAATTTATTCATATGTATATTTACATATTAATATATATACACACACGTGTATACACACACACACACGCGCGTATACACACACAAATTAAAAGGTAATCGAATATATTTTGCCACAAAATCTAGTTAATCTCCATCAAAATGTCGAAAACCTAACACATTTAGAAATATAGGTATATCAAATTAACGATCCAACAATTAGATTTGATAAAATTACTAAAAAAAAGTATTGCCATCGAATTTAAAGGTAATCAAACATGTTTTACCACATAATCTAACATAATATAAAAAAAAAAATGCTCAAAACCTAACACATTTAGAAAGATAGGCATATCAAATTAATGATCTAACCATTATATTTGATAAAATCACTAAAAAAAGTATTATGAAAAAATTTAATAATAATCAGATATGTTTTACCACATAATCTAGCTTAATCTCTATAAAAATGCTAAAAGCCTAACACATTTAGAAAGATAAGTATATCAAATTAACGACCTAACCGTTATATTTGATAAAATCACTAAAATTAGTATTATGACTAAATTTAAAAGCAATTGAATATGTTTTGTCATCGAATCTAGTATAATCTTTGTATAAATGCCGAAAATGTAACACATTTAGAAATATAGGCATATCAAATTAGCGATCCAACCGTTAGATTTGATAAAATTACTAAAAAAAATATTGTGACCATATTTAAAGATAATCGAATATGTTTTACCACATAATCTAGCATAATATTAATAAAAATGAACGAAACCTAACACATTTAGCAAGATAGGCATATCAAATTAATGATCCAACTATTAGATTTGATAAAATCACTTAAAAAAGTATTATGACAAAATTTAAAGGTAATCAAATATGTTTTGCCATATAATCTAGCTTAATCTTTGTAAAAATGCTAAAAGCCTAACACATTTTGGAAGATAGGTATATCAAATTAACGATCCAACCGTTAGATTTGATAAAATCACTAAAAAAATTATTATAAAAAATTTAATGGTAATTGGATATGTTTTACTATAGAATCTAATTTAATATTTATAAAAATACCGAAAACCTAATATATTTAGAAAGATAGGCATATCAAATATGGCACACAAATATGAAAACACACATCATATATTTGTGTATAAGACAATATACCACATATATACATATCTATACAAACATACATATATATTAGTACATAATATTAATATACTTTATTAATATATTAATAAACATATATATATATATATTTGTATGTATATATATGTAAATCTATATGTATGTGCGTGTGTATATATATATTTATATATCCATAGTCCATAACCAAACCACCATACTAATTTCACGCTAAAAAAAAAAATTAAACATAGCATATAATAAAATAAATTCTAAAATCAATATTTTACAAAATATATTAATTTCTATAATTAAATTTTAGAAAAAATAAATTCTCTAGTCCCAAAATAAAAAAATTTGGGAAAACACTTGAGGTGATTTCTGGAACAAGAAAAAAAATGATTTTTGTGGGCCTTTATTGAAAACTGAGAAAAAGGATTTTTTTTTAATAATTAATTGCCAAGCCTTTGACGGCTTGGTGAAAACCGGCCGCGGCATGGTGAAAGCCAGCTGCTGCTTGGACACAAAATTTGTCCAAGCCGTGGCCGATTCATACCATAATTCTTTTTTTTTTTTTTTATCTTCTTCTACAATCTTCAGCTGATTTCAGACACCTGTAATTACAAATTATAGAATAAAATTCCATGGCACTGTTTATTTCAGAGAAGACTTTCTTCAAACATACATATAGATTTACATATATACACACACATATATATAGACTTACATATATACACATGTATATGTGTGTGTACACACACACACACACACACCAGATTGGTCTAATTTTTTTTAAACTATTCTCAAAATTTGTTTATTTATTTTTAAAACATCAATAGTACACAAAATATAATAATTATATTAAATTTTCTATGAAACAACTTTATTCCGTATAATAAATTATTTTGTACAATCATGAAATTTTAAAAATGTATATGATGTTAATTATATCATTATTGTTATTAAATAATTATTTACGTATAGATCAATTAGAAAAAAAATTATATATATAAACTATATATATATATTTCTAATATATACAACAACAGTAACAGCAACATATATTTATTTATATGACAAAATACTCGAAACCTAACCCATTGACAAAGATAGGCATATCAAATTAATGACCTAATTGTTAAATTTGATAAAATCTCTAAAAAAAAGTTTTATGACCAAATTTTAAGGTAATCGAATATGTTTTAGCACAGAATCTAGCATAATCTCCAAAAAAATATAGAAACCTAACATATTTAGAAAGATGGGCATTTCAAATTAATGACCCAACCGTTAGATTTGGTAAAATCACTAAAAACAATATTAGAACAAAATTTCAAGATAATCGGATATGTTTTGCCACTTATTCTAGTATAATCTAAAAAAAAAATGTTCGAAAAACCTAACCTATTAACAAAGAGAAACATATTAAATTAACGATCCAACCGTTAAATTTGATAAAATCGCTAAAAAAAGTTTTATGACCAAAGTTTAAGGTAATCGAATATGTTTTGGCATAGAATTTAGCATATTCTCTATAAAAATATAGAAAACCTAACACATTTACAAAGGCAGGCAAATAAAATTAACAATCCAATCATTCGATTTAATAAAATCACTAAAGAAAGTATTAGGACCAAATTTAAAGATAATCGTATATGTTTTGCCACTTAATCTAGCATATTCTCTATAAAAATACTTGAAACCTAACCCATTTACAAAGATAGGCATATTAAATAAACGATCTAATAGCTAGATTTGATAAAATCACTAAAAAAAGTTTTATAACCAAAATTTAAGGTAATCTAATATGTTTTGACATAGAATCTAGAATAATCTCTACAAAAATATAGAAAATCTAATACATTTAGAAAGATATGCATATTAAATTAACGATCCAATAGTTAGATTTGATTAAATAACTAAAAAATATATTAGAATCAAATTTAAAGGTAATTGGTTATGTTTTGTGACTTAATCTAGTATAATCTCTATAAAATGCTTGAAACCTTATCCATTTATAAACCTTATCTATTAAATAAACGATCTAATAGCTAGATTGGATAAAATCACTAAAAAAAGTTTTATAACCAAATTTTAAGGTAATCGAATATGTTTTGACATAGAATCTAGAATAATCTCTACAAAAATATAGAAATTCTAACACATTTAGAAATATATGCATATTAAATTAACGATCCAATAGTTAGATTTGATTAAATAACTAAAAAATATATTAGAATCAAATTTAAAGGTAATTGGTTATGTTTTGTGACTTAATCTAGTATAATCTCTATAAAATGCTTGAAACCTTATCCATTTATAAAGATAGACATACCAAATTAACGATCTGACAATTAGATTTGTTAAAATTATTAAAAAAATATATTACAATCAAATTTAAAGGTAATCGGATATATTTTACCTCCTAATCTTGCATAATCATTATAAAAATACCCCAAACCTAGTTCATTTACAAGGATAGACATATCAAATTAATGATTCAACCGTTAGATTTATTAAATTTGCTAAAAAAATGTATCATGACCAATTTTGAATGTAATCGGACATGTTTGCCACATAATCTAACTTAATTTCTATAAATCAACCTAAAATATAATGCATTTATAAACATTTAAAAATTTAGGGACTAATTTGTAAAATTTTTGGGATTATATTTTAAATATTCTAATATTTAATGGCCAATTTATAAATTTTTGGTTATCATTTTATAATTTTACAAAATTTAAGGAGCAATTTGTAAAATTTGGGATCATATTTTATATATTTAAAAATTTAGGGACTATAATTTTTTTAAGGGTTGTATTATAAATATTTTAAAATTTGGGGTTCAATTTACAAATTTTTGAGGTTATTTTGTAATTATACAAAATTTAAAGACTAGTTTATAAAATTTTTGAGGCCATATTGTAAATATTTAAAAATTTAAAGACAGTCATTAGTTAGAAAATATGAATTTTGTTGCTAAAAGTATGTTAATAGTAATAAAAGTTAATATTTTTAGTTGAAAAATGAGTTTTCGTAACTGATGATGCATTATTAGTGAGGAAAATTTAGTTAGGAATGAATTTTCATTGTTGATGATGCATCATTAGCGAGGAAACTTAAATTTTAAACTTAAAATTTTCTTCGCTAATATACTTATTTCCTAGCTAAAGTAATCACTTTTAGCTAAGAAATAAAAATTTTATCACTGAAGGTCTTAATCAATAGCGACAAAAAGATTTTGTCGCTGAAGAAAAATTTTCTTTGCTAAAGGGTACTTTTAGAGATAAAACTTTATTTAGGAAAAAAATTTTGTCGCCAATGTATCATTTTGTTATAGTGTCGGTGTATGTTTTAAAATCCATTTACTGATTTTGTTATCTGTCTTTATTCTAGCTGGTTATTTCCTACTTAGACTATTTGGACTTGTTGGCTTTTTTGATAACTGATAATTGTATTTGTTAGAGCACTGGTTGGGTATAGGCAGTGCTTGTTCAATTCTGTTAAGTTGTCTGTCATTGCTCTTCGACACTGTTTATTTTCTAACACGAGTATCCCAAAACCCTAATCCTTTAAAAACCCTAATTCTCTTCCCTTCTTCCTCTTAGCTCTTATGGCAGCTGGCACTCTTTTTTCATTTCATTTAGCATTCACTATAATAAACATTAAAGACCTTATTCCTCTTACTCTTAATCTTACTGAAGCCAACCATAATACATGGCTTGAATTGTTTAAGGTTGCTACGGAAACCTATTTGGGCACTAATTATCTGAATGGCAATCCTAAATCATTTGGTCCTAATGATACGTTTTGCAGTTACGATGATTCTCTTGTCAAATCCTGGATGTATAATAATATTTCCTCTTATTTATTATAAAGTGTTTTTTGATAAGTATGGCCGCATTTGGAGCCTAAATGGATTATTTGGCCCAGCCGGTGTGAGTAGTCCTGAAATGGCCTTGATGCATTTTGGACATGCATCCTAGCAATACCCCACCTATTTATACTCAAAAATTAGGAAGTGAGCGTTAATTCATGAGCATAGCATATTTATAGAAATGTGTTCTGGTGGTGTGCACATTTAATTTTTCTATGAATGTGCATGTAGATTAATGTGAATAATATGTGAAAATAATGTTAATATATGTGGTACATGATTCTTCGTGGTTAAATTGAAATATTATTTCAAATTATTTTAATAATAAAAATGAATTTTCAAATATTCTTTGTCTATCATTGAATAAAATGATTTTTACTATTATTCTAGGGTCTATTCTTAAATAATGTTTACTTTAGACTCATGGAAAGTCTTGGTCAACCTAAGACCCACTAATTTTGACTAGTTTACAATTATTTTGACTAGGCTACAATTAATTTTGACTTTGACCCAAAGACCAATTAAGTCGACTTGACCCTATGACTTATTTTGACTTAACTATCAAAATATTATAATTTATTTTGACTTGACTTTCAAAATTCAAACCCTAACATTTTCTTTTTTTAAAAAAAGAATGTAATACCATATATTACTCCTGTTTCTTTAATCACTCAAAGTGCAAAATTTAGCCATAGTTTTGAATTTATTCATTCCATGTGAATCTTAGGTGTTATGTGTATTTATTTGTCTCTGTGTTTGTATGATGGTGTTTGAATGGGTGAATAGGCATGACAAACATTTACTTGAGTGTTGGATAGGTCATTTTGCTTAAATAAGGAATTTATTGAATTTTTAAGGGAATAATTATAATTTAAAAAATTTAGAGATTGACCAAAACTATTTTAGAAAGCAAATATAAGGGAATAATAGTTTCATTTTGAAATTCTTGAATTTATAAAATTTATTTTTGACGATTTTAAGTCAATATTGAACAATAAAGCCATCTTGAAGAAAATTACTATTTTTTTGGGGGAAAAAAAACTCAGTGGACAATAGGGGCTATATCAATAAGAAGGCATATTATGAGATTTGGAAAAAAAAATATATTATTTGGAAACATTCCCAAAGCACTAAGAACATTTTAAATAATCTAAACATTTTTAGTGAATATGAAAACCCCTAGGAACTAAATTGACTTCTTGGTCAATCTTGTCTAGATTAAATATAGACCCAACTTAAGCCTTATTCATTAAAACCCTTGTCTTGGCCAACATACTCCTACTACAAGAAAAGAGGAAATTAATAATGGCTGATGTCGTCGCTAACTACACAAGTGACAGAAAAAACAGCAGCAAAAAGGCTAGTCGCTAAATAAAACATTTTGCGATGGCAAGGAAAAACCATCGCTAGTAGTGACGGCTTTGCGAGGGTACATCACAAGATAAGAATGAGTCAAACTTTATATTAGCGATGGTACAAAAAGCTTTTTCTAATTACCAGTATTTGAGAATTTATTCCAACCATCACGAATATTATGATAGTTTAGCGACGGTTTGCTTATGGCAATAGCAAAATTAGTACTCGTCGCTAAACCCTCGCAAAATTAGATAGGGTTTAGCGACGACATTTAATTCTATTTGGAAAGATGATTTTCCAATTTATCAATAAACCCTAATTTGTTAAGGATTAGTGACGGTTTGTAGTTAGAGATGGCTAATTTCAGTTAAATAAAATTATTTTTTTCCGTAGTTAAACCGTCACTAATTTTTTCCCTAGCTAATCTCTCTTTCCCTTTATAAGGCCTATTTATTACTTATTTTCAACCCCCTGCACCATGTATCAAACAATATATGTCACACCAAATTTAAATTTGCAATAAAATGTAGACCGATTTCATTAAATTGAAATAAAAAATAATCACCTCAATAATAGAAAATACATTTATAGGTACAATTGTTTAAAGTAATGAAAATGTAATATACATAATAATGTCTATAATAAAATCCCTACCCTATGGGAGCAACGGTGCTAACTGAAGGAGGTGAGGATGGAGAACGAGGACGAGAATGTATCGAAGGATGAGGAACCGAGGGCGGAATAAAGCTACCCTTAGTTTCGTCCGCCTCACCATTTCCCTGAATCAACTGCAATGGTGGAAGCACATCTCTGAACTTCTCTGACATCAATGTCATAAATCCAGTAAATTAATTTTGCATCTGATTCACCTTCTTATGGAAATCCTTCTTCAACTCGTCTCTCACTACATGCAACCTCTCCTCAACCCTCCTCTCTACTATATCCACTATCTCAGCATGTGTAAATGATGTGGATGGCATGGAACTCTGCTAGAGTTGCTATCTGACTTGTGAAGCCTCAGACCCAGGTCTATATACCTGTCCTTGATTGTACCCGCTTGTCACTTAGATAAATAGAGCCCTCTCATCCGAGATGGCAGAAGAGTTAACATTGGCACATGAAGAGGAAGATACCTAAGTAAGGTGCTCCTTGGCAACATTCATGTCCTCCTAAAATTGATTTCGAAGTTTGTATTTTGTTATGTGAAATGTAACCAACCAGAAAATATTTTAAAAGTATGAATTTAAAAATTATTACCAATGCCTTGAAAGAGCACTCGCTGACATACTATCCTTGTCTCTCCCCACTCTGAAACATATGCTGCCTTTTGTACTATTTGATGTGGCTGAAGTCATCGCCCATCTTTTGTTGCTGCAATTAGAAAATTGATCCATAAAAATATTAACTTGAAAATTATTTACATGAATTAGAAATACAAAATCTATAAATAATTGAAGAAAATTACCATACAGTCCTCGTGGACAGTGAGTGAGACCATGCCTCCAATATGACTGAAGGTGGCCTAACCCTTATACCTCCGAGCAGTAGAGGAGACCCGATAAAACTCCTGCACTACAAGAAAAAGCAATTTAGTGACGGTCAAATTGTTTGCTAATCCATCCCTAATCGAGTTTAGCGATGGATTAGCAATGAATGACGAAAGACGCTAAAATAGGCATCGCTATTAGCGATAGAATTAAAATATGTCGCTAAAAATAACATATTTACGACGTTCATTTAATTGATGATATTATAATTTTATTTGTAATTAAAGGTGGTTGCTAAGTTGTCGCTAATTTTGTGATGGCCAAAAATTTTTATTTAAAAAAATTAATTAATTTAGTGACAAATTGCGACAGCAAAAAATTTTAATTAGGCAACCTGACTCGACCGAACCCGACTTGACTATCAAAGAATATTATGAGATTATGTCAGACATGGGTTTGTTGTGGGGGAGCACATGCTACACTACTAGGCTATTGATATTCTTGTAATTTTTTTGTTATATATTAATTATATAATACTTTTTTTTTTGGTGGATTTGCAAGGGATTTGCAACGACCTAATTTTCTGTCACAAATCCTTTGTAAATTAGCAACAGATTAGCGAAGGCTGATGTAAAAATAAATTAATTTTAAAATTTTGAAATTCCATCGCTAATTAGAGAGGGATTTACGGAGGATTTTAATTTTCTTTAGTTTTAATTTATGGTTAAATGAATCTATTGCAAATCCGTCATTGATTCATGGATGTCACAAAGTCATCACTAACTAGTGAGGGATTTACAACAGATTTTAATTTTTTTTTAGTTTTAATTTATGATTAGATGAATCTGTTGCAAATCCGTCGCTAATTAGTGACAGATTCATGACCGTCGTAAATATGTCAGTAATTAGCGAGGGATTTGCGATAGATTATAATTTTCTTAGTTTTAATTTATGATTAGATGAATCCATTGCAAGTTTGTCCCTAACAACAACGGATTTCTAGCCATCACAAATCCGTCGCCGAAGGATTTTAATTTCCTTTAGTTTTAATTTACAATTAAATGAATCCGTTACAAATCCGTCACTGATTAGCTAGGGATTTGCAATGGCTTTAAATTTCTTTTAGTTTTAATTTATGATTAGATGGATCCATCGCTAATCATTCGCTAATTAGCGACCAATAGTTGGAAAATTAAAAAAAATAATTTTATTTTTAGAATTTGGTTTCCTGTCACAATGCTGTCGTAACTTAGGGATGGATTCTTATGCCGTTGCTATTCTATCGCAAATTAGAGACGGCGAAAAATCCGTTGCTAAACTGCAATTTTGTTATAGTGCTGTGTGCTCCAGTGCTGCTGCATCGTCTCCCAATACCAAGCTTCGATCCATGAGGGAGACTGGCCAGGAGAGGTGGTCTTCTTCATCTTGATAGAGTGTAAAAAAAGCGGGACCGGATCTTAGAACTATACTCATTGACCTAATAAAATAGCTTCTGTACGAAAATTAATAAAAAATCCAAGTTGTTAGTTCAAAACAAACGATTAAAAAATATATATGAAGTAAAAAAATAATAATTTTGATTCATTTATACAATAATTAGTAACTTACTCCAAACTCATCAAACTAGACATTCTTCATGCTTATCGGGACATCAGCATATGTCATGTAAGGCCTATTGAAGTGCCTCTGGAATACAGATGTGATCTCCCATAAACATTTATTGGAATCAACAAATCTTATTTTTATAAATAAACATAAAATGGAAATAAGCATAAGCGAAATATAAAAATGAAACCATATCTCTAAGAAAAGACTCAATGAATGTGGAAATGAATGCCATGTAAACAAAAATATTTAACATCAAAATTAAAATATAGTAAAATATATAAATCAAATAATATTAACTTAAAAGTATATTCATAAAGTAATAATGTGCATGAATATATTATATAACTATTTGTCTAGAATAAAAATTATTTTAACATATATCTTATAAATTTTAAATGTACCATTCCACTCGTGGCATAATCAATAGTCGAGGATCCTCAGCCTGTGATCTAGGCTAATACGATGCTGCAGATGATGGAACTGCAGTAGAATCTCTATCCTGCCTAATATGTGCATTTCCTAAGAATGTGTCCTGCACTGGCATCTAAGGAGCATGCGAGGGTGATGGCGTATGGTCTTGTGACCGAGTACGCTGTGAGTCATCATCAGACAATTGCTCTCTAGTAGACATTTCTAGGTGGAGAAAAAATTAGGTACAATTAATTGTAAAAGTATGAAAATTGTAATATATTCTCACACTTAAAAAGTTTAAAAAATTGAGAGCTCGTTCTTCAAACTACAATGCCTAAATACAATAACGAAAAACAATCAAACAAAAAAATGATATGTAGCCAGGTTGTACTATTCGCTTAAGTCATTTTCTGAAATGTATTCCTCGGAATTAATGTCTATTTTGGAATCTATTTCCTGATTACCCTCATTATCATCCTCATTATGGTTCGAGTCCCGATCTTGATATAACATCTGTTCTTGAACATCCAACATCTCATTTATGCCTTCTACATGTGTTAAGCACCCAAGATAATACTCATTGCAGTATTGTTATCAACTTCTTTTTAAAAGGCCCTATCAACAATAGATACATCAATCACATGTTGAGCTTTTATTTTGCAAACTGCCATCCAATCAGATTTTGGTAAACATACACTTACTAACAATCGCAACTTTAGAGAACTTACGTAATTTTTGAACCATCTAGCAAATTCATTTTCTATCCTCCTCTATATAAAGGAAATAGTAGACATATACAAAGCTTGGGAATCAAATTGGACACAATAGAAGCACAGCTTTACAGAACGCGCTCTTCTTCTTCTCTTTCTAGTTTCTTGATATCCTAAATTAAGCTTTACCATTCAAACAACATATAGGGATTTCAATTGGTCCTTTAGATGCTTTGAGGTAAGAAGGGATTTGATGCCAAGTCTAACTTAATCTATTTATCTAGAGTATTAGGATGACCAATAAAAATTTTGGCAGAGTTTTCCCTTTAAACTAGACGTTTTCCAAGCACTAAACCGCCTCAATTCAACCAACATTCAATATAAAACACATAAAAAAATATAAAATCTCACAACAATTATTCAACAAAACTAATTTAAGGATAATCACCTATTACCCATGAGAAATGATCGCCTATCATTTACAAGGAATGATCACTTACCACGAATGGGGATCTGTTTATATAAAGCATGCTTCATGTTCAAATCAACTCCATACCAAATGAAATAATTTAAAATCAACTAAACAATAAGCTTTTTATCTAGGGAAGCATAAAATAGAATGAACATGCAAAATTTATCGTTAAACATTTTTGTTAAAAAAAAAAAAAAATTCAGTTCAAGTACAAATACAAGCACAAAAATATAAAAACATAATTTAACACTATTTCCACACCCTTAGACAGTTTTCACATCATTTCATATACAAAACTACCATTTCCTTCCATACATATACATGTTAACTTTGCAACCTATCTTAAGGGTAATCACCCATTATCCAGGTGGAGTGATCACCCGTCACTCACGAGGATAAATGCAAGAAAATTAAACAAACAATATTTAAATTAACTTTCTTAGAAACTCAAGTACCTCTTGTAGATCAGTAAAGCTAAATAAAATGCACCTTGGGAGAATCTCTTGTAGTGCGGCATTCTATATTTAAGATAATAATAAAGGTTAAAAATGGATGAATGTGGTAAATATACATATATATGTAAAAAAAAAAATACTTAACACACACACACACACACACACACACACTAGTGAACATAGAGGTTGGAAAAAAATACACTTAGAAGAATACAATTAGCTTACCCTGACAAACATCATCATTGTCCAAAATGAAACTTCAACCATACAATTAGCTTATCCTAACAAATAATATTAGGAAGAATACAATTCAATTCAAATTTAACTTATCAAATGGCCTGAGTTGTTCCTAATCTGCTTTGTTAAATTGGAAGAATGTAGGTAGGTATCACTGAAATATATTCACAGTAATTTAAGGACTCATTTCAACACATAAATATGTATTCAACTTTGTAGAAAAATGGTTAATAAAATAAAATCACAAGGAATTCACAATATGAAATGGTTAATGCAACTTTCCATATTAAAGTTGGATTTACATCCACATAATGCATTTCAAGGATGAAACTCAATTGTTCCTCCACACAAGATTACCTTATTATGTGGCACTCTACTGGTAATATTATCTCTTTCAATATCCTTTTTTGAGAAAAAAATGCAAGAGATTTTTTTGATGATTCTAAACAATTTTTGAAGAATCTTCCCTTAATTGCTAAAGGTTCTAACAAAACTAATTTTTTACTACCACTTGAAGGGCATGAATTGCTATACCAAAAGGGAAAAAGTCAATAAACCAAATGCATTATAATTGTTAATTTAGTTATTGAATAGATTAAGATAGCTAGATTCCAATTCCAACATCAAACAAATTTTGTAATTGGTTTAACTATAATAAAATACTCTTATAAATCCAACAACTAAAAAAGGTTTAAATAAGGACATATGATTGACCTGGTCCCCACAAAGGGTTTCTTCCTTCTGAAGCATTCATTGATTACCCAATTCAATCAAAGAAGCAATGGTAGACTAGTGGTTCTGTAGTTGCTTAAGTAGTAATATAAACTAGTATTGGCCAGTCTTATGGCTTAATTGCCACTACATTGAGTTGATTAGACCCTAAACAGCTTGTGATGAGTTAATTGAATATGATGATCAAATGCCCTTTAAACAAGGGATGAAGAAACAACCATTTTTCTTATATTTTGACCAAAGGCTTGTGATAGGGGCTAAAATCATTGTCTATTTCCTAGTTATTTGGAGTTGTTTTGTAATAAATTTGATATAATAACTAGGTGTATTCCTTCATTTTTTATATTTTACCTTTGGAAAGGATTTTTAGTGTTTTTATGCAGAATAAAGCAATAAAAAGGTAAAAACTAGATGCCGAACAGAGAATGGCCGGGCCAATTGTGCATAGGACCGTAGGCACTGGCCCAAAACTGGAACAGGGGAGAAAAATAGAAAAAACAGAGCAACGTCAGGGGCCAACCAGAGCAAGACCAGTGCCGACCGTGAGGGACTGGGCTGGCGCTGACCCTGGCTGTGCAGAGGCGGTGACTTCTCATTTTTCGCATAGATTTGGGAATTTCTTACAAGTTTTAGTATTTTTCAACTTGTACACGGCCTAGAACTCTTTGGGGAATGATTTTTAAGCAAGGAAAACAAAAGATAAATAAAGGAATCTAAGGAGCAAAAGCTGAAAATCAATCATTAAAGAGAAGATTCATCACCCAAGGGGCATTGTTCAAGAAAGTCTTCAAGGAAGAAGAATGAGGCTTGTCTATAAGTTCTTTCTTTTACCTTTGTTTTCATTTTTTAGAACAATGATGTGATTAATGTTTTTATTGTAGTTTGACATTGTTTTGGGATTCATGATTTTGAGGTTAATTTAGTTCTTTGATAAATCGATTATCATTTTCGGTATTTAATTACTTGTTATTATTAAAGAATTGATGAATTTAGATTTGCTTCTAATTAATTTAGGAAACGATGTTAGGAGTTGATTAGATTTCATTGATTTCATATTTGTTATCTCTTAATGGACTTGAGAAACAAAGTTAAGAACAAGAACTAAGGTAATCAAAGATTAGTTGATTTCACCTAGAGTATAGGGTTATTAGCTAATCTCTTGATCATTATCACCTAGAGTACAGGGATAATTGTTGAGGGTTGAGTTTAATGTATCTTTTCATTATATTAGTTTGATTGGAAAATCTACTAATTTAATTATGATATAGTGAGTCTATGACTTGGGAAACGATTGGATTCTAATTTAACTCCTTCATGATACGAAGATAATAATTTATTGTGATAATTGCTAAGTAATTCATGATCATGTCTTCAAGAATAATTCTCTAATTACATATTCTTTTCATCCTTGAGTTGTATATATATATATATATATATATATATATATATATATATATTCTTTTTATTCTCTTATCACTTTATTGGCTTAGTTAAAGAAAGAATGAAAAGTAACTAATGGTAGTTGTTCCTTGAGGATCGATATTTGTTAATTCCCTATACTATACTTGCAATAAGTATACTTGCTCTTATATGTAATTTGTAGATTAATGTTTTAATTAAAACTTGGTTAGAGATGGACTTAAAAGTGTATGATTTTTGTACTCCTAAATTCTACGTATCAAGTTTTTGGCACTGTTGTCAGGGAACAATATCATGAAAGCTTGGATTTTATTGACTTAAACATGTTTATATGTATATATATCTATATATAAATATGTATATATGTTCTTCATGTAAATAAATGCCATATCTTGTTGTGTGTATAATTGTATCTTAGTTGACTAACTTAGTTTATGTTATATTTTACTCACTAACTTGGCTCAATATTATACTGGGTATACTAATTATACATGCTAACCCCACTTTGTATTCCTAAAACTAACAAGCTACCATATACAGGTAACATGGCCAATTGGAACATAAGGTAACACCCTTACAATTCTCAAGAGATGATACCTCGGCCATCTGACTTAACTACTCTAGAAGTAGTATTGGGAAAATTTGCAACCCATGTGACCAAGCAATTCCACGAAATAGATGACATGCTTGCAAAATTTGAGGAAATGATTTGAAACATTGAGAGGCAAATTTGGTTTTTAATAGACTTAGTGTTAAAATCACAAGAACGATTACTATTGGGGTTGGAAACTCAAGAGGATTCAGACGCCATTACATTGAGAAGTGGTAAAGAGTTGCCTGAGATAGCAGGAGAGAACTAGCACCGCCCCTTACTTGAAGAGAAAATCGATGACCCCAGAGAAGAACTGACGCCAGCTTAAGAAGCTAGGCTGGCACTGGCTCCTCTCTGTGCACCACTCAACAACCAAGGCAAAAAATTCATGTTTTCAACCACCGGTTTCTTACCCCACCCGAACATAAAAAAGCAAGAAAAGATGCACAATTCGTTAGGTTCCTAGTAATTTTCAAACAACTTCACATAAGTGTCCTACTCAGTGAGGCTTTGATATACATGCCCAAATATGTAAAGTTCCTCAAAAGCATGGTTGTTAATAAGAAAAGATTAGAAGAATTGTCTACTATGGTCTTAAATCAAGAATGTTCTGCCATCTTACAAGACCAACAAAATTTGCCACATAAAGAAAATGATCTAGGGAGTTTTTCTATTCCTTGTATTGTTGGCACTCTTACATTTTCCAATGTATTAGTTGACTTAGGTGCTATCATTAATTTTTTGCCATACAAAACTTTCAAGAAGCTAAGCCTAGGTGAACCTAAACCCACTAGGATGAGCATTCAACTTGCAGATAGATCTAATAAATATCCTAGTGGAATAATAGATGATGTACTTGTTAAAATGGATAGTTTCATATTTCCTGTGGATTTTGTTATTCTTGATATGGATAAAGATTCTAAAGTCCCTTTAATTTTAGGATGACATTTTCTAGCTATTGCCAAAGCTTTAATTGATGTTTATGGGGGATGTTAATACTTAGGGTTGGAGAAGAAGAAGTTATTATTCAAATCCACAAAAGCATGCAAAATCCTATATCTTCTGATGATTCTTGTTCGAGGGTTGATGTTTTTGATGAGTATATCGTTGTTTTTGTGTAGGAATCATTAGCCAATATCTCTATAGAGTTAATGGAGAGTTCAATTGCATATTTGGAGGACTCAAATACCACCATTGACTTGGGAGAGTTTAAAGAAATTGAAAAAAGCAGTTTGGGAAGGTGAAGGAATCGCAGAAAACTATCAAAGGAAAAACACAGTGAAAATTTTCATTTTTCCAAGCCACATCTAGGAGAGAGTACTTACTTTTTCTTAATGGTCACAGATTAACCAATGAGGGGCCGGGTTTCACTGGACCATCTTGCGTTGGAAGGGGAGAAGGAGGCACCTGCTATTTAACTGGAACTCCCACCAATATTCTACTCAACGCATTAAGCGTCTCCAAACTTTTTCTCTTCATTTTTTGGAGTATAACTCAACCTGGCTCTAGGTGTTAGCTTTGTGAAAGCTCATTTCTTAGATAAAATCACTCTACCAGAGAGAATGAAGAGAAAGAACATGGAAGAGAAAATAAGAGGAGGCGGCATACTCGAAAGGCAGATCTCAGAAAAACCAACATTCAGTTTTTCCTCCATTTCACATCATATTTTTCAGCCAGTCCTTAGGGCTTCATTAAGCCCTAATGGCCAAAAACATTAAACCCTAATGGGCTTGGTGCTGTGCTCCAAAACCAATCCAAGACTGACCCAAACTTCTTAATTAATTAATTATCTTTTCTGGACTTCATTAAATACTCAAGACTAATTAATTAATTCTAATTGAACTTTTAATATATGTCAACATATATCAGCCCAATTAATTAATTTATTCTAGCCCAATTCTCTTAATTAATTAATTATTGTTTCTGGGACTTATTAGAAACCTAAGACTAATTAATTCATTAATTCTAATTGGACTCTTAGAATAAATTTTATTTCTCTTCCAAGTAATTATCCATTAAGCCTAGATTGTGTCTAAACAACACTCAAGGTAACTTGAGCTACTCGGAGGACCAAGAGACATATTATTCATGACTACTAAAATGACCAAAATTCTCTTGCTATTAAATAGCCTCATTTTATCATTTTAAATATTTTCATTTATCACCATATGAAAATCTTGACCCCAAGAATAATATTGCTAAAATAATGTCTCCAATTTATAGGTGAAATAATGAAAATACCCCTCTATATAACACCTATCAATGAGATAGGATAAATATACTAACGCCCATTTCAAAGATATTTACCATTTTTAGATTTCTAGTTCAATAATCCATGACTCACTTGATTGTACTTGCTTATTATTGGAGGCTACCCAAAAGCACACATTCTAGAATCACGTTCCTAGGGCCTTGGATCATTAGATTATCCTGAACAATTACAAGGGGGTGATTTAACTTCACTAAGTGAAGCATAGGAACTCTGTTGCATGAATCCGTCTTAACTAACTAGAGTAATACACCCAACATACAAGGATATTGATATCACAAAAGAAATCTTACCCAATATATATCAAAGTATAAAACCCTAGTTTTGCCAGATCAACAACTCACACTCAAGTATGAAGGTATCCATCCACGCTGTAGCAGTAATAGTCTGGTCTTTATAATTATAGCACTTTAAGAGAGACCACTACTGCAGGTCCAGTTCTACGTATTTGAAATACGTTTATGCCAATGATGTGAGTGAACTACTTATTGATTCAAGGTATACCATTCCTCATTGGAAATCATAGCATAATAATCTTACCTTGATGAAATGCCCAGTTCCATCAAACGATTAAGAACTCAATTTTACTTGTATGACAAGTACCCATAGTCTATACCTTACTGTGAAGAACGACCCAATACATAGACCATTACTTGTCATACTTGGACCTTTAAATGTGCAATAATATAAGTAATAAACTAAATTGAATGAATAAATATTTTATTGCAATGTGTTTACACAGAATACATAGTCTTTTAGGGCATACTTTCCAACAAAAGGATGACGTCGTCCATTATGGAACCATCGGAATTGGACCTAAAAGACTTCCCCAAGCATTTGGAATATGTAGTCTTGGCTAAAGGAAGAAAATTCCTAGTGATCATAGCAAAAGACCTTACTTTGGAATAAAAGATCAAATTGGTAAGCTTATTGGGAAAATATAAGGGAGTCATAGCATGAAAAATCACAAATATTAAGGGAATTAGCTCTTTTTTTTGCACTCACAAAATATTGCTAGAAGAAGGGGCAAAGCCTATAGTGCAAACCCAACGTAGGCTGAGCCTAAACATGAGTGATGTGGTAAAAGGTAAAGTAATTAAACTCTTAGATTCAGGCATCATTTATCCTATTTCTGATAGTATTTGGGTAAGTCTAACACAAGTGATACCAAAGAAGGAAGGAATGACGGTGAGCCCAAATGTTAAAAATGAGTTAATCCCAGTGAGATTGGTAACTGGTTGGAAGGTTTGCATCGATTATAGAAAGTTGAATAAAGCAACTAGGAAGGACTATTTTCCTCTCCTTTTCATTGATAAAATGTTAAAAAGATTAGCCAGACATGAATTTTATTATTTCTTAGATGGTTTTTTCGGTTACTTTCAAATTCCCATAGCACTGGAGAATTAAGAGAAAATTACCTTTACATGCCCTTCTGGTTCTTTTACATATCGTCGTATGCTTTTTGGTCTTTGAAATGGTCCAGGAACTATTCAAAGATGCATGATGGCTATCTTTGAAGTACTTGTTGGAGATATCATGGAGGCATATGGATAAATTTTCTATTTTTGGTGATCTTTTGATTTGTGATTGGCTAATTTAGAAAAAATTCTCCAAAGGTGTGAAGAGACCAATCTCATGCTTAATTGGAAAAAATGTCACTTTATGGTACAAGGAGGTATTTTGTTGCGACACAAGATTTTAAGGAAAGCTATAGAGGTTGATAGAACAAAAATTGAAGCAATTGAGAAACTGTTGGAAAGTATGCCCTTAAAGGCTATGTATTTTATATTAAAATATTACAATAAAATGTTTAATCATTCAATTATAGTTTGTTTATTATATTATTGCACATTTAAAGGTCCAAGTATGACAAGTAATGGTCTATGTTTTGGGTTGTTCTTCGCAGTAAAGTATAGACCATAGGTATTAGTCATACAAGTAAAATTTAGTTCATAGTCGTTTGATGGAACTGGGCATTTCATCAAGGTAAGACTATTATGCCATGATTTCCAATAAGGAATGGTTTACCTTGAATCAGTGAATAGTTCACTCACATCATAGGCATAAACGTATTTCAAATATGTAGAACTGTACCTGTAGTAGTAGTCTCTTTTAAAGTACTATAATTGTAGAGACCAGACTATTACTGCTACAACATGGACGGATACCTTCATACTTGAATATGAGTTGGTGGTCTGGCAAAGCTATGGTTTTGTACTTTAATGTATGTTGGGTGATATTTTTTTTGTGAGATTAATATCCTTGTACGTTGGGTGTATTACTATAATTAGTTAAGACGAATTCATGCAACAGAATTTCTATGCTTCACTTAGTGAAGTTAAATTACCCCCTTGTGATTGTCCAGGATAATCTAATGATCCAGGGCCTTGGGAACGTGACTTTAGAATGTGTGCTTTTGGGTAGCTTCCAATAATAAGTAAGTACATTCAAGTGAGTCCTGAATTATAGGACTAGAGACCTAAGGATGGTAGATGTTTTTGAGATGGGTGTTAGTATATTTGTCCTGTCTCATTAATGGGTATTACATAGAAGGGTATTTTCGTTATTTCACTTGTAGGTCAGAGATATTACTTTAGCAATATTATTCTTGGGACCAATATTTTCATATGATGAAAAATGAAAATATTTAAAATGATACAATGCAGCTAGTTAATAGTAAAGGAATTTTGGTCATTCTGACAACCATGAATAATATGTTTCTTGGTTCTCGGAGTAGCTCAAGTTACCTTGGTGTTCTTTAGACACAATTTGGGCTTAATGGATAATTATTTGGAGGAGACATAACATTTATTCTAAGAGCCCAATTAGAATTAATTAATTAGTCTTGGGTTTTAATAATGCCTAGAAAAGATAATTATTTAATTAAGAGAATTGGGTTGGAATAAATTAATTAATTGGGCTAATATATGTTGACATATATTAAGAGTTCAATTAGCATTAATTAATTAGTCTTGGGTATTTAATGAGGTCCAGAAAAGATAATTAATTAATTAAGAGGTTAGGCCAGTCCTGCACTGTTTTTTTAGCACAACACCTAGCCCGATTGGGCTTGGTGATTTCTTCCATTAGGGCTTTAGAAGCCCTAAGGCTGGGAGAAATATGTAGGGGGAAAAAAATCAAGTGTGGGGTGATTAATTTTTAAGAGTATGCCACCTCCTTTGGGTTTTCTTTTCAACGTTTTTTCTCTTCCTTCTTTCTGGTAGAGTGATTTTATCCAAGAAAAGAGCTCTCATCAAGCTAACACCTAGAGTAAGATAGAGTTATACTCCAAAAGACGAAGAGAAGAAGCTTGGAGATGCTTAATGTGTAGGAGTAGAAGATTGGTAGGAGTTCCAGTTGAATAGCAGACACTTCCTTCTCCCCTTCCAACGCAAGATGTTGTAGTGCAACTCGGCCCCTCATTGGTTAATCCACGACCAGTAAGAAAAGTAAGTACTTTCTCCTAGATGGGGCTCAAAAAATTAAAAAAATTTCCGCTGCATTCTTCCTTTGATTTTTTTTTTTTTTGCGATTCCTTCAAGTGGTATCAAAGCCACGGTTATCATCTAGGAGCATGTACTACGGTTAAAACTGGAAAAATGTGATTTTTTTACTATTAAAAAATAAATCTTTTGTGAATTCATATAATCCCTCATACATTGGTTTCTAGAGTTCATGTACACCTCCCGATTAGAGGCATAGGATCATGTATTCTAACAGTTTCCCATTGTTTTTTTGGTTTTAAGTAGATTTGATGTATGCCTCGTGGTTTGAGACATAGACACTTGTAAAAGCATGTTTTTTATACTTGGTTTAGCGTTTTGTTTTATTCTTTAAACCTATAAATCTTAGGGACTGAAGAACGTGATTGCTGGAATTTTTTAAGGGGTGAAAAATAGCTGAAAAGCTGGATTTTTCCAGAAATTGGTGAACTCTAGAACGGACCTGTGCACCAGGTGGGCTGATTGGACTAGGCGCCAGGTCCACTCTGTCCAGCTAGAGTTTTTGGAGAAATAGTTTGGACTTGGTGCCAGGGGGCCTAACAGACCAGGCACTAGGTCCATTCTATCCAGAGGTAGTTGTACGCAAATTGTCTAAGAAAAGGAGAGCACTGCTGAGGTTCAGTACGTCAATTTTTTCCTTGATGTAATCATGTTTTGAAACCATTGTATAAGTTTAATTTTTTGCAAATAGTTTTATTTATCTATGGATAACTAATTTGCATGAAAATGAATAGTAAAGGATGGAACCACTTTAAGATTAAATAAGATCATTAATTTTTAATTCATGATGTTTAATCTATTGTTTGGTCACTTAGGAATAAAGGAATAGTTTGAGCATGAAAAAGTTTACTTTTATTATCATACTTATTTTATTTTTGTGATCAAAAGTGCAAGTTCTTGTGAGACCAAAGTCTCACTAGATAGGATGGTTTTTTGAGAAAACATTTTAATCTAAGAAACTTTAAAAATAAAAGAGTTCATAGTTTATTCTCTTAAAAGGTATAATCCTTGACATAGAGAATAATGTTGAACTTAAGGTTATGTATTAAAAGTTGTACTTGGTTATTAACTTAGGATAGTAAAATAAAATCATAGTTTATTCTCTCAAAGGATTTAATCCTTGACATAGAGAATAATATTGAATTTTAGATTTTTACTAAATTTAATGAAACTATAAGATTATAGAAAATGATTTTGGGTTGAAAACTCTATTTTCATTCAAAGTTTAAGTGGGAGAGGGGTTTTAACGACCCCATGGCTTCCATCACAACTCTCATTAGAGATAGCACATTTCCTCGTATCATTCTAACATGACCCCCTATAGGATGGATTTCTACAAGTATTTAGAACTAATGGAAGAGTAAAATTAAAGCCTAGAATATTTTCTAGGATCGACCAACCTACGTTGGAGGTTTTTAGCACCAGATTGCCCGTATATGTTGTGAATTAGTGGCTATCCTATCGATAGAACTTTTTCTAGACCATTACCTATTTTAGAAAGTTTTAATTCATGATGGTTATACACTTAACTTAGGATGCTATTAATTTTCCTAGGAAGCTTTGTTAGCTTTTCTAAGAGCCAAACTATTTATATTATTGATAATGGTTTTAAAGAGTTATCTATTATCAAATAAATAATATAAAGAAATGTGCATTTTTATTTCTTACAATCTAAATGAATGTTTTTCGCAATATTTCAGAAATATCTGGTTTTAGTCCATTGTCAATCATTCTCAAGGAGAACAAATTGACAAGCCCAAATTATGTGGACTGGAAGAGGGACCTGAACATAGTACTCACTGCCGAGGAATACAAGTATGTTCTTATGGATCCCTATATTGAGATTAGGAAAGATTCCACTGATTAGGAACGAGAGATCGAAAATTCGTGGAAGAAAGTTGATGAGATGGCTAGATACTATATGTTGGCTTCCATGTCTAGTGTGCTCCAATCTAAGCATGAGCACATAGCCACTACGTACAACATGGATTTGTCATTGTGTACCATGTTTGTTGACAAGAGTCAACCCGCACGGCAGGAAGCTCTTAGGGCAATCATGAACACTAGGATGGTTGAGGGGGTATCGGTTTAAGAGCATTTGCTCAAGATGATTGCTTAATTCTAGGAGGCCGATGTCCTAGGTGCGACGATAGATTTTTAGAGCCAAATTGACATGGTTTTTAAAACTCTACCTGATTCATATTCTCAATTCAAGTTGAACTACAACATGAATAAGCTGGATATGAATCTTACGGAGCTTATGAAAGAGCTCTAGGAGGCAGAGAAGATTATAAAGCCCGTGTCAAAGGTTTTGGTCTCTCGTTCTACTTATTCTTCTGGAATTAAGGCAAAACCTAAGACATTCAAGAAGAAGAAGGTCCAGAACAACACAAGAGCCCATCCCATAGCTGGTCAGGCCAAGCCTAACGGGAAACCTAAAGGTAAATGTTTCAAGTGTGGCAAGAAGAGGCATTGGAAGAAAGATTGTCTAGAATTCTTAGCCAAGTCTACTTCAGGTATTGCTCTATACCTAGAGTTTATTTTGATGGTTGGATTAATATTCTCCTGAATAGTTGATTCTGGAGTCACTGACCATGTCTGTAACTCCATGCAGGGGTTCAAAAGGACAAGAAGACTCAGTAAGGGTGGGCATAGACTTCAAGTAGGTAGTGGAGCAAAAATATGGGTTGAAGCAGTGGGAGATCTTAAGCTTATTTTTTATTGTAATAGGAAGTTGGTTCTAAAAAATATTTTATATTTTTATTTTTTTAAACAGAATTTGATTTCAGTTTCCAAATTGATGAATCAAGGATATTATATTTCTTTCCATTATGGTGTTTTCATCAGTAGAGATGGTAATTTAATTTGTACAGGAAACATGTATGAGAATCTTTTTTATATACATCCTATTCAAAATCAAGTAAATAATATTCAAACTCAACTTGATAATAAAAAGAGAAAGGTCATATCAAATGATTCGTATTTGTGACATCTAAGATTGGGACATATAAATCCCAATCGGGTTTAGATGCTAATTCATGATAGGCCTTTAGGTTCATTGAGATTGAAAGAATGGCCTCAGTGTAAATCTTGCCTTAAAGGTAAAATGACCAAAAGGTCTTTTACCAAAAAGGCAGATAGAGCTATGTAAATACTAGCACTAGTTCATATGAATATTTGTAGTCCGATGACTACACCAGCTAGAGGAGGCTATGAATACTTCATCACTTTCATTGATAATCACACTTGTTTTGGTTATATTTATCTGATGGGGTGCAAGTCTAACTCTTTTTGATAAATTCAAGGAGTTTAAGGCTAAAGTGGAGCATCGAACAGGTAAATTAATTAAAATTTTGAGATCGAATTGTGGTAGAGAGTACCTCCTTAGTGAGTTTAAGGACTACTTGGTACATCACGGCATAGTATCTCAATTAATTGCACCTGAGACTCCCTTGTAGAATGGAGTAGTTGAGAGAAGAAATAGAACTTTGATGGAAATGATTAGAAGCATAATGAGTCATGAATCTCTTCCTATTTCCTTTTGGGGGTATGCCTTAGAAATAACGGCATATATTTTGAACTTGGTGCCTTCTAAATCAGTACCTAGGACTCTCTAAAAGATGTGGATTGGACGAAAGCCCAGCCTGAACCATCTCAAGATATGGGGCTGTCTAGCTTATATGTTGACAAAAAGAAATAAGTTAGAACCAAGATCAGAGTTATGCTACTTCTTTGGGTATCCAAAAGAAATAAGAGGTGGATATTTTTATCATCCTTAAGAGTATAAAATACTTGTTAATACTAATACTAGATACTTAGAGAATAAACAAGTTACATCTATCACGGGTTTAAGTAGAATACAGTTACAAGAGAAATTGATTATTGATTCAACTTTATGTACTTCTAACACTCCGATCGAGGAATAAAGAAAAACACTACTTGATGTTTCTATACAAACTGAGCCTCGTTGTAGTGGGAGGATCACAAGAGTTCCAGAAAAGTGGACTAGAGAGAACTATGATCTAGTATCTAATAATTAGGAACAAGATTCCACTAGATACGAGGAGGCCATTATTGATACTAATACAGACAAAAAATAGCTAGCCATGAATGCAGAGATTGAGTCCATGTACCTCAATCAGGTATGGGATCTTGTCACTGCGCCTGATGGAATAAAACCCATTGGGTGTAAGTGGGTATGCAAGAGGAAGAAATGAACGGATGGAAAAGTTGAAACCTATAAAGCAAGGTTGGTTGCTAAATGTTATATTCAGAAAGAAGGGATTGATTATGAGAAAATTTTTTCACTAGTAGCATACTTAAGTCTATTACAATTTTCTTAGCTATCGCATGTCATTATGAGTACGAGATATGGCAGACGAATGTCAAGACAGCCTTCTTAAATGGCTATCTTAGTAAAGACATTTATATATCCCAGCCAAAAGGTTTTATTGCTAGAGGTCAAGAACAAATGGTTTGTAAGCTTAAGAAGTCCATTTATGAATTTAAACAAGTGTCATGAGCATGGAACATACGTTTTGACAAAACTGTGTAAGCTTATGGTTTCATTTAAAATGTGAATAAATTATGTGTGTATAGGAAATCAGATAGTGGCAAAGTGATTTTCTTAGTACTTTATGTAGATGAAATTCTACTCATTAGAAATGATGTAGGGACATTGTCATCCATTAAGGTTTGACTATCTAGTCAATTTAGCATGAAAGACATGAAAGAAGCTAGCTACATTCTAGGTATTAAGCTTCTTAGAGATAGGAAGCAAAGAACGTTAGGCTTATCCCAATCTGCTTACATTGACAAGATATTAGTCATGTACAACATGGATCAATGTAAAGGGGCTATTATACCCTTTAGATATGGATTATCTTTATCTTCTAAGTAGTGCCCTCAGACACAGGAAGACAAGTAGAAAATGAGCAGGATCCCTTATGCTTTGGCTGTAGGAAGTCTCATGTATGGTATGCTTTGTACTAGACTGGATATCTACTTTACAGTAGGCATGGTTAGTAGATATCAGTTAAACCCATGGGAAGTTCATTGTTAAGCCGTAAAGCATATACTCAAATATCTCAAGAAAACAAAAGATTATATGCTTGTATATCGTGCTGATGATTTGGTTCTTATCGGCTACATAGACATAGACTTCCAGGCAGATAAAGATGAAAGAAAATCCACTAGTGGATATGTCTTCACTTTATTTAGAGGAGCTTTTTCATAGAGAAGTATCAAGGAATCTTGCATTGCTGATTCTACCATAGAAGCTAAGTACGTCGCTGCTTCAGAAGCTTCTAAAGAAGTTTTGTGGCTCCAGAAGTTTCTCATAGAACTTAGAGTAGTACTACACATGGATAGGCCTGTCACTATTTATTGTGACTGAAGCTGTGTCACAATGCAAGGAACCTTGAAACGATAGGAAGGGCAAGCACATAGAGAGGAAGTATCACATTATCCGGGAGTTCATCCAGAAATGAGAAATTAAGGTTAATCAGATTTCCTCTGTCAACAATTTGACGGATCCCTTTACTAAGGCTTTGACAGAAAAGGTGTTTCATAGACACTTAGATGTCATAGGGGTAGGCACTTGTGGACTTTCTTAGTCTTTGTTGTGCAAGTGGGAGATTATTGGAAAGTATGCCCTCAAAGACTATGTATTATGTATCAACATATTACAATAAAATGTTTAATCACTCAATTTTAGTTTGTTTCTTAAATTATTGCACATTTAAAGGTCTAAGTATGATAAGTAATGATCTATATTTTGGGTCATTCTTCACAGTAAAGTATAGACCATGGGTACATGTTATACAAGTAACATTGAATTCTTAGTCGTTTGATGGAACAAAGCATTTCATCAAGATAAGACTATTATGCTATGATTTCTAATGAGAAATGGTTTACCTTGAATCAATGAGTAGTTCACTCAAATCATAGGCATACATGTATTTTAAATACGTAGAACTGGACCTGTAGTAGTAGTCTCTCTTAAAGTACTATAATTGTAGAAACCAGACTAATTAATTTAAAATCGTCATGGGTTACCACACGTTGGGCCCCATAACCGCATGGTCAGCACGCCACACTTTGTGCATACTGCCGGTCAGAATGCCACACTTTGTGCAGACTGACAAAAGTAGATGATCGGCCTACTGGGTAAGATACTCCTCCTTCTCTATACCCAAATAACAACTGGGTATCCATTACGGCAAAACACAGTCACTTGACTGAAAAGAATGCTGCTAGCTCGGACCGGCAAGACCTACTGGACTGACGTCTTATCCGGGAAGGACTCACCCCTCAGAGGTGGCCACCTACTGAGAGACTTACCTTAACACCTCAAAGACTAGCCCTAGTAATCCACCCTTATTGAGTACTCAACGACGTTTCCCACTTGGGATAAAATGAACAAAACACTGTTCCACATGAAAATGGCAATTTAAGGGTTTCCAAAGTCTTTGTCAAAATCAGTTTTAGAAAGAGTTTTGAGTTTGATTAAATATGCTCGTTGATCTTTAAATAATTTAATTGTTTGAAATAAGAAAGAATTCAACCCTCAATTACCTTTACATAAATGAGTGTCCATACACTCTACATTTGGCTTGCCATAGTAAACATTTCACATCAATCAGGTTTTATGCAGGAGCTTACCTGATTCTTGCTCACAATAAAAGGTCTCCAACAGCTGACTTAACCCCGCATGGGCAAATACAAATCACAATCAATTTCGAGCTACAATCCACTTCCTCAGTTTTAAATTAACTCAACTTACTACTACCATGATCCTAGTGTCCCAAGCTCTAAGGCCAAACAATAAATAAATAGGTTTATATGTTGAGCCTAATTTGATATTTAAAATAATTAATGGTTTGGGAAATAAATTCTAATAAGTTGAAAGTTTAAATATTGCTAAGAAAAATTTAGAGTATATTTGAACAAGAATCCTAGGTAGTATTAAATAAAATAATGATTTATTAATAATTTAGTTGTTTGAAAGTAATTGATGGCTAAAATTAGTTAAAAATAGATTTAATGAGTCTTACTTGAACAATAATAAATAGATTCTTAATGGGTTTTGATTAAAAGATAATAATTAAATTTTTAGTAATATATATTTTACTAATTATAATTATTTCCATAAAAGGCTTTATTTGATTTCATTATTTTAAGTAATATATATATATATATATTATTTTTCTAGCAAAAGCTATTATTTATTTAATTAAAATATCCTTATTATATATAATAATCCAGATCTACCAATCCTAGGGTTTTTTTGAAATTACTAGTAAAATTATATTATTAAATATTTTATTCATGAAATAAAAATTAGCTTAGGGACAACTAGATCATGATCAAATTTCTATGGCTAACCACAATCAAGAACATATGCAATCCTTCAATTCATCAAATCATCCAAATCATGAATATAAGCATAGATCTAAATTTATCAAGACATGATCTAACCTCTACTGGCATAAATATGATAATGGCTTCAATAATCCAACATGAATATAAATCCTATTCACCAAAGGTGACATAATCTCTAACATACTTCATCACAAATACTACCTATGACATGGAAACATGCATCAAACCCCAAATCATCATTCAATCAACCAAGATAAACCTTCCATGCATAAATCCCATCTCCTTCACAATCATACATATATTCATGCTTCAATCTCAACAATACATACTTAAATCCTATCACAATCCACATACTATCAACATTATCCTAGAGAAATTAATCTAGAATTTAAAAGAAAGATTGAAGGGACTTACTTGGTTGAGGAATACCTTGAAGGAGTTTAGAATGGATTTCAACTCCTAGATGCCTAGCTTCGACCAAGGAAGATGGAGAAAGCATGGCCATGGGAGAAGAAGCCATCCGGCCAAGAGAAGAGAGTTTCGGCCATGAGAGAGAGAGAGAGAGAGAGAGAGAGAGAGAGAGAGAGAGAGAGAGAGAGAGACCATTAGCATGTTTATTCATATATATTTTCACTAGAGATCAAGATTGGAGAAGATGAAGTTGTTAGAACAAACCTACCTTGAAGGTGTTCTTAAACCTTCACAGAATTTTCTGGGTTTTTATCCAAACTAGCATGTTGGTTTGTGGAGTTTGATGTTAAAAATGTTGTTGATGGACTCACGGCAGTGAGTAGGTTAAATTTGGAAATTTTAGAGAAGGTTTGAAGTGGTTTGGAAGGGTATTAGGTGAAAGGAAGGAGTAGGTGTTCTTGGTGTGTTGTGTGTGTTCTTGAAGGTTGAAGGGATTTGAGAGATTTTGTTTTGCAACTGTCAAAATTCTGTGAGAACTAGGGCTGCCGAATTTTCTGTAGGGTTTAGGAAGATGGCTCTCTGGTTTGGAAGGGAAAAGGAAAGACTAGTTGATAAAATCCTTGAAGAATATTTTTAGGAAGCAAATTTGGAAACTAAATATTCAAGAATATCTTGATTATTGGAGAGCTTTGGAAGTCTGCCATGGCCAACTATTTTGAGCAGTATTTCGGTTGATTGAAAGCTGGTTTAAGGAGGCTTATGGTGGCCGAAAACAAGGAGCATAATGGTGAAGAAAAAGTCTAGTTCTTTGAGGGATACTTTATGGAAGGTTGCCAAACCAAGGTGGCTGGAATTTTGGTAATCAATCAAGCATGATTGCAGGAATTTGTTGGAGAGATTTTCGGGCTGCCATGTCTGAATTTTGTGCAGAAGCTTAAGAGAGATAATGGAGCTCAGTTACTGAAGGTTTAAGGGAATTTTATGCAGAACAAGGATGGGGTTTCGGCTGGGAGAGAATTAGGAAACAAAGCTGGACAATTAGACTGCACAGGATTTTCGCTAGGCTAGAATTCCTGGACAGTTTTTCGGCTGCCATTTTTCAGCCAGCTTGCAGAGATTTTGAAGGGGAATTTCAGGGGTTTTCAAGGCTAGTTTCTAGCCTTCTTCATGGAGGAAAAACATGGCTAAGGTGTTGAACAAAATCTGGAAGAAAATAGCTTGGTTTTGGATCTCCAAAGCTGTGATTTGCACAGGAATTTTTCTAGTTTTGCACCACTTTTGTGCAGTCCGAAAATAGCCAGAAAAATCCAGATTCTAGGCTGAACAAAAGGGCCTTTTTCTGGCAACATTTGAGAGGGAATAATGGTTAAGAATTTCGACACCTTGAAGGCACACAAAGCTGGAAAATTTCAGTTCTATGCATGAAGGGAAATGAACCTAGCTAGAGTGAATTTTTAGCAAGTTCACTAGAGGGATTTATCCTCTTGGAATCTCTCACAACTCTTCCACATTTTCAGACCATAAGATGCCTTTCACTAAGACATTTTGATCCTACAAAACCACAGTACTTTATTGAAGTTTCTGGAAAGGAAATGGCTAGAACAACTTGATCAAACTAATGAGTTGAGAAATAAGGAAAATCAAAGATCAAGGGGAAATGAATTCCCCTTAGGAAATTCGTGTAGGGCAAAGGAGTAGAATGAGGATACTCCTAACATGTCTCTCTTAGGACAACTTCTCTACCCTACTCCAAGCACATAAAGCCAAAATTATTACTTCCCAAGCAAAAAGAAAATTTAACCAAGCTAAAGCTCCTATGATAGAATTTGAACCCAAGCCCTCAAGAACTAATTCTAAGGCTCTAACCGCTACACCACAACAACTCTTGTTCTTATTTCCCTTCTAAAAATAATATTTTCTATTCAATCCTCAAGCTATCTCCCTTTTTCCACCTCAAGCAAAATTACCATTTTGCCCTTCTCAAGCAATACCCATAACCAAGCCTTCAAGACAATAAATCTCAAATCCAAAACACAGAAAATCATATAAAAATATATTTAAACATGAAATAAAGTATGATATGCATCACAACTTCCCTTACTCCAAGACTGGTTTTGACTGAGGTTTCACATCCTCCCCTCCTTAGAAGAATTTCGTCCCGAAATTCAAGCATACCTCTATTTCAACCCGGGATACTTCCGACTCCCATGTGGCATCCTGTGAGCCATGATGCTCCCACTGAATCTTAACCATTGGTATCTGTTTGTTCCGGAGAGTCTTGACACTGCGGTCCAATATCCATACAGGCTTCTCCATATAGCTCAGGTCGGGCTGCAATACTAACGGTTCATCATTCACGACATGACCGGGATCCGCATTATACTTCTTCAATTGTGACACATGAAACACGTCATGGATACCCGTCAACCCGTCCGGCAGGTCCAATCGGTAAGCTACCGGTCCAATTCTTTCCTTAATCGGAAACGACCCCAAATATCTCGGATTCAATTTTTCGCCCTTTGGATGCTTCAAAATTCCTCTATTCGGCGTCAACTTCAAAAATACGCTGTCCCCGATTTGAAATTCTAATTCTCTTTGCTGGTTGTCCGCATAGCTCTTCTGCTGACTCTGTGCTGCCTTTAACCTCTCCCTAATCAATTTCACTTTATCCAACATCTCTTGGACACATACTTCTCTGATTTTGCTCACATGACCATCTTCGGACCAACTCCAATACAACGGTACCTGACATTTGCGCCCATACAAAGCCTCATATGGTGCCACCCCGATCGAAGCTTGTTGGCTATTGTTATATGATAATTCTACATACGGTACACACTCTATACATTTATCTCCAAAGTCAAAACACAGGCTCTCAGCATATCTTCCAATATATGTATCACCCTCTCTGACTGCCCATCGGTCTGCGGATGTGCCGTCGTACTGAATTTCAGATTCGACCCCATTGCATCCTGAAAGTTTCCCCAGAAACGAGATGTAAACCTCGGGTCTCGATCTGACACTATACTTGAAGGCACTCCATATAGTCGAACGATCTCTCGAACATAAGTCTGGGCCAGCTTCTCCATTGAGTCTCTCACATTCACCGGTATGAAATGGGCCGACTTGGTTAGTCGATCCACCACTAACCCATATGGCGTCCTTTTGAGTCCTTGACATGGGAATCCCGATGACAAAATCCATAGTCACCTCTTCCAACTTCCATTCCGGCACTGGCAATGGTTGCAATAGTCCCGCTGACTTCTTATGCTCCGCTTTGACTTTTTGGCAGGTGAGATAGGTTGAGACATACTTGACCACATCTCGCTTCAATCCGGGCCACCAATAAGCTCTCTTTAAGTCCTGATACATCTTGACTTCCCCCGGATGAATGGCGTACTTGCTCTTGTGCGCTTCTTTTAAAATTCGGTCCTTTAATTGCTGCTCTCCGGGTATACACAATCGACCCCTGAAATGTAGAACTCCCGTTTCGTCTAGACGGAATTCACTGCTGGGCTGCTTTAGCTCCTTGTCCTTGAAAAGTTGGAACTCGGCATTGTTTTGCTGAGCTTCCACGATTTCCTTCTTCAGGTCCGACACCAACTTCAAATTGCTGATGACAATTCCTTTATCTTGCACTTCTACCCTTCTGTCCAACACATCCTGAACCGCTTGCATTTCCTGCACTCTTAACCTGGCCATCCCAACCTTCCTGCTCAGAGCGTCTACCACAACATTGGCCTTCCCGGGATGGTAGTTGATTGGGCATCGGTATTCTTCTAAGAATTCCATCCATCTTCGCTGCCTCAAGTTCAGATCCTTCTGGGTGAAGATATACTTCAAACTTTTATGATCGGTGAACACCTCATATTCGGCTCCCTACAGGTAGTGTCGCCATTTCTTTAAGGCAAACACTATAGCTGCCAGCTCCAAATCATGAGTGGGGTAGTTGACTTCATAAGGTCTTAGCTTCCGGGAAGCATAAGTAATCACCTTCCGGTCTGCATCAACACTGCTCCCAGTCCTTCTTTCAAAGCGTTGGTATATAGCACGTATGGTTTGCCTTCCTCCGGTAGACTCAATACCGGTGCTGTCATCAGTCTGCACTTTAGTTCTTGAAAACTCTTCTCGCATTTCTCGTTCCACACATATGGAACATCCTTTCGCAATAATCGGGTCATTGGTGATGCAAGTGTAAAAAATCCCTTGATAAACCTTCGGTAGTAACCGGCCAATCCCAAGAAACTTCGGATCTCGGTGATACTCTCTGGCTACTTCCAGTCTGATACCGCTTCAACCTTTGCCGGGTCCACCTTAATTCCCTCCTTGGTCACCACATGGCCAAGGAATGCCACACTGTCCAACCAGAATTCGCACTTACTGAACTTGGCGTACAGCTTGTGCTCCCGAAGCTTCTCCAATACAAGCTTCAGATGCTCTGCATGCTCCTTCGGACTCTTGGAGTAGATCAAGATATCGTCGATGAAGACCACTACAAACTTGTCTAGATAGGGTCGGAATACTCAGTGCATCAGGTCCATGAATATTGCTAGGGCATTTGTCACCCTGAACGGCATCACCATGAACTCGTAGTGTCTATATCTGGTGTTGAAGGCTGTCTTGGGGATATCATCCTCTCTTATCCACAACTGGTAGTACCCTTGCCTCAGATCCAACTTAGAGTAGCAACTGGACCTTTGCAACTGGTCGAATAGTTCGTCAATCAACGGTAAGGGATATTTGTTCTTGACCGTTAAGTTATTCAAACCCCGGTAGTCAATGCATAGCCTCAGAGTGCCGTCCTTCTTCTTCACAAATAGCACATGCACTCCCTAAGGCAACGTGCTAGGTCTGATATAACCTTGACTTACAAACTCCTCCAACTACTCTTTCAACTCTGCCGGTGTTGGATTGTATGCCCTCTTAGACTAGGTTTCTGATGTAAAATCGAATATTTTAATAAAAGAATTTATTTTCAGAAATTGTTTGTGAATTTACATTTTTGTTTGTGCACAATTTTCGTTTGGAACAGACCCATTATGTTTAAATAAGTGGTCCATGTGAATGGTGGTCTTTCACAGTAAGGTATGAATCACGGGTTATTTAAACACATAAACTTTTGTTCTTAACCTATTGATGAGGCTGGGAATCTTATCATGTTTAGGTTATTATGTTATGAATTCCAAATGGGGAATGGTTTACCTTTAGCTAGTGAGTAGTCCACTCACTTTATGATATAAGCGTATTTCGAATACGTAGGATAGGACCTGTAGTAGTGGTTTCTAAAAGTACTATATGATAGAAATGTAGACTACTACCGCTACAGCGTGGACTAGTACTCTACGACTTGAGTATGATTTGGTGGTCTGGCGAAGCTGGTAGCATGTACTTTGATTTGCTATAGTTGAGGTTCTATCGTAGTGCCAATATACTTGCATGTTGGGTATGTGTGACTAGTTAGTTAAGACAGACTTGTACAAGATAGTTTCTGCACTATATCGCCCCTTGTGGTTGTCCGAATGGTCTAAAATGTCCAGGGCCCTAGGAAACATGACTCGGATGTTTGCTTTTGGGTAGCTCCCTTGGAAAGCGGAAACACTCCAAGAAGTCGTGGATCATTGGACTAGAAGCCTAAGGATGGTAGATGTCATTTATAGGGGTGTTAGTACACTTCTTCCTCTCTAAATGTACGGCAATGTGTAGAGGGGTATTTTAGTAATTTCACCTGTAGGTCGGAGACTTTGCTAACGCAGCATTGTCCTTGGGGTCAATATTTCCTTATGGTGATATTAGGAAATATTTAAAATGCAAAATACAGCTATTTTTATGGCAAGGGTATTTTGGTTATTTTAGTAGCCAAGGCGGTGTGTCTTTTGGTCTCTAGTATAGACCGTGAGTCCTAATTAAAAACGGGATAAAGAATTGATTTTAAATTAAATGGAATTTATTTTATTTAAGTAGCGTGATTTAATTATTGGGCTAGAATAAAATAAAGGTCCATGGAGAGAGAGAATTAATTAAATTAGTTTGGTGGGTTAATTAATTATTCAGGGCTTTGGCCCAGTTTGAATAACTAAAGATTAACTTAGGACTAAACTAATATAGGCTTAATTAATTGGACTGGTTTATTTGGGCTTAAACTTAATTATTTATTAATTGGGCCATTTATTTGGTTTTAGTTAGATTAATTAATTAAGCCTAAAAAGGTTAAACTAAGAGTCCAATGGCCCAATCCAGTTTAACCTAGGGTTTTATTTAGGTTAAACAGGAGGGAAAAAAAACAACGTTGTTTTTCCAGTGCTTCCTCTCTGTGAAAAATACCAGTTGTTTTTTTCCTCTCCCTCTCCAGAAAATATTCTTTGGCCCCTAGGTTGTTTCACCAAAACGATATTAGGCAGGCCATATACTAGAAGATCGAAAGCTAGGCGTTCATCTACATGCAGAGACGATGTAGAAGGCTTGCAGGAATTGCACCAGAAGTTTCCACGAGCGTGCCTACCCCAGTTCTGCATATTCCAGTTCAGCCGATTTTGAGAACAAGAAGAAGAAGTAATGATAAAATATTTTTTCCCCCTTTTTCTTCTTCACATAGGAGTGCTGCGTTTTTTGTTGTTCCTTGGCTGTATTTTTAGCTATGTTTCGCGTGCAATTTTATCTTCAATTGGTATCAGAGCATGAAGATATTTGTACATATAGGAAGCCTGTATGCTAGCTAATAAAATCGGACAGTTATGTTTAATTAACTGTGATCCTTCACTGTTTTGGTATGGGATTGCATCTCTGTGAGCTTCACCATTGAAGCATAGGCCTCTGTAAATTTTTTTTTGGCTTTGATGTTTTAATCGTGTAAACCCAATTTAAATGGGTATAGGCGGTTGTAGTTTTGTTTTGGATGGGATTTTGATATGAAAAATGTCCAAGGAAGCAAAAGGAAGTGAAAAAAATGGAAAATTCGTAGACAGAACAGAGAAACTCGTCGCGGAGAAGAAGAAGCACTGTTCCTAAGCCGCCGAGCTGAGCCAAGCCTCCAAACCGAGCCGCCACTGTTATGTGTCATGAGCCGCTGCCCTTGAGCCGCCTAAGCCGAGCCGATTTCTTTTAATTCCAAGCCGTTTCAATTGCAGAATTGCAATTGAAATGCAATTCAATTGCCCGAGACGCGAGCGGGTTGTTGGGCCGACTCGTGGGGCATGCAGTAAGAGAGGCACCGGGTCGTGGGCGTGGGTCAGCGGGCGGCTGCTGCGCGGGTTGGATGTTGAAGTTCTGGTGCGGTTGGTTCACCGGGCGCCCTGTGGACCGCAGGCCAAATGGGCTAGGATCCAGTGCACGTGGACCAGTAGCTATTTTTTGCAATTTTTTCCTCTTTTTCGTTTTGGGTCCCATACCAGGCGAAGTTAATATTTTTGCAATATTTATTTTCTTGGAATATATTTGCATGAAATATTAGTAAGGAATTTTAGGATTAAACAAGATCATTAATTAATTAATGTGTTTAATTCTATTATTTGGGCACTTAGGTTTAAAAAATAGAAAAGCATGAAAACGTTTATTGTTTTGAACATGCTATTTTTTTATGTACCTATGTGTGCCTTTTCTCAAAGACCAAAGTCGTTGGGAACATTTTTGACAAGAAAAATATTTTTCTTCAAAAATTAAATAGTTATTTTAATTTGTACAAAAATTAATCCTTGAATATTTTCTCAAAGGATTTAATCCTTGACATAGAAAATATATTGGATTTAGATATTTTTGTAAATTAAAATGGAGAGCCATTTTGTTTTGTTTTGGACTTGAAAAATGATTTTGTCAAATAAACTTGAGACCAAAGTCTCTAGAAAGTTTTAATTGGAAAAATTTTGAAATCATTAAGTTTTAACTTAAATAAAATTAGTCCATGCAGAAATTTCTCAAAGGATATAAGCCTTGACATAGAGATTTTAATGGACTTAGATATTTTATTTTTGAGTTAAGAAAAACTTAATGGAAATTTCAAAAGGATATTTTTCCAGAGAACCCTTTATTTTAAAAGACTAGGTGGGAGAGGGGTTCCAACGGCCCCACGGCTTCCATCACGGTCCTCATTAGAGATTGTGGGTCCCCTCGCGTCACCCTGGGAGTGAACCCGTATAGGATGGGGATACCACAAGGATCTAAATCTAATGGAATGATGTAATTAGTATCCCGGGGCACGTACTATAATCGGCCAGCCCACGTTGGAGGTCATAGTGCGAGGTATGTCCATAGGAAATGAGAGGAAATAGCCATCCCATGATGGAGTTATCCTCTAGATCATTACCTAGAAGGGAAATTAATTTGTGGTGGTTAATACAGTTAGCTTAGGAAACTGTTAATCTTCCCAAGAAGCTATGTCAGTTTTCCTAAGAGCCAAATAATTTTTAGTGCACAAATTTTATTTTATTTTCAAAAACTAAATTCTTTCTTTTACTTTTCGATTTTCAGAAATGGTGGGAGGTTCTTTTAGTCCATTGGCCGTTATTCTCAGGGAGAATAAGTTAATGGGTCCAAACTATGTGGACTGCAAAAGGAACCTGGACATAATACTCACAGCTAAGGAGTATAAGTATGTCCTTTACGAGACCTGCCCTGTTATCGGGGAAGGTTCCACCACTGAAGAGCGAGAGGCTGAGAAGGTGTGGAAGAAGGCTGACGAAATGGCACGTTGCTATATGTTAGCCTCCATGTCTAATGTGCTCTAGTCAAAACACGAGCACATGGCTTCTGCATATGACATCAGTCAATCATTGGCTACTATGTTCGCAGACAAGAGCCGGCTCGCAAGGCAAGAGGCTCTTCGAACTATTGTTAATACTAAGATAGCTGAGGGAGCATCAGTTCGAGAGCATATACTCAAGATGATTGCTGCTTTCGAGGAGGCGGAAATCTTAGGGGCTGTCATTGACCCCGAGAGCCAAGTGGACATGGTTCTTGAATCTCTATCGGGCTCCTTCACTCAATTCAAGTTAAACTATAACATGAACAAGTTGAACATGAGTTTAACTGAACTGATGAAGGAGCTCTAAATGGTGGAGAAAGTCATGAAGCCGCAGTCAAAGGCCATGATTGCTAAGGCTTCGTCCTCAAGAACTGGGCCTAAATCCAGAAAGTTCAAGAGAAAGAAGGGGAATACAGCAGCCCAGCCCAAGAACTAGCCCAAGGACAAACCAAAGGGCAAGTGCTTCAAATGTGGGAAGAAGGGACACTGGAAAAAGGAGTGTCCAGATCTTCAAACCAAGAAAAACTCCACAGGTAATGTTTTCTATCTAGAGTCCATACCAATGGTAGGATCAACTTCCACTTAGATTGGTGATTCAGGAGCCACTGATCATATCTATAACTCCTTGCAGGGGTTTAGGAAGATAAGAAGACTCAAGAAGGGCGAACATGGGCTTCGAGTGGGTAATGGAGCACAAGTCTGGGCCCTTGCAGTAGGAGAGCTGAATCTTATTTTTGATTGTAATAAGATAGTGGTTTTAAAAGTTATTTTATATGTACCAGGTTTTCGTTATAATTTGATTTCAGTTGCAAACTTATTAATCAAGGATATTCTGTATTTTTCCATTCTGGTATTTCTATCAATAGAGATGGAGAAATTTTATGTACTGGGCACATGTATGGAGATCTGTTCTTTTTAAACCCTATTAACAACCAATCAAATAACGCTCAGTCTGAACCTTTAACTAAGAAGAGAAAGACCAATATCAATGATTGATACCTTTGGTATCTAAGGTTGGGTCATATTAACTCAACAAGGATTCAGAGGCTAATCCATGATGGGCCTTTAGGCTTATTGAGATTGGAAAGTTGACCTTAGTGTGAATCCTGCCTGATGGGAAAGATGACCAAAAGGTCATTAACACCAAAGGCAGATAGAGCCAAGGAGGTGTTGAGTCTTATTCACACTGATGTGTGTGGTCCATTATCTATACCAGCTAGAGGAGGTTTTGAGTACTTCATCATTTTCACGGATGATTGTACGAGGTATGGTTACATTTACCCGATGAGACGCAAGTCTGACTCTTTTGACAAGTTCAAAGAGTTTAAGGCTGAAGTGGAGCGTCAGACAGGTAAATTTATCAAAACCTTACGATCGGATCGTGGTGGAGAGTACCTCCTAGGTGAATTCAAGGACTACATGGTACATCATGGGATAGTATCCCAGCTCTTTGCACCGGGAACACCCCAGCAGAACGGAGTAGCTGAGAGAAAGAACAGGTCATTGATGGAAATGGTCCGAAGTATGATGTCTCATGCTATTCTTCCAGTGTCCTTTTGGGGATATGCCCGGGAGACAGCGGCATATATTCTAATCTTGGTGCCTTCCAAGTCAGTACTTAGGACTCCCTATGAGATGTGGACTGGGTGTAAGCCAAGTCTAAATCATCACCGGATTTGGGATTGTCCAGCTTATGTACTGGTCAAGGGAGACAATGTGGAACCAAGATCAGAATGATGCTATTTTGTTGGCTATCCAAAAGGGACAAAAGGAGGTTACTTTTATCATCTTAAGGAGCAGAAGGTGGTAGTCAGTACCAATGCAAGATACTTGGAAGATGATCAAAGTACTTCCACTAAAGGTTCTACGAGGTTGGAACTTGAGGAGAAGTTAACTACGGAATCAACTTCTTCTGACCCGATTCTGGAACAAGAAGAGGCACAGCCTCAAGTACCTGTGCAAATGGATCCTCGTCGTAGTGGGATAGTGTCTAGAGTTCCGGATAGATGGACAGGAGAAGCCTTTGAGCTGGTCTCCAACCATCAGGAATAAGACCCCACTAGATACGAGGAGGCTATTGCTGATGTCGATGCAAATCTGTGGCATGAAGTAATGAAAGCCGAGATTGAGTCTATGTACCTAAATAAGGTTTGAGATCTTGTAGCTTCTCCTGAAGGGATAAAACCCATTGGGTGCAAGTGGATGTACAAGAGAAAGAGGGGAGCGGATGGGAGGGTGGAAACCTTCAAAGCTAGACTTGTGGCGAAAGGGTATACTCAGAAAGAGGGAATCGACTATGAGGAAACCTTTTCTCCGGTAGCCATGCTTAAATCCATCCGCATCCTCCTTGCCATCGCATGTCACTATGACTACGAGATATGGCAAATGGATGTCAAGACGACATTCTTGAATGGCCATCTTAGCGAAGACATCTATATGTCCCAATCGGAAGGCTTCATTGCTGAAAGCCAGGAACACATGGTTTGCAAGCTTAAGAAGTCCATTTATGGACTTAAGCAGGTATCGAGAGCATGGAACATTTATTTTGATGAGACTGTAAAGTCTTATGGTTTAATTCAAAACGAAGATGAACAATGCGTGTACAGGAAACTTGAAGGCATTAATATGATTTTTCTTGTCCTGTATGTGGATGACATTCTACTCATTGGAAATGATGTATGGACATTGTCATCTACAAAGGTTTGGCTGTCTAGTCAATTCAGTATGAAGGACTTGGGAGAAGCCAGCTACATTCTCGGGATTAGGCTTCTTAGAAATAGGAAGCAGAGAATGTTATGGTTATCCCAAGCAACATACATTGACAAGATGCTGGCCAAGTACAGCATGGACTCATGCAAGGGAGCTCTAATCCCTTGCAGACATGGGTTGTCATTTTCTTCGAAGGACTGTCCTAAATCTCAAGAGGAAAAGGACAGAATGAGTAGGATTCCCTATGATTCGGCTGTGGGAAGTCTCATGTACGCCATGCTATGTACTAGGCCAAATATCTGCTTTGCCGTGGGCTTAGTTAGTAGATATCAGTCAAACCCAGGGGAGGTTCATTGGCGAGCTGTAAAGTATATTCTCAAGTACCTCAAGGGAACGAGAGATTATATGTTGGTTTACACGACTGATGATTTGGTTCCTATAGGATACACAGACTCAGACTTCGAGGTGGATAAGGATAAGAGAGAATCCACTAGTGGATATGGCTTCACCTTGCCTGGAGGAGCAATTTAATGGAGGAGTATCAAGTAGTCTTGTATTGCTAACTCAACCATGGAAGTTGAGTATGTGGCAGCTTCGGAGGCATCTAAGGAAGCAGTCTAGCTTGGGAAGTTTCTTTCAGAAGTTGGAGTCATACCACATATGGACAGGCCGATTGTGATGTATTGCGACAACACTGGAGCAGTATCGCAATCAAAGGAGCCTCAGAACCACAATAAGAGGAAGCACATCGAGAGGAAGTACCACTTGATCCGGGATTTCATCCAGAGACGGGAAGTCGTAGTGGAACATATTACCTCAGAAAACAATCTAGCAGATCCATTCACCAAGCCTTTGGCTGAAAGAGTCTTCAAGAGACACTTAGACGCCAGAGGGGTGGGCACCTATGGACTTACCTAGTCTTAGAGTGCAAGTGGGAGATTGTTGGATTGTATGCCCTCTTAGACTAGGTTTCTAATTAAAATCAAATATTTTAATAAAAGAATTTATTTTCAGAAATTATTTGTGAATTTACTTTTTTGTTTGTGCACAATTTTCATTTGGAACAGACCCATTGTGTTTAAATAAGTGGTCCATGTGAATGGTGGTCTTTCACAGTAAGGTATGGATCACTGATTATTTAAACACATAAACTTTTGTTCTTAACCTATTGATGAGGCTGGGAATCTCATCATGTTTAGGTTATTATGTTATGAATTCCAAATGGGGAATGGCTTACCTTTAGCCAGTGAGTAGTCCACTCACTTCATGACATAAGCGTATTTCGAATACGTAGGATAGGACCCGTAGTAGTGGTTTCTAAAAGTACTATATGCTAGAAACATAGACTACTACCGCTACAGCGTGGACTAGTACTCTACGACTTAAGTATGAGTTGGTGATCTATCGAAGCTGGTAGCATGTACTTTGATTTGCTATGGTAGAGGTTCTATTGTAAGGCTAATATACTTGCATGTTGGGTATGTGTGACTAGTTAGTTAAGACAGACTTGTACAAGATAGTTTCTGCACTATATCGCCCCTTGTGGTTGTCCGAATAGTCTAAAATGTCCAGGGCCTTGGGAAACATGACTCGGATGTTTGCTTTAGGATAGCTCCCTTGGAAAGCGGAAATACTCCAGAAAGTAGTGGATCATTGGACTAGAAGCCTAAGGATGGTAGATGTCATTTAGAGGGGTGTTAGTACACTTCTTCCTCTCTAAATGTACGGCGATGTGTAGAGGGGTATTTTAGTCATTTCATCTGTAGGTTGGAGATTTTTCTAACGCAACATTGTCCTTGGGGTCAATATTTCCTTATGGTGATATTAGGAAATATTTAAAATGCAAAATACAGCTATTTTTATGGCAAGGGTATTTTGGTTATTTTAGTAGCCAAGCCGGTGTGTCTTTTGGTCTCCAGTATAGTCCGTGAGTCCTAATTAAATACGGGATAAAGAATTGATTTTAAATTAAATGTAATTTATTTTATTTAAGTAGCCTGATTTAATTATTGGGCTAGAATAAAATAAAGGTCCATGGAGAGAGAGAATTAATTAAATTAGTTTGGTGGGTTAATTAATTATTCAGGGCTTTGGCCCAGTTTGAATAATTAAAGATTAACCTAGGACTAAACTAATATAGACTTAATTAATTGGACTGGTTTATTTGGGCTGAAAATTAATTATTTATTAATTGGGCCATTTATTTGGTTTTAGTTAGATTAATTAATTAAGCCTAAAAAGGTTAAACTAAGAGTCCAATGACCCAATCCAGTTTAACCTAGGGTTTTATTTAGGTTAAATAGGAGGGAAAAAAAACAACGTTGTTTTTCCAGTGCTTCCTCTCTGTGAAAAATACCATACATTTTTTTCCTCTCCCTCTCCGGAAAATATTCTTTGGCCCCTAGGTTGTTTCACCAAAACGATATTAGGTAGGCCATGTACTGGAAGATCGAAAGCTAGGCGTTCATCTACATGCAAAAACGAAGTAGAAGGCTTGCAGGAATTGCACCAGAAGTTTCCACGAGCGTGCCTACCCCAGTTCCGCATATTCCAGTTCAGCTGATTTTGAGAACAAGAAGAAGAGGTAATGAGAAAATATTTCCCGCCCCCCCCCCCTTTTTCTTCTTCACGCAGGAGTGCTGCGTTTTTGTTGTTCCTGGGCTGTCTTTTTGGCTATGTTTCGCTTGCAATTTTATCTTCAGCCGGTGCCATCTGGTACGGAGTCCACGATACTGGTTCTGCTCCCGGAACTAAGTCGATGGTGAATTCCACCTCTCGGCTAGGAGGTAGAGAATCAAGCTCCACCGGAAACACATCGGGGAAATTCTTCACTACTTCAGTGTCCTCCAGAGTGCACTGGTCCTTCGGCTTGTTTATCACGTAAGCCAGGTGCCCTTGACACCCTTGCTTCAACAATTTCTGGGCTTTAGCCCCCGCAATCAAGTACTTACATTCTTTCACCCTCTTGCAATTAAATTCCAATACTTCACAACGTGGTCTGACGAACTGGACTGTCTTATTTTTACAGTCCATCCTAGCCCCATGCTGGGCTAACCAGTCCATTCTCAAAATCAAGTCATAATCCTCAATGTCTAACACTATCAAATCTCCCTCCAGGCTTTCTCTCCCTACATTAATTTTACACTCTTTTACATACTGATCCACTTGCATCATTTTCCCCAATAGTGTGCTTACCTGTAGAATGAAAGGTAGCTCCACTCCATTCCAACCCAAATAACATGCACACAACTTGTTTATATAGGAGTGAGTAGAGCCAGGATCAATCAAAGCATTAACGGAACGTCCTTGAATAGTGAACGTACCTTCTACCACCGTTGCATCGGCCCCAACTTCCTCTCTATTGAGAGTGAATACCTTGGCCTTCACTTGCGACTTCGGCGCCCCATTCTCGGATGCTCTCGTAGGGTAGGCTCGATTGGGTCCTAGGTTCTGAGCCGAGTTTCCTTGCCCAACTCGGTGTAATTTGGGACAAGAGTTCCTCAGGTGGTTCGGGTCACCATAGTGATAGCACTTCTTTTCATCACCTTTAGACCAACAATTCCTTTCGGTGTGGCCTTTCTTTGCACACTGTCTGCAGGATGGAAGATTCGAGGCAGGTCCATCTTGAGGGAGACGAAAACAGAGAGCATGCACTGGTAGCGTAAAAAATTAAACAGAGAAAAATAAAACCAAGCCTTAAAGGCTATACGGAAGTGTGAAGATCATACCTTTGCGCTCCTTAACCCTTCTAGGTTGAGTAAGAGCGGATTGAACTACTGGAATCGCCTCGCTTTACCTACTTGAAGAAGCTTCCGGTTGAACACCCGCTAGCCTTCTACTCCGCCTTGTTTGCATGAACGCCTAGCTTTCCAGCTCTCGGGATATTCCTCAACCTAACCTCTAGTCGGTGAACACAACAGAGAAGAATAATGGTCTCAAATCTCCTTGGTTCACTTGCTATTGGTTAGCAAAGCTCCACGGAGAAACCAAGAAGAGGGAGGCATGAGAGAGGGAGCTTACGTGAGGCTCTCTAGAGAGACGTGAGTCTTCTGTTGGGTAGGGAAAACTAGGGTTTTTCTTTTTCCAAAGTGTTGTTTATTAGTTAGCCAAAATTAGGTCTCTCATTATCTGATAAACATATCCACGGGATTTCAAAACACCCGAATGTTATCCTGAGAATCAGTTTGGCCTAACCCTAAACTCCTCTTAACCGTATCTGGAAAAACCCTAAGGTCCAAGCTATTGGGTCAGAAAAATATTTATTATTTTCCTTGGACCCAAAAGACCTAAAATAATAAACATTAATTATTTATTTCCTGGGCTTACATAAATAACCCAATAAATAATTAATGAGCCCAAATGAACTAAAATAATTAATCTTTAATTATTTAAATAACCCAATAAATAATTAAATATTATTTATTTCCTCTAGTTTAAGCTCAGGTTAATTTCCTAATTATTCATATTGGACCTTGGCCCTGAATAATTAATTAACCAAATAAAGTAGATAATTAATTTTCTCTCAACTCCTATTTTATTTATTTATTTATTTTATTCCAGTCCAATAATAAATTAGACTTCCTGAATAAAATAAAATAAAATAAAATAAAATAAAATACTCTTCAACTGAGACCAATTCCTTAACCCAAAAGTAGTTAGGACTTACGGACTATTCCGAGGACCACAAAGACACATCGCCTTGGCTGCTAAAATGACCAAAATACCCATACTATATAAATAGTTGTATTTTGCATTTTAAATATTTCCTAATATCACCATAAGGAAATATTGACCCCAAGGACAATGCTGCATTAGCAAAGTCTCCGACCTACAGGTGAAATGACTAAAATACCCCTCTACACATCGCCGTACATTTAGAGAGGAAGAAGTGTACTAACACCCCTCTAAATGACATCTACCATCCTTAGGCTTCTAGTCCAATGATCCACGACTTCCTGGAATGTTTCTGCTTTCCAAGGGAGCTACCCTAAAGTAAACATCCAAGTCATGTTTCTCAGAGCCCTGGACATTTTAGACCATTCGGACAACCACAAGGGGCGATATAGTGCAGAAACTATCTTGTACAAGTCTGTCTTAACTAACTAGTCACACATACCCAACATGCAAGTATATTGACCCTACGATAGAACCTCAACTATAGCAAATCAAAGTATATGCTTTCAGCTTCGCCAGACTACCAACTCATACTCAAGTCATAGAGTACTAGTCCACGCTGTAGCGGTAGTTGTCTAGGTTTCTATCATATAGTACTTTTAGAAACTATTACTACAGGTCCTGTCCTACGTATTTAAAATACGCTTATGTTATGAAGTGAGTGGACTACTCACTGGCTAAAGGTACGCCATTCCCCATTTAGAATTCATAACATAATAACCTAAACATGATGAGATTCCCAGTCTCATCAATAGGTTAAGAACAAATGTTTATGTGTTAAATAACCCGTGATCCATACCTTACTGTGAAAGACCACCATTCACATGGATCACTTATTTAAACACAATGGGTCTGTTCCAAACGAAAATCGTGCACAAACAAAAATTAAATTCACAAAAAATTTCTGAAAATAAATTCTTTTATTAAAATATTTGATTTTACATCAGAAACCTAGTCTAAGAGGGTATACAATCTAACAATCTCCCACTTTCACTCTAAGACTAGGTAAGTCCATTGGTGCCCACCCCTATGGCGTCTAAGTGTCTCTTGAAGACTCTCTCAGCCAAAGGCTTGGTGAATAGATCTGCTAGATTATTTTCTGAGGCAATATGCTCCACCACGACTTCCCATCTCTGGATGAAATCCCGGATCAGGGGGTACTTCCTCTCGATGTGTTTCCCCTTCTTGTGGTTCTGAGGTTCCTTAGATTGCGATACTGCTCCAGTGTTGTCGCAAATACATCACAACCGGCCTATCTATATGTGGTACGACTCCAAGTTCTGAAAGGAACTTCCGTAGCCAAATTGCTTCCTTGGACGCCTCTGAAGTTGCCACATACTCAGCTTCCATGGTTGAGTAAGCAATACAAGACTACTTGATACTCTTCCAGACAAGGTGAAGACATATCCACTAGTGGATTTTCTCTCATCATTATCCGCTTGGAAGTCTGAGTCTGTGTATCCTGTAGGAACCAAATCATCAGCCCTGTAAACCAGCATATAATCTCTCGTTCCCTTGAGGTACTTGAGAATATGCTTTACAGCTTGCCAATGAACCTCCCCTGGGTTTGACTGATATCTGCTAACTAAGACCACGGCAAAGCAGATATTTGGCCTAGTACATAGCATGGCGTACATGAGACTTCCCACAGCCGAATCATAGGGAATCCTACTCATTCTGTCCTTTTCCTCTTGAGATTTAGGATAGTCCTTCGAAGAAAATGACAACCCATGTCTGCAAGGGATTAGAGCTCCCTTGCATGAGTCCATGCTGTACTTGGCCAGCATCTTGTCAATGTATGTTACTTGGGATAACCCTAACATTCTCTGCTTCCTATTTCTAAGAAGCCTAATCCCGAGAATGTAGCTGGCTTCTCCCAAGTCCTTCATAATGAATTGACTAGATAGCCAAACCTTTGTAGATGACAATGTCCCTACATCATTTCCAATGAGTAGAATGTCATCCACATACAGGACAAGAAAAATCACATTAATGCCTTCAAGTTTCCTGTACACGCATTGTTCATCTTCGTTTTGAATAAAACCATAAGACTTTACAGTCTCATCAAAACGAATGTTCCATGCTATCGATACCTGCTTAAGTCCATAAATGGACTTCTTAAGCTTGCAAACCATATGTTCCTGGCCTTCAGCAATGAAGCCTTCCGGTTGGGACATATAGATGTCTTCGCTAAGATGGCCATTTAAGAATGCCGTCTTGACATCCATTTGCCATATCTCGTAGTCATAGTGACATGCGATGGCAAGGAGGATACGGATGGATTTAAGCATGGCTACCGGGGAAAAGGTTTCTTCATAGTTGATTCCCTCTTTCTGAGTATACCCTTTCGCCACAAGCCTAGCTTTCAAGGTTTCCACCTTCCCATCCGCTCCCCTCTTTCTCTTGTATACCCACTTGCACCCAATGGGTTTTATCCCTTCAGGTGAAGCTACAAGATCCCAAACCTGATTGAGGTACATAGACTCAATCTCAGCTTTCATTGCTTCATGCCATAGATTTGCATCGGCATCAGCAATAGCCTCCTCGTATCTAGTGGGGTCTTGTTCCTGATGGTCAAAGACCAGCTCAAAAGCTTCTCCAGTCCATCTCTCCGGAGCCCTAGACACTCCCCCACTACGACAAAGCTCCATTTGCACAGGCTCTTGAGGCTGTGCCTCTTCTTGTTCCACAATCGGGTCAGAAGAAGTTGATTCCGTAGATAACTTCTCCTCAAGTTCCAACCTCGTTGAACCTTTAGTGGAAGTACTTTGATCATTTTCCAAGTATCTAGCATTGGTACTGACTAGTACCTTCTGCTCCTTAGGATGATAAAAGTAGCCTCCTTTTGTCCTTTTTGGATAGCCAACAAAATAGCATAATTCTGATCTTGGTTCCAATTTGTCTCCCTTGATTAGTACATAAGCTGGACAACCCCAAATCCTGAGATGATTCAGACTTGGCTTAGCCCAGTCCACATCTCATAGGGAGTCCTAGGTACTGACTTGGAAGGCACCAAGTTCAGAATATATGCCGCAGTCTCCAGGGCATATCCCCAAAATGACACTGGAATAGTAGCATGGGACATCATGCTTCGGACCATTTCCATCAACGCCCTGTTCCTTCTCTCAGCTACTCCGTTCTGCTGGGGTGTTCCCGGCGCAGAGAGTTGGGATACTATTCCATGATGTACCATGTAGTCCTTGAATTCACCTAGGAGGTACTCTCCACCACGATCCGATCATAAGGTTTTGATTAATTTACCTGTTCGATGCTCCACTTCAGCCTTAAACTCTTTGAACTTCTCAAAAGAGTCAGACTTGTGTCTCATTAGGTAAATGTAACCATGCCTCGTACAATCATCTGTGAATGTGATGAAGTACTCAAAACCTCCCCTAGCTGGCGTAGACAATGGACCACACACATCAGTGTGAACAAGACTCAACACCTCCTTGGCTCTATCTGCCTTTGGTGTAAAAGACCTTTTGGTCATTTTCTCCATCAGGCAGGATTCACATTGAGGCCAACTTTCCAATCTCAATGAGCTCAAAGGCCCATCATGGATTAGCCTCTGAATCCTGGTTGAGTTAATATGACCCAACCTTAGATGCCAAAGGTATGAATAATTGATATTGGTCTTTTTCTTCTTAGTTAAAGGTTCAGACTGAGCGTTATTTGATTGGTTGTTAATAGGGTTTAAAAAGAATAGATTACCCATACATGTGCCCAGTACATAAAATTTCTCCATCTCTACTGATAGAAATACCAGAATGGAAAGATACAGAATATCCTTGATTAATAAGTTTTGCAACTGAAATCAAATTCTGACGTAAACCAGGTACATATAAAATGTCTTTTAAAACCACTATCCTATTACAATAAAAAAGAAGATCCAGCTCTCCCACTGCAAGAGCCCAGACTTGTGCTCCATTACCCACTCGAAGCCCATGTTCGCCCTTCCTGAGTCTTCTTATCTTCCTAAACCCCTGCAAGGAGTTACAGATATGATCAGTGGCTCTAGAATCAACAATCCAAGTGGAAGTTGATCCTACCATTGATATGGACTCTAGATAGTAAACATTACCTGTGGGGTTTTTCTTGGCCTGAAGATCTGGACACTCTTTTTTCCAGTGTCCCTTCTTCCCACACTTGAAGCACTTGCCCTTTGGTTTGTCCTTGGGCTGGGTCTTGGGCTGGGCTGCTGCATTCCCCTTCTTCCTCTTGACTTTCTGGGTTTAGGCCCAGTTCTTGAGGAAGAAGCCTTAGCAATCATGGCCGTCTCATGACCTTCTCCGCTATCTGGAGCTCCTTCATCAGTTCAGTTAAACTCATGTTCAACTTGTTCATGTTATAGTTTAACTTGAACTGAGTGAAGGAGCCCGGTAGAGATTCGAGAACCATGTCCACTTGGCTCTCGGGGTCAATGACAGCCCCTAAGATTTCCGCCTCCTCGAAAGCAGCAATCATCTTGAGCATATGCTCTCGGACTGATGCTCCCTCAGCCATCTTAGTGTTCACAATAGTTTGAAGAGCCTCCTGCCTTGCGGGCCGGCTCTTGTCTGTGAACATAGTTGCTAATGATTGACTCATGTTATATGCAGAATGCATGTGCTCGTGTTTTGACTGGAGCACATTAGACATGGAAGCTAACATATAGCAACGTGCCATTTCGTCAGCTTTCTTCCACGCCTTTTCAGCCTCTCGCTCTTCAGCGGTGGAACCTTCCCCGATAACAGGGCAGGTTTCGTAAAGGACATACTTATACTCCTCAGCTGTGAGTATTATGTCCAAGTTCCTTTTGCAGTCCACATAGTTTGGACCTGTTAACTTATTCTCCTTGAAAATAACAGCCAATGGACTAAAAGAACCTCCCACCATTTCTGAAAATCGAAAATAAAAGACGGAATTTAGTTTGTGAAAACCAAATAAAATTTGTGCACTGAAAATAATTTGGCTCTTAGGAAAACTGACATTGCTTCTTGGGAAGATTAATAGTTTCCTAAGCTAAGTGTATTAACCACCACAAATTAATTTCCCTTCTAGGTAATGGACTAGAGAATAACTCCATCGTGGGATGGCTGTTTCCTCTCATTTCCTATGGACATACCTCGCACTATAACCTCCAACGTGAGCTGGCCGATCATAGTACGTGCCCCGGATTATTAATTATATCATTCCATTAGATCTAGATCCTTGTGGTATCCCCATCCTATACGAGTTCACTCCCAAGGTGACGAGAGGGGATCCACGATCTTTAATGAGGACCGTGATAGAAGCCGTGGGGCCGTTGGAACCCCTCTCCCACTTAGTCTTTTAAAATAAAAGTTTTTCCTGGAAAAATATCCTTTTGAAATTTCCATTAAGTTCTTCCTTAACTCAAAAATAAAATATCTAAGTCCAATAAAATCTCTATGTCAAGGCTTATATCCTTTGAGAGATTTTCTCCATGGACTAATTTTATTTAAGTTAAAACTTAATGATTTCGAAAATTTTCCAATTAAAACTTTCTAGAGACTTTGGTCTCAAGTTTATTTGACAAAATCATTTTTCTAGTCCAAAACAAAACAAAATGGCTCTCCATTTTAATTTACAAAAATATCTAAATCCAATATATTTTCTATGTCAAGGATTAAATCCTTTGAGAAAATATTCAAGGATTAATTTTTGTACCAATTAAAATAACCATTTAGTTTTTGAATAAAAATATTTTTCTTGTCAAAAATGTTCCCAAAGACTTTGGTCTTTGAGAAAAAACACACATAGGTACATAAAAAAAAAATAGCATGCTTGAAAACAGTAAACGTTTTCATGCTTTTCTATTTTTTAAACCTAAGTGCCCAAATAATAGAATTAAACACATTAATTAATTAATTAATGATCTTGTTTAATCATAAAATCCCTTAGTAATATTTTTCATGCAAATATATTCCAAGAATATAAATATTGCAAAAATATTAACTTCGCCTGGTACGGGACCTAAAACGAAAAAGAAAAAAAATTGCAAAAAAATGGCTGGCGGTCCATTGTACCCGCCGCACCAGATCACCCTCAGGTGTGACCCTTGGACTTCGCCTGCGCTCGTGACCCGCGCCCATTTCCTCTTTGCGGCTGACCCGCGCTTCAGCCCGCTTGCTGCCCGGTCGAATCTCCTCTGACCCGTGCAAGAACCCGAATGCCAATTGCAATTCAATTGCAAATTTGCAATTGAATTTGGCTTCAATTTCCTTGATGCGGCTCGGCTTACGCGGTTGATAGTTAGCAGCTCCTCTCACAATTTCGGCAGCAGCTCGGCTCGGCTCCATTGGCTTAGGAATAGTTGTCTTCTTCGTTTTTTCTCCTTTCTCGCGCGAAATTTGCAGAAACCCTTTTGCTTCACATTTTACTCATTTCTTTGGCTTCTTTGGACATTTTTACTTACAAAAAACATCCAAAACAAAAACACAACCGCCTATACCCATTTAAATTAGGTTTACATGATTAAACTTCAAAGCCAAAAAAAATTTACAGCGTGCCTATGCTTCAACGATGAAGCTCACAGAGATCCTATCCCATACCAAAACAGTGAAAGATCATAGGTATAATCATCTTCTCCAATTTTATTAACTACCATGCTCCCTAAATTGATAAAAAACCAGTGGCTCTGATACCACAATGAGGGAGATGAAAACAGAGAGCATGCACTGGTAGCGTAGAAAATTAAACATAGAAAAATAAAACTAAGCCTTAAAGTCTATACGGAAGCGTGAAGATCATACCTATACGCTCCTTAACCCTTCTAGGTTGAGTAAGAGCGGATTGAACGACTGGAATTGCCTCGCTTTGCCCACTTGAAGAAGCTTCTGGTTGAACACCCGCTAGCCTTCTACTCCGCCTTGTTTGCATGAACGCCTAGCTTTCCAGCTCTCGGGATATTCCTCAGCCTAACCTCTAGTTGGTGAATGCAACAGAGAAGAAGAATGGTCTCAAATCTCCTTGGTTCACTTGCTATTGGTTAGCAAAGCTCCAAGGAGAAACCAAGAAGAGGGAGGCGTGAGAGAGGGAGCTTACGTGAGGCTCTCCAGAGAGACGTGAGTCTTCTGTTGGGTAGGGAAAACTAGGGGTTTTCTTTTTCCAAAGAGTTGTTTATTAGTTAGCCAAAATTGGGTCTCTCATTATCTGATAAACATATCTCCGGGATTTCAAAACACCCGGATGTTATCCTGAGAATCAGTGTGGCCTAACCTTAAACTCTTCTTAACTGTATTTGGAAAAACCCTAAGGTCCAAGCCATTGGGCAAAAAAAATATTTATTATTTTCCTTGGACCCAAAAGGCCCAAAATAATAAACATTAATTATTTATTTCCTGGGCTTACATAAAGAACCCAATAAATAGTTAATGAGCCCAAATGAACCAAAATAATTAATCTTTAATTATTTATTTCTTGGGCCTATATAAATAACCCAATAAATAATTAAATATTATTTATTTCCCCTAGTTTAAGCTCAGGTTAATTTCCTAATTATTCATACTGGACCTAAGCCCTGAATAATTAATTAACCAAATAAACTAGATAATTAATTTCTCTCAACTCCTATTTTATTTATTTATTTATTTTATTCCAGTCCAATAATAAATTAGACTTCCTGAATAAAATAAAATAAAATAAAATAAAATAAAATACTCTTCAACTGAGACCAATTCCTCAACCCAAAAGTAGTTAGGACTTACGGACTATTCCGAGGACCACAAAGACACATCGCCTTGGCTGCTAAAATGACCAAAATACCCTTGCTATATAAATAGCTATATTTTTCATTTTAAATATTTCCTAATATCACCACATGGAAATATTGACCCCAAGGACAATGCTGCATTAGCAAAGTCTCCGACCTACAGGTGAAATGACTAAAATACCCCTCTACACATCGCCGTACATTTAGAGAGGAAGAAGTGTACTAACACCCCTCTAAATGACATCTACTATCCTTAGGCTTCTAGTCCAATGATCCACAACTTCCTAGAGTGTTTTTGCTTTCCAAAGGAGCTACCCTAAAGCAAATATCCAAGTCATGTTTCCCAGGGCCCTGGACATTTTAGACCATTCGGACAACCACAAGGGGCGATATAGTGCAGAAACTATCTTGTACAAGTCTGTCTTAACTAACTAGTCATACATACCCAACATGCAAGTATATTAGCCCTACGATAGAATCTCAACTATAGCAAATCAAAGTATATGCTTCCAGCTTCTCCAGACCACCAACTCATACTCAAGTCGTAGAGTACTAGTCCACGCTGTAGCGGTAGTAGTCTAGGTTTCTATCATATAGTACTTTTAGAAACCATTACTACAGGTCCTGTCCTACGTATTCGAAATACGCTTATGTTATGAAGTGAGTGGACTACTCACTAGCTAAAGGTAAGCCATTCCCCATTTAGAATTCATAACATAATAACCTAAACATGATGAGATTCCCAGTCTCATCAATAGGTTAAGAACAAATGTTTATGTGTTAAATAACCCGTGATCCATATCTTACTGTGAAAGACCACCATTCACATGGATCACTTATTTAAATACAATGGGTCTGTTCCAAACGAAAATCATGCACAAACAAAAAGTAAATTCACAAATAATTTTTGAAAATAAATTCTTTTATTAAAATATTCGATTTTACATCAGAAACCTAGTCTAAGAGGGCATACAATCCAACACACCTGGTCCTGTCCGGGCTTGCTTCCCCCGGTTCTGCCATTGGTGATTGGCTGGGCGCTTGTAGGGTTGCGGCCTTAGGAAGTGTCCCTGCAGCTGCCTTGGTGGTTGGAAGGGTTTTGCTGCCATCCTACTATGATCCTCATTCTCCATTTGAGTAGCTGCGTCTACAGCCCCCGAATAGGTGGTCTGTGGAGTAGGTGCCAATGCTCTCCTCAACTCCGGTCTCAGCCCCTTAACGAATTGCCTCGTCCTATTCTGCTCAGTGTCCACCAATCGCGTTCAGTATTTGGACAACTGGGTGAACCGGGCTGTGTATTGGGCCAATGACATGCTTCCCTGCCTCAGATTCTGAAATTCATTTTCTCGCTTCTCCATAATCCACTGTGGGATGTACTCTGCCCTAAAGGCCTCAACGAAGTTGGACCACGTCCATTCCTGCTCGTCCGCTTCCCAGTCGTCTTAGACCTACTGCCACCATGCCCGAGCTGGACCTCTCAATCAGAAAGCTGCAAACCTAACCATCCGCTCCTCGATGTACTGGAGCATTGTGAATATGTCCTCCATCTACTCGACCTACTATTCTGCCTTCTGATCTTGTTCTGCTTCGCCCAGGAAGACAGGCGGCTGAAACTTCAAGAACCGTTCTAAGGCCTCGTCCTCACCCCTTGGGTTTCGCCTCTCCGTCATCGACTGCAAAATCTCGGCCATTTTGCTGAATGCCTGGCCCGTGGTCACATCAACTGGAACTTCAGACCTCGATCCCATATTCTGACTGTTCCCTTCACCCCGATTGGGTGCTTGCATCTGGGTTGTTTCCACTTCCGGTGCCACTTGATCGGCCTTCGGAACTCTTCCACCTGCTGAAGCTGCACGGCGCTTGGGTGCCATTCTAAACCACACCCCAAATGATAAGTGTATGCATGTAAGGTTCAAATCATTTTAGTTGCACATGCATTCATAGTCAAATATGTGTAATAGAAATCGAAGATAAATTTTGTCTAAGGAATAAATTCTCTTTCAAAAATGGACTTGTATAAATTCAAAATTTTGATAGAAAGCAGAATTAAAAATCCTTGACATCCAAGTTCTTGAAAAACAGTAAACAAATAAACATCCAAATCAGAATAACTCCTAGTTCTCTAGTCCTCATCAGAATCCTCATCATCAGCCTCATACAACTATCCCCCAGAGTTCTTAGAAAAATCTACCCCAACCCCGCTAGCAAATCCCTCCACAGGCTCCTTCCCAAGGTGCCTGAACTCTCCCTGGGCTTAACTCAGCTGGAAGAAAGGAGGAAAGAAGGCCTAGGTGGAGACTCATAGTCTATCTCCCCCGAGTCATCACTATCTGCTGCTAAGTCCACCTCGGGAATAGGAGGGTGGGGTTCAGGCTCCACTATCATCACCTTATCCTCACTGTCAGAGCTTATGTCTATCACCGGAATTGGGGGTGGCTCAATGATCTGGATCTCATCATCACTCCTATCCTCTATAGGGATAACTGGCTGAGGGGCAGGCTGGGGAACTGGAAGGTCCTCTAGGTATATAGGGATAGGCGGGTGCCACTGTTGCCCTTTCCTCGCGGTCCTAAGCATCCTAACCATCCTACAACATCAATAAGATAGGTTAGATAAAGATTTGAACCTAAATAAATAACATGCATACAATCATTATGAATTTGTTTTGGGTATTCTTGGATTGATTTCTTGGATTTATTATTATTATTATTATTATTACTATTATTATTATTATTATTATTATTATTATTATATATATATATATATATATATTGAGGATTATGACTTGATTTTGGGGATGGACTGGTTAGCCCAGCATGGGGCTAGGGTGGACTGTAAAAATAAGACAGTCCAATTCGTCAGACCGGGTGGTGACGTATTGGAATTTAATGGCAAGAGGGTGAAAGAATGTAAGTACTTGATTGCAGGGGCTAAAGCCCGGAAATTATTGAAGTAAGGGTGTTAAAGATACCTGGCTTACGTGATAAACAAGCCGAAGGACCAGTGCACTCTCGAGGACACTGAAGTAGTGAAGGATTTCCCCGATGTGTTTTCGGCGGAGCTCGATTCTCTACCTCCTAGCCAAGAGGTGGAATTCACCATCGACTTAGTTCCGGGAGAGGAACTAGTATCGCGGACTCCGTACCGGATGGCATTGGCAGAGTTGAAAGAATAGTTAGAGGAGTTATTAAGTCAAGGTTATATCAGACCTAGCGCGTCGCCTTGGGGAGCGCATGTGCTATTTGTGAAGAAGAAGGACGGCATTCTGAGGCTATGCATTGACTATCGGGGTTTGAATAACTTAACAGTCAGGAACAAGTATCCCTTACCGTTGATTGAAGAACTATTCAACCAGTTGCAAGGGTCCAGTTGCTACTCTAAGTTGGATCTGAGGCAAGGGTACTACCAGGTACGGATAAGAGAGGATGATATCCCCAAGACAGCCTTTAACACCAGATATGGACACTATGAGTTCGTGGTGATGCCGTTTGGGGTGACAAACACCCTAGCAGGATTCATGGACCTGATGCACCGAGTATTCCAACCCTATCTGGACAAGTTCGTAGTGGTCTTCATCGACGATATCTTGATCTACTCCAAGAGTCCGGAGGAGCATGCGGAGCATCTGAAGCTGGTATTGGAAAAGCTTCGGGAGCACAAGCTGTACGCCAAGTTCAGCAAGTGCGAATTTTGGTTGGACAGTGTGGCATTCCTTGGCCATGAGGTGACCAAGGAGGAAATTAAGGTAGACCCGGCAAAGGTTGAAGCGGTATCAGACTGGAAGTAGCCGAAGAGTATCATCGAGATCCGGAGTTTCTTGGGACTGGTCGGTTACTACCGAAGGTTTATCAAGGGATTTTCGACACTTGCATCACCAATGACCCGATTATTACAAAACGATGTTCCATATGTGTGGAACGAGAAATGCGAGAAGAGTTTTCAAGAACTGAAGCGCAGACTAATGACAGCACTGGTATTGAGTCTACCGGAAGAAGGCAAACCATACGCATTGTATACTGATTCTTCGAAAGAAGGACTGGGAGTACTGTTGATGCAGGACCGAAAGGTGATTGCTTATGCTTCCCGGAAGCTTAGACCTCATGAAGTCAACTACCCCACTCATGATTTGGAGCTGGCAACTATAGTGTTCGCCCTAAAGAAATGGCGACACTACCTGTATGGAGCCGAATATGAGGTGATCACTGATCATAAAAGTCTGAAGTATATCTTCACCCAGAAGGATCTGAACTTGAGACAGCGAAGATGGATGGAATTCTTAGAAGAATACCGATGCCCGATCAACTACCATCCCGAGAAGGCCAATGTTGTGGTAGACGCCCTGAGCAGAAAGGTTGGGATGGCCAGGTTAAGAGTGTAGGAAATACAAGCGGTTTTGGATGTGTTGGACAGAAGGGTGGAAGTGCAAGATAAAGGAATTGTCATCAGCAATTTGAAGTTGGTGCCGGACTAGAAGAAGGAAATCGTGGAAGCTCAGCAAAATAACGCCGAGTTCTAACTTTTCAAGGACAAGGAGCTAAAGCGGCCCGGCAATGAATTCCGTCTAGACGAGACGGGAGTTCTACATTTCAGGGATCGGTTGTGTATACCTGGAGTGCAGCAATTAAAGGACCGAATTTTAGAAGAAGCGCACAAGAGCAAGTACGCCATTCATCCGGGGAAGTCAAGATGTATCAGGACTTAAAGAGAGCCTATTGGTGGCCCGGACTGAAGCAAGATATGGTCAAGTATGTCTCGACCTGTCTCACCTGCCAAAAAGTCAAAGCGGAGCATAAGAAGTCAGCCGGACTATTGCAGCCATTGCCAGTGCCGGAATGGAAGTGGGCAGAGGTGACTATGGATTTCGTCACCGGGCTTCGCATGTCAAGGACTCAAAAGGACGCCATATGGGTAGTGGTGGATTGACTAACCAAGTCGGCCCATTTCATACCAGTGAATATGAGGGACTCGATGGAGAAGCTGGCCCAAACTTATGTTCAAGAGATCGTTCGACTGCATGGAGTGCCTTCTAGCATAGTGTCAAATCGAGACCCGACGTTTACATCTCGTTTCTGGGGAAAGATTAAGTAAGCAATGGGGTCGAATCTGAAATTCAGTACGACAGCGCATCAGTAGACTGATGGGCAGTCAGAGTGGGGGATACAGATATTGGAAGATATGCTGAGACCCTATGTTTTGGACTTCGAGATAAATGGATAGAGTGTGTACCATATGCAGAATTATCATATAATAATACCCATCAAGCTTCGATCGGGATGGCACTGTATGAGGCTTTGTGTGGGTGCAAATGTCAGGTACCGTTGTATTGGAATTGGTCCGAAGACGGTCATGTGAGCAAAACTGGAGAAGTATGTGTCCAAGAGATGTTAGATAAAGTGAAATTGATCAGGGAGAGGCTAAAGGCGGCACAGAGTCAGCAGAAGAGCTATGCGGACAACCGTCGAAGAGAATTAGAATTTCAAGTCGGGGACAGCGTATTTTTGAAGTTGACGCCGAATAGAGGAATTTTGAAGCATCCAAAGGGTAAAAAATTGAATCCGAGATATTTGGGGCCATTTTCGATTAAGGAAAGAATTGAACCGGGAGCTTACCAATTGGACCTGCCGGACGGGTTGACGGGTATCCGTGACGTGTTTCATGTGTCACAATTGAAGAAGTATAATGCAGATCCCAGTCATGTATTAAATGATGAACCGTTAGTATTGCAGCCCGACCTGAGCTATGTGGAGAAGCCTATACGGATATTGGACCGCAATTTGAAGACTCTCCGGAACAAACAGATACCAATGGTTAAGATTCAGTGGGAGCATCATGGCTCACAGGATGCCACATGGCAGTTGGAAGAATGGGTTAAACGGAAGTATCCCGAGTTGAAATAGAGGTATGCTTGAATTTTAGGACGAAACTTTTCTAAGGAGGGGAGGATGTAAAACCCCAGTCAAAACCAGTCTTGGAGTAAGGGGGGTTGGGATGCATATCATACTTTATTGTATGTTTAAATATATTTTTATATGATTTTCTGTGTTTTGGATTTGAGATTTATTGTCTTGAAGGGTTGGTTGTGGGTATTGCTTGAGAATGGCAAAATGATAATTTTACTTGAGGTGGAAAAAGGGAGATAGCTTGAGGATTGAATAGAAAATATTTTTTTTAGAGGGGAAATAAGAACAAGAGTTGTTGTGGTGTAGTGGTTAGAGCCTTAGAATTAGTTCTTGAGGTCTTGGGTTCAAATTCCATCATAGGAGCTTTAGCTTGGTTAAATTTTATTTTTGCTTGGGAAGTAATAATTTCGGCTTTATGTGCTTGGAGTACGGAAGAGAAGTTGTCCTAAGAGAGACATGTTAGGAGTATCCTCATTCTACTCCTTTGCCCTACACGAATTTCCTAAGGGGAATTCATTTCCCCTTGATCTTTGATTTTCCTTATTTCTCAACTCATTAGTTTGATCAAGTTGTTCTAGCCATTTCCTTTCCAGAAACTTCATTAATGTACTGTGGTTTTGTAGGATCAAAATGTCTTAGTGAAAGGCATCTTATGGTTTGAAAATGTGGAAGAGTTGTGGGAGATTCCAAGAGGATAAATCCCTCCAGTGATCTTGCTAAAAATTCACTCTAGCTAGGTTCATTTCCCTTCATGCATAGAACTGAAAATTTTCAGCTTTGTGTGCCTTCAAGGTGTCAAAATTCTTAACCATTATTCCCTCCCAAATGCTGCCAGAAAAGCCCTTTTATTCACCCTAGAATCTGGATTTTTCTGGCTATTTTCGGACTGCACAAAAGTAGTGCAAAACCAGAAAAATTCCTGTGCAAATCTCAGCTTTGGAGATCCAAAACCAAGCTATTTTCTTCTAGATTTTGTTCAGCACCATAGCCATGTTTTTCCTCCATGAAGAAGGCTAGAAACCAGCCTTGAAATCCCCTAAAATTCCCCTTCAAAATCTCTGCAAGCTGGCTGGAAAATGGCAGCCGAAAAACTGTCCAGGAATTCCAGCCTAGCGAAAATCCTGTGCAGTCTAACTGTCCAGCTTCGTTTCCTAATTCTCTCCCAGCTGAAACCCCATCCTTGTTCTGCATAAAATTCCCTTAAACCTTCATTAACTGAGCTCCATTATCTCTCTTAAGCTTCTGCACGAAATTCAGACATAGCTGCCCGAAAATCTCTCCAACAAATCCCTACAATCATGCTTGATTGATTACCAAAATTCCAGCCACCTTGGTTTAGCAACCTTCCATATAGTATCCCTCAAAGAACCAGAATTTTTCTTCACCATTATGCTCCTTATTTTCGGCCACCATAAGCCTCCTTAAACCAGCTTTCAATCAATTGAAATACTGCTCAAAACAATCGGCCATGGCAGACTTCCAAAGCTCTCCAATAATAAAGATATTCTTGAATATTGATTTTCCAATTTGCTTCTTAAAAATATTCTTCAAGGATTTTAACAACTAGCCTTTCCTTTTCCCTTCCAAACCAGAGAGCCATCTTCCTAAACCCTATAGAAAATTCTGCAGCCCTAGTTCTCACAGAATTTCGGCAGCTGCAAAATAAAATATCTCAAATCCCTTCAACCTTCAAGAACACACACAACACACCAAGAACACCTACTCCTTCCTCTCACCTAATACCCCTCCAAACCACTTCAAACCTTCTCTAAAATTTCTATATTTAACCTACTCACTGTCGTGAGTCCATCAACACCATTCTTAACATTAAACTCCACAAACCAACTTGCCAGTTTGGATAAAAAACCAGAAAATTCTGTGAAGGTTCAAGAACACCTTCAAGGTAGGTTTGTTCTAACAACTTCATCTTCACCAATCTTGATCTCTAGTGAAAATATATATGAATAAACATGCCAATGGTCTCTCTCTCATGGCCGGATGGCTTCTTCTCCTATGGCCATGCTTTCTCCATCTTCCTTGGATGAAGCTAGGCATCTAGGAGTTGAGATCCATTCTAAACTCCTTCAAGGTATTCCTCAACCAAGTAAGTCCCTTCAATCTTTCTTTTAAATTCTAGATTCATGTCTCTAGGATGATATTGATAGTATGTGGATTGTGATTGGATTTGAGTATGTATTGTTGAGATTGAAGCATGAATATATGTATGATTGTGAAGGAGATGGGATTTATGCATGGAAGGTTTATCTTGGTTGATTGAATGATGATTTGGGGTTTGATGCATGTTTCCATGTCATAGGTAGTATTTGTGATGAAGTATGCTAGAGATTATGCCACATTTGGTGAATAGGATATATATTCATGTTGGATTATTGAATCCATGATCATATTTATGCCAGTAGAGGTTAGATCATGTCTTGATAAATTTAGATCTATGCTTATATGCATGATTTGGATGATTTGATGAATTGAAGGATTGTATATGTTCTTGATTGTGGTTAGCCATAGAAATTTGATCATGATCTAGTTGTCCCTAAGCTAATTTTTATTTCATGAATAAAATATTTAATAATATAATTTTACTAGTAATTTTGAAAAACCCTAGGAAGGGTAGATCTGGATTATTATATATAATAAGGATATTTTAGTTAAATAAATAATAGCTTTTGCTAGAAAAATAATATATATATATATATATATATATAGATATTACTTAAAATAATGAAATCAAATAAAGCCTTTTATGGAAATAATTATAATTAGTAAAATATTTATTACTAAAAGTTTAATTATTATCTTTTAATCAAAACCCATTAAGAATTTATTTATTATTGTTCAAGTAAGACTCATTAAATCTATTTTCAACTAATTTTAGCTATCGATTATTTTCTAACAACTAAATTATTAATAAATCATTATTTTATTTAATACTACGTAGGACTCTTGTCGAATAAACTCTAAATTTTTCTTAGCAAGATTTAAACTTTCAACTTATTAGAATTTATTTCCAAAACCATTAATTATTTTAAATATCAAATTAGGCTCAACTTATAAACCTATTTATTTATTGTTTGGCCTTAGAGCTTGGGACACTAGGATCATGGTAGTAGTAAGTTGAGTTGATTTAAAATTGAGAAAGTGGATTGTGGCTCGAAATTGATTGTGATTTGTATTTGCCTATGCGGGGTTAGGTCAGCTGTTGGAGACCTTTATTGTGAGCAAGAATAAGGTAAGCTCGTGCATAAAACTTGATTGATGTGAAATGTTTATTATGGCAAGCCAAATGTAGAGTGTATGGACACTCATTTATGTAAAGGCAATTGAGGGTTGAATTCTTTCTTATTTCAAACAATTGAATTATTTAAAGAACAATGAGCAGATTTAATCAAACTCAAAACTCTTTCTAAAACTGATTTTGACAAAGAATTTGGAAACCCTTAAATTGCCATTTTCATGTGGAACAGTGTTTTGTTCATTTTATCCCAAGTAGGAAACGTCGTTGAGTACTCAATAAGGGTGGACTACTAGGGCTAGTATTTGAGGGGTTAAGGTAAGTCTCTCAGTAGGTGGCCACCTCTGAGGGGGTGAGTCCTTCCCGGAAAAGTCGTCAGTCCAGTAGGTCATGTCGGTCCAAGCTAGCAGCGTTCTTTTCAGTCAAGTGACTGTGTTTTGTCGGAATGGACACCCGGTTGTTGTTTAGGTATAGAGAATGAGGAGTATCTGGCCCAGTAGGCCGATCACCTACTTTTGTCAGTCTACACAAAGTGTGGCATTCTGACCGGTAGTATGCACAAAGTGTGGCATGCTGACCATGCGGTTATGGGGCCCAACGTGTGTTAACCCATGACCATTTCTTTTGAGTGGTTGATTTTATTGATTATTTATGGTTGGAAAAGCCAAAACACCACTCTTGCTTTTGACTAATATTTATTGCTTGCCAGTGATCTCTTATAAAGAATTTTATACTTTGCATTCACGAACTGTTTTCTCCCGACACTTAAGCACACACAGACTTACTGAGATTTCTGTCTCCCCACCAATTTTACCATGATTTTAGATCGATCCTGCTATGGGGATGAGTAGCTAGATATTGCCTGCTTTGGGAGAATTTTCTGATGATTTATTTTTGTGTAAAGTTTTGGGAAGATGAGCGTGGATAAATTTTATTATGGATTTGTTTTTGGTATTCTCGGATTTATTCTTGGATTGATGTTTATTTTTGGGATATAATAAATTTTAAGTTCAAGTATTTTTTTTTACCTTGCTGTTTTATTTGTGTGACCTAGTTCTAAAGACCCCTTGTCCTTTGGACGGGGCGACATCCCCGGCCCTGGCGGGCCTAGGTAGTGGGGTGTTCCAAGGCCACTACCAAGCTAGCAACATTGCATGAAAGGTGCTTGAGTCTGGATTTTATTGGCCAACACTTTTTAAGGGCTCTCATAAGCTTGTTCAAAATTGTGATAGGTGTTAACGTATAGGTAATGATAGGGCCAAAATTAGTCATATTTTTTTGCTAGTTATTTGAGGCTCTTTTGTTATACATTCTATTCAATAACTAGTCATATTCCTTCATATTTGAGATTTTACCCTTGGAAAGGTATTTTGTGCATTATTTCAGATTTTAGGGGTAAAACAATGCAAAAACGTCGTAAAACAGAATAGAGGCGGTGTAGGCCATGACAGAGGAACTGGCACTGGCCATGTGTTGTTGGCATGAACTGCGATGCGATAAAAAATTGTTGAAACAAGACCGGAACAGAACCAAACTGGCACCGGCACTAGTAGCCAAGGCGGCACCGGCTGCACTCTGGACAACATTGAGTGGAAATTAAGAAAAAATCAGCGAATAACGGAAGAAACAGAATACAACCGACACCGGCTCTAGAAGCCAAGGTGGTGCCGGCTGTGTCCTGAGGATAAGATAGAATCTTGATTTTTCTATGCGAGTTTTGATAATATGTGGAATTTTAGTATCTTTCCACTTCTACTTAGCCAAGAACCTTACACTAATACGTTTAGGCACTTCCTAAGCCTATAAATAGGTGGAAAACATAAGAGAAAATGGGAGAATTCATAGATCATCATAGAAAATCACTCAAATCAAATGAGAAATTCTTCAATTCAAGGAGGGCAGTGCAAGAAGGTCTTCAAAGGAAGAAGAAGGAGGCTTGTCTATGAGTGCTTTTTTTTACTTTGTTTTCTTTTTCTTGAACAATGATATATTAATTATTTTATTGTAATTTGACATTGTTTTAGGTATTCATGATTTTTAGAGTTATTTGATCTTTTGACTAATTAATTATTTTTCTTGTTATTTAATTACTTGTGCTTATTATGAGATTAATTGGTTGTTTCTTTCCATTAACTTGCTTGAAAAAGAGGTTGATGTTGTTGTTAATTCATTAGTTTCATATTTGTTGTCTCTTAACTTACTTGAAAAAGAGGTTGATTGTCAAGAACAGAGTAATTAAAGGTTAATTGATGTCTGCCAGAATATGGATTCATTGGTTAATTTCATGTTTTAAGTTTGCCAGAATATGTAAATTTAATCAAGGATTGTGTTTAATGCATCTTTTGGGTGAATTCGTTGAGATAGGATATGTGATGCTAATTTGTCTAGAAGATAGTGATTTCATGGATTGAAAAAGAAGCGAGTCTATCTTAATCCTTCAAGATACTAAGAGAAAAATCGGTTATGATAATGATTGGGTTCTTTAAGATCATGTTTGTCAAAATAATGGTTCGAGTTACATACTTCTCTATCCTTGACATGTACATATTCTTTTATTTTATTTTATTGTTCTTTTTATTTCCTTTTCACTTTATTGAGTTGGTTAAACAATGAGAGAAAATGGATTAATGCATACTTGTTCCTTGAGGATCGACACTATTTTGAACCCTATGCTATATTAATGATGAGTACGCTTGGTCATATGTGTAATTTGGGGTTAACATTTCAATTTAAACTTGATTGGGAATGTGCTTATTTTTATATGATTTTTATACCCAAATCCGAATACATCAAGTTTTTCGCGCCGTTGCTAGGGAACAATATCATGAAAGCTTGGATTTTGTTGATTTAACCATGTGAATATGTAAATATGTAAATATGTAAATTTGTAAAATTGTTCATTTTGCAGAAATATGCCATCTCTTGTATCATGTGTATCTATGTAATCTAATTTATTAACTGTGACTTAATTGACTAACATACTTCATGTTGTACTATAAATACCACTAACTTTGTTGTTTAGGTAGCTTGTAAATATATCTAGTATGTGTGTGTGTGTGTTTCTTTATTTTTTCTATTCTTTGCTTTTACCTTTTTGTTTTTTTTCTTTGTTTTTCTATTTTTTTGGTTTGTTTTTCTCTTTTTCTCTTTTTGTTTGAGGTTGATGTCATCATGGACAACTATTTTTGGGTACAAAATCAAAGGAGTTACAATGATGCTAGATTGGCAAGATTACAAGCTCGCATTGATGTTCTTAGTGAGACATCATTAATAACATTGGTGAATTCTTTTGTTGCTAATATAAATTCATCTATTCAGTAGCATGAAGAAGTATCTCAATGATTGAACTGTCAAAGAACACAACTAGCCAAGTTGGTTGAGGATGCCATAAAGGCCCATATGCTTGAACAAGAGAATATCCAAGGAAATGAGAGAGGACATGAGGGCCAATTGTCCAATGTGGAAAGGGAGGTATTCAATTCTACTTTACGTGTTAATAATTCTAATCTCTCTTTATCACGTGATTTTTTTTAGGTTTCTCTCAATTCTTGGAAAATAAGGGTCCAAATGATGCTGTGTTAAATTTATCATGCCTCAAGGAGTTGGATCTTTCAACGCTATATCATAAGAAACCCTTTGAGGATGTTGACGAATTTTACCCTTCACCCCAATTTCAGGGAGGTAACTTAGTTTTTGTAGACCATGCCTTGAAAAGTAAGGATTTCTTGATCTCATCTTTAAGAACTCAAATACTAAGTTTAAAGGGGAATTCTAATTATGAACATTCTTTTGAAGGGATAAAAGGTTATTTCAAGCTTGATACATTCTTTAGAAACCATGTGCACTTATATGTTGACAAAAATATTTGTGTGTCTAAAGAAATGTTAGAGAAAGAGGTTTATGTGTTTTGCTTTAGTAAGAAAAATTATTTTCATAAACCTTTTATTTTTCAAAAACCTCTCTCCATTCTACATTCATCATGCCTATATTCTATTTTAAGCTTTAATTTTTTTTCAAAAGGTTTGATGAGGAAGCATGATGAGTGTGAAAAGTTTTTGTTGTATTTTTATTTTAGTCCTTTTCTTTAGTTTGTTTTTTTAATTTATTTAGGTATGTTTTTATTTTATTATTATTTTCTTTGTGCTTTTATTTATGTTTTGTTTTATAGGAATAAAGCCCTCTTGGACAAGCCCTTCTCTTTACCTCAAGTTTGGATATCTATTGGAGCATTATTGCACTTGGGAAGTATTACTTAAACTTTCTAACCCATTATTATTTTTGGTCCCTTTGGAGATACTTTCTTGTGTGTATATTTTTACCAAGGAGGACATTGTCCAATTTAAGTATAGGGAGTGGTTTGGTGATATACTTTATCCAAGTTTTTATCAATTAACTTGATGTTTTCTTAGTATTGAGCTACTTTGAAATATTTTGAAATTGAGAAATAATTTTATTTTGAGCACAAAGTATGGGAGTATTTTCTTTCTTCTCTTTTCCCCTTTTACTTTTGGTCCCGTGGCAATAGTTCCTTACTCTATTTATTTGGCCATTGCGGACAATGTCCAATTCAAGTGTGGGGGAGTGGTTAGAATGGGAATTCTTCTATGCTTTACTTATATGCTTTATTTATCTTGACATTCTTCTTTGAACCATTTGAGCAGATTTTTCAAAGATTTTCTTTGAGCTTTTAAGATGTATTTTTAATACATGTCTTTATGATGGAGTATAGAGCATATATTCTAGATCATTTATGGCTTATGTATGACTTTTTGCACGCACTTGGATGAAGTAGTTCTTGATCAAATGCTTTACATTGTTCTTAAATCTATTTTTCTACTAAAATTCATGGAGCATTCTAGAACTTACTTGAATACCTCTCGAGGTGAAATAAGAAAGACATTCATGATTTAATTTAGGGATGATGGTGATAGGCCTTCTTTGGATAGTTTGAGCTTTTCAAGCCTACCTATTTTTATATTATTCCTAGTGCCTATTTTGAGCCTACATTAGTAAATTTCTTTCTTAAAACCCGTTATCATACTTTGTCCATTACTTCTTTATGAGAGTTGAGTAATTCTTCCAAATCTTTATGCTCTTGATGGATAAAATTACATGAAGGAGAATGTTGAGAGAGAATACTTGGAGAAAGATCATGACTCGTTACTTTCAGTCATGCATCAATAGTTGTGTTGAGCTGGAAAAAGAAAGAAAAGAAAGAGAAGAAATAGAGAAGAAAGATTGGAAACAAGAAAAGAAAACAAAAAGCTGCCAAAAAATAAAAAGATGGAAAGAAACAAATTGAGAAAGAAAAAAACAGCAGCAGTGAAAGACAAAAGAAGAGAGAAGAAGGAAACAAAGTAAAGAGAAAAATTGAACGAAAAAGAAAAGAAAGATCACGAGAGGAATGGTGAGTGAAGCTGTAAAAGTTGAGTTCATATCAAGTCTGTGACACCATTGCTGAAAATTCAAGTGATCTTGTGAAAAATAGAGAAGAGTTGATGAAAGGAAAAAAAAAAAAAAAAAAAGAGAAGAAAGAGAGAGAAAATACAAGATTTGCTTGAGTTGAACTGTAATTGCTAAACAAGGTTATGGGTTTTTATTGATTTTGGAATAGGAGAGCAAGAAGAGTTTGGAAATTATTGATACATTTTGGTTATCCTTTTCTTGTGAAATCTCATCTTCTTTGCTATTTGATTCTCTTATATCCTTCGTTTGACAAGCTATATTACAAGCCTTTAGCCTTACATTACAAGCTTGAAAGTCCTACTTGACCTATGTAAAATCATGATATGTCTCTGATGAGTGGAGAGAGTGTATGAAGAGTAAGCTTATAGAATGCATATTCTTTTTGAACTAAATTCTTCCAATGGTTTGAGAATATTGTTAAGTATTGAGATAGTTCTACTAAGTCATTATTCACTTGCATTTGTTGTGAAAGATGTAGTAGCATGTGTTTTATGTTCTTGAATGAAGGAAGCATTGAAGATATTGTTTTGAAATTGATTGAGTGATTGATGAAACCTTGTGTTTTCCTACTTGTCTTTGATACTTTGCTTGAGGACAAGCAAAGAGCTAAGTGTGGGGGAATATGATAGTACCTAAATTAGTCATATTTTCCCTAGATATTTGAGGCTCTTTTGTGATACATTCTGTTCAATAACTAGTCATATTCCTTCATATTTGAGATTTTACCATTGGAAAGGTATTTTGTGCATTATTTCAGATTTTAGGGGTAAAACAAAGCAAAAATGTCATAAAATAGCATAGAGGCAGTGTAGGCCAGGACAGAGAAATCGGCGCCGGCCATATGCTGTTGGCACGAACTGCGAGGCAACAAAAAAATATTGAAATAGGACCAGAACAAAACCAAACCGGTGCGGCTCTAGTAGCCAAGGTAGCGCCGGCTGCACTCTGGACAACATTGCATGGAAATCAAGAAAAAATCGGCGAACAACGGAAGAAACAGAACACAACCAGCACCGGCTCCAGAAGCCAAGGTGGTGTCAGCTGTGTCCTGAGGATAAGATAGAATCTTGATTTTTCTATGAGATTTTTGATAATCTGTTGAATTTTAGTATCTTCCCACTTCTACTTAGCCAAGAACCTTACACTAATGAGTTTAGGCACTTCCTAAGCCTATAAATAGGTGGAAAACATAAGAGAAAATGGGAGAATTCATAGATCTTCATAGAAAATCACTCAAATCAAATGAGGAATTCTTCAATTCAAGGAGGGCAGTGCAAGAAGGTCTTCAAAGGAAGAAGAAGGAGGCTTGTCTATGAGTGCTTTTTTTATTTTGTTTTCTTTTTCTTGAACAATGATATATTAATTATTTTATTGTAATTTGACATTGTTTTAGGTATTCATGATTTTTAGAGTTATTTGATCTTTTGACTAATTAATTGTTCTTCTTGTTATTTAATTACTTGTGCTTATTATGAGATTAATTGGTTGTTTCTTTCCATTAACTTGCTTGAAAAAGAGGTTGATGTTGTTTTCAATTCATTAGTTTCATATTTTTTGTCTCTTAACTTATTTGAAAAAGAGGTTGATTGCCAAGAACAGAGTAATTAAAGGTTAATTGATGTCTGCCAGAATATGGATTCATTGGTTAATTTCATGTTTTAAGTTTGCCAGAATATGTAAATTTAATCAAGTATTGTGTTTAATGCATCTTTTGGGTGAATTCGTTGAGATAGGATATGTGATGCTAATTTGTCTAGAAGATAGTGATTTCATGGATTGAAAAAGATGTGAGTCTATCTTAATCCTTCATGATACCAAGAGAAAAATCGGTTATGATAATGATTGGGTTCTTTAAGACCATGTTTGTCAAAATAATGGTTCGAGTTACATACTTCTCTATCCTTGACATGTATATATTCTTTTATTTTATTTTATTTTATTATTCTTTTTATTTCTTTTTCACTTTATTGAGTCGGTTGAACAATGAGAGAAAAGGGATTAACGCATACTTGTTCTTTGAAGATCGACACTCGTTTGAACCCTATACTATGTTAATGATGAGTATGCTTGCTCATATGTGTAATTTGGGGTTAACATTTGAATTTAAACTTGATTGGGAATGTGCTTATTTTATATGATTTTTATACCCAAATCCGATCACATCTGGTAATCTTTTTAAATCTAGTGAGATGCCATTATAAATTTTCAAGCTTGTAAAATATTTGATTGTTGGGGGATAGATTTCATGGGCCACTTTCCTAATCTTTAGGTAACAAATACATCTTAGTTGCGATTGATTATATGTCTAAGTGGGTTAAGGTGCAAGCTTTGCCAACTAAGGATACACGGGTTATAGTTAATTTCCTTAAAAAGCTTTTTACCTGGTTTGGTATACCTAAAGTACTAATTAGTGATAGGGAAATACACTTTTATAATAGCCAAATGAAAAAGGTTCTTAAACACTTAGGCATTATCTATAAGTTTGCTACCCCCTATCACCGGCAAACAAGTAGCCAAGTTGAGGTGGTGAATAGAGAGCTAAAAAGAATTTTGAAAAATGTGGTTAATCATACAATAAAGGATTAGAGTTTGAAATTGGACAATAGTCTTTGGGCTTATAGGACTATTTTCAAAACTCTTATAGGTACAACCCTCTATAGATTAGTGTATGAGAAGTCTTGTCATCTGCTTGTGGAAATAGAACATATAGCTTATTGGGCAATTAAACTTGTCAATTTTAATCTTCAGCTTGCAGGACAATGGAGATTGCTTCAATTGAATGAGTTAGAGGAATGGCATAATGATGCCTACATTAATTCTATAATTTACAAGGAATAAGATGAAACTATGGCATGATAGGCACATTCGTTCCCCCCTCCCCCCTCGGATTTCAAAGAAGAGGATAAGGTATTATTGTTCAATTCTCAGTTTAGACTTTTTCTAGGTAAGGTAAAATCAAGGTGGTCGGGGCCATATGAGGTACATAGAGTTTGTCTTTTTGGTATTATTAAGGCTTCTCACCCAACTAAGGGGATTTTTAAGATTAATAGAAGTCGAATTAAGCCGCATCTGGGTGAAGAGCTTAGCACTTTAGAGCATCTCGATGTCACACTCCATGATTCATGACCTCTTCCTCCTTTTGTCTCTCTCGATTTCTTTTTCTTTCTATCGTAGTATTTCCTTATAGTTTATTTTCCTTTTATAGTTTTATGTTTTTTATGTTTCTTTTGTTTTTTTATAGGTACATTCCACAATGCCCTTTGTGATGGATTTACCTATCTTGCGGATACTACTAAGCTATAGAAGTACTCTATTTTCTTATCTTCTTCCCTCTATTTGTTTTGGTCCATTGCCTTTGCTTTATGTGTTCTATTTTTTGGACATTGAGGACAATATCCTGTTTAAGTGTGGGGGAGAGTTTTGGATTGGAAATATATTCTATATATTCTATATGTTTTATTTTTTGGGCTAAAATTTTTTGAAACTTTTCATATTTTTTAGGTTTTAGTTACTTTGATTTATAATAAGGTTGTGATTATCTTTCTTACTTGGATGTGATTTTTGTCATTCAATTGATTAGATTTTATAAACAGTGAATTGGTCTATTGGATTGGATATGTTAAATCTTGAGAATTTAAGTTAATATTTTGTTATGATTGGTGTTTGAATATTATTTTACTCATCTACTATGAATGTGGATGATGTCATGAATATAGGGAAAGTTATTGACTAATTCTTGTGTTATAGATTTAAATTTGCTTAACTTTGAGTGATGAATAAGGAATGTGAGGAAGTTAGAAAAACAATGAGTGAAAAAAAAATCATAGAAAATTGAGTTGAAAAAAATGCTCTCATTTTTAAAATTTTATTGAAGATCTTTTATTGAAAAGGGGGTTAATATGGAGAGAAGTATTAAGTATTGTTCGGTGCACTTTCTTAAGGCTATCCTGAAGGCAAAAAGGAAAGAAAGAGCAAAGTAAGAAAATGGTGAAAAAATGACGAAAAAGAAAAACAATAATGACTATAACGGGGCCAATATGGTGCAAGAAGAGAAATCCATTTACTTGAGGCTATCAATTTCCTAAGTCATTGAAAAAAAAGAGTGGAGTGTCATCCTTAGATCATCACTTGAGTTGTGCAATTTTGAGTTTATAATGCTTGAATTGGTTAGATAGCTTGCCTTGTATGATTTATATTGTCTATGTTTTTGCTTGAAGGGTGAAATAATTTTCTTAGACTAAAGTATAAACTTGCTTAACTTGACTTCAAAGGCCTTGCTATGTTTGATCTGATGCATTAATCTGCAAATATTTTCATGGGTTTGAAAGAATGATAAGATCATGTCTAAAGTTTGATGGAGAATTGTAGCTTTGTTATAGTCAAAATTTTTGAAAGTTAAACTGGTGTTGTCTTATTTTTCCTTATCTTAAATACTTTGCTTGAGAACAAGCAAAGATTTAAGTATGGGGGAATGTGATAGGGGCTAAAATCATCATCTATTTCCTAGTCATTTGAGGTTGTTTTATGATACATTTGATGTAATAACTAGGTATGTTCCTTCATATTTAATATTTTACCTTTGGAAAGGATTTTTGGTGTTTTTATGCAGAATAAAGCAAGAAAAAGGCAAAAACCCGACGTTGGACTGAGCACGGCCGGCGCCAGCAGTTCACATCATAGTATGCGGTGGCCCAAGATTGGAACAGGGGAGAAAAATAGAAAACACAAAGTAATATCGGGGGCTAAGTAGAGCATGACCGGTGCTGGTCGTGAGGGACTGGGCTAGCCCCGGCCTTAGGCTATGCAGAGGCGGCAACTTCTCCTTTTTCACTTGAATTTGAGAATTTCCTAAGATTTTTTGTATTTTTTTTAACTTGTGCTCGGCCTAGAACTCTTGGAGAAAGATTTTTAGCATCTTGGGAGCCTATTTAAGCAAGGAAAATGCAAGAAAGACAGAGGAATCCAAGGAGTAAAAGCTGAAAATCCATAATTGAAAAGGAGATTCATTACTCAAGGAGCATGTTTAAGAAGGACTTCAAGGAAGAAGAAGGGGGCTTGTCTATGAGTTCTTCTTTTACTTTTGTTTTCTTTTTCTAGAACAATGATATGATTAATTTTTTCATTGTAATTTAACATTATTTTAGGATTCATGATTTTGAAGTTAATTTAGTTCTTTGATCAATTAATTATCATTCTTGGTATTTGATTACTTGTTATTATTAAAGAATTGATGAATTTAGATTTGCTTCTAATTGACTTGGAAAATGATGTTAGGAGTTGATTAAATTTCATTGATTTCATATTTGTTATCTCTTAATGGACTTGAGAAACAAAGTTAAGAACAAGAACCAAGGTAATCAAAGATTAGTTGATTTCACTAAGATTATAGGGTTATTAGCTAATCTCATGATCATTATCGCCTAGACTTTAGGGATAATTGTTGAGGAATGAGTTTAATGTATATTTTGGTTATGTTAGTTTGATTGAAAAATCTACTAATTTAATCATTAGATAGTAAGTCTATGACTTGGGAAACGATTGGATTCTATCTTAACTCCTTCTTGATGCTAAGATAATAATTGATTGTGATCATTGTTAGTGTTGTGTCCTAGAGGCAATCACTCGTACATTGTATATGACACATTTTATTTTAATAAAAGACATTATTTATCTTACAATTTCTTTGTTTACTTTTAGGTAATATAACTGTTCGATAAAGTCCCTAGTACAACACTGTGTTAAGGAAATCATGATAGAGATCATGATATGAGATTCCTACTACAATGTATAGTGTTAGTGCTTAAATAGTCCCTAGTCGTAGTATTAATAAGACAGGATATCATTAATGCGTTAAGACTAGCATATGTTAGATTTCCTAATTTGATCAGACGGTGGTTCTTATATCCGTGAGTATTGAGATATTCAAAGTTAACACATGGATGCTTGTTAATGGAACAAGTTCATTGGATGACCTAGCTTTGAGATAATCACAGGGATAACTATTTAGTGCCAGTGATATAATCTCAATATAACAAACGTGCAAGTATCCCAAGACTTGAGATTTCTAAGGTACTTTGTTTGCTGAGCACTGTACTTTGATTTCAATCTCCGGAGCTCGATCGAGGGCCGCCTATAGGATGGATATTGGGTACATTGTGAGGTAATGGAAAGTAGTTGAGAGGGTCAATAAAGGATTCACCACTCCTAATAGTAAGGGCGAATATCTCACGGCCACTTGTAGGAATTACTACTCTAGAAGTCCTTGGCCAAGGCGATTGTGTATTGGAAATAGTTCTAATTGATACACATCTAGAGTAGTGGGTTCTTGGTACAAGTACTATTGTATTCGGGTCAGAATTAATTCTGGAGGGAGTTGGCACTAATTCCGTACTCCAAACCGAATGAGATATTGTATGGTGAAAGAAGTTAATTGCACTGAAGTTTGTTATTGAAGGGTTCATGTCAAGCCACTTGACTTCCTGGACTCTTGGGTGGTAATGATGTGTTGCTAGATATCGCTAATAATATGAGAATATGGGTTTATTAATTGATGAATTAATAAAGCAATCCTGATTAGAATTAATAGAATTAATTCTAATTAATTATGAATTATTAATCTCAAATACGTTTGGATTAATTCATGTTTGCTACCAATTGACTGGGAAACCTAATAAGTCACACACAATAGAGGATTATATACTCAAGATGTTCTTTGATAACATAGTGGGGTTAATTGAGAGAAAGAGAAGTTGTTGTGGACAAATTATAATTAGTTATAATTTACGGTCCAAATAATAATTGTGAGAACTTGATGTTTCCAATTACAATTAGGAAATTCTAATAGGATTAGAATTCTCAGTTTTAGAGGATTTTTCAGTTATATATATGATATAATCAAAACCCTAGCCTAGGTTGGAAAAACGGACACTTTAGGCAACACACAACCTTCTTTCTTCTCTCTCTCTCGATTGTTCTTGAGAAACAACCCTAGCCGCCACTTAAATTTTCTACTAGCATAGAAAACTTCTTGCTTGAGTAGTCCTCTGTGTGGATTACTGTTAAAGATAATCACACACTGTGATTATAGTGGTTAGACGTTCAACTCTCATGGAGTTTGATCAAGAGGATTGCTAGATCGCGCCTCGACTTGAAGAAGAAATTTTTTGTTCTTCAGACTATCAAACAAAGGTAAAAAGCTATTACCTTTATTATCTTTATGTCTTGTTTTCCACACATATGCGGGTCCTGGGATGGTATCTCGTTTTATTTTTCGCTGCGCCGTATAGGGTACGAGCCTGAGATACCCAACAATAATTGCTAAGTAATTCATGATCATGTCTTCAAGAATAATTATCTAACTGCATATCCTTTTCATCATTGACTTGTATATACTTTTCTTTTCCTTTTTATTCTCTTATCACTTTATTGGCTCGGTTAATGAATGAATGAAAAGTAACTAATAGTAGTTGTTCCTTAAGGATTGATATTCGTTAATTTCATATGTGTAATTTGAGAATTAATATTTTCATTAAAACTTGGTTAAAGATGGACTTCAAATTGTATGATTTTTATATACCTAAATGCTATGCATCAGCTACTAAAGTGCAATAATCTGAAATGGATTCTCTCATACTTTGACCAAAGGCTGCTAATGTGCAATAATCAATTGAGAAGATGACCAGGTACTCTTCAGGCTACCAAACCACATTGCAATAGCTCAAATAATATACACAATGAGCCACACACTAGTTATATTTTCTCAAGAAACATGAAAGCATTTGATATCAAAATGTTTTATGACTAACACCAAGTTGAGGATCTTAATTAAATAAATATGATCTCCATCACAATAGAATACATAGTGTACATTGCATACTACTATTGCCATTAATATTGTAGAATAGATAAAGCAACAAAATGCAGAAAGTTTAAGATTACTACTCAACAGAAAAGAGATTGTGAATACAGTTTCCTAGAGCTATTTTTACTTGTTCCTATAATTCTCCAAACTCAGCCATTTAACCTTCCATATCACTTCTTGATACAAGTAAATTGCAAGTGTTAACAAATAGGAAAAATAAAATTACACATGTTGTTTTCCGTGATTAAGCATGTAACAGGAGATAAATATGTAACTTTGTACTCAAAATTCATATTGCCTTTTTTTTTTATTTATGCTCTATATATGTGTTTCTACATATGTGCATATGTGTATCTGAGTATAAATGGTGCTTCTTTTGTTTTTGTATAGGCTTACCATCAAGGGAGAGTCTAATGTCACAAATTCTACATGGGAAAAGATGATGGCAAACATTTTAATGTTCTTCAAAGTATCAAAGTTACTAAATAATAAAGTTACGAAATTAAATCACATGGGTTAATTGAATGGGAATTTCATCATGATAAGGATATTGTATTATGAATTTCAAATGGGGAATGGCTTACTTTTAGCCAGTAAGTAGTCCTCTCATTTTATAATGTAAGCCTATTTTGAAAACGTAGAATTGGACCTGTAGTAGTAGTTTCTAAAAGTACTGTATGGTAGAAACCCAAACTTCTATGGCTACAACGTAGACTTATACCCTACGACTTAAGTATGAATTGGTGGTTTGGCGAAGCTGGAAGCGTATATTTTGATATACTATAGTTGAGGTTTTATCGTAGGATCAAAATACTTATATGTTCGGTATATGTGATTAATTAGTTAAGACAGATTTGTACAAGATATTTTTTACACTATATTACTCTTTGTGACTGCTCGAATGATCTAATAATCTAGGGCCCTGGAGAACATGATTTGGATGTTTGTTTTAGGGTAACTCTCTTGGAAAGCGGAAAGATTCTACGAAGTCATAGATCATTGGACTAGAAGTCTAAGGATGGTTGATGTCATTTAGAGAGGTGTTAGTACACTTTTCCTCTCTAAATATACGGTGTTATGTAGAAGGATATATTTTTCATAATATCTGTAGGTCGGAGACTTTGCTAATGTAGCATTGTCCTTGGGGTCAATATTTCTTATGGTGATATTAGAAAATATTTAAAATACAAAATACAGCTATTTATATAGTAGAGGTATTTTGGTCATTTTAGTAGCTAAAGCGATGCATCTTTTAGTCTCCAAAATAGCCTGTAAATCCTAATTAGTTTTGGGTTAAGAAAAAGTCTTGAATAAAATGGATTTTATTTTATTCAGGTAGCTTGGTTTATTTATATGGCTAGAATAAAATAAAAGGTTTAAGGAGAGAATCAATTAATTAATTTAGTGGGTTAATTAATTATTCAGTGCATGAGCCCAATTTGGATAATTGGAATTAAACTGGGCCTAAACTAAAGTAGACTACAACATTGGATTAGTTTATTTAGATTGTATAATTAATTATTTATATGGCATATAATTGGTCCTAGTTTAAATAATTAATTTGGCCCAATAGTCTAAACCAAAGTCCAGTAGGCTAGGCTCAAGCCTGTTTAGCATAAGGCTATCTATGCATGCTTGCTGTAATACATGAAAGAGAGTTTGAGTTGGTAAAGAAGTTTTTGAATAAGGGAATAATGGACTTGAGATATAGTCAGTCTCTGGTATTCAAAAACTACAGAAGTTCATCTATCTTCAAGCTCTTGATTCTCTCTAGGTTTTCTCGATGTGTGTTAACAAGATTTTTCCGTGGAGATACAAAAATTGAGAAACGTACTTTCTTGATTTTGCTCTTTAGCATTTATCAAGAGACTTGATAGACTACCATGACCCAACATCTTTCACCTGTTGAAATTGGGTAGTGGACATATTCTGGAAGATTGGAAGCATGGTGTTCATACCCAGATGAAGCTGATGTCTTGCGGGCTTTGATCCAGAAGCATCCATGAGTGAACCATTGGTAGGTCAACCAATGTCAATTTAACCTAAGCATTCAACAGAGTTTAAGAAACGCAGACGTATACATTTTTTAAAATGGCTTTCACTATTTCTATGTATGTGTTTTTCATTGTGTTTGTTTTGCTTCTAAGGCTAAGATCCATCTTCACATAGCTAAACCCTAGCAAAACAACGAGGGTTTAGCTACGGTGGTAGTTACATGATTTTGTGACATTGCAATGTTTATAATTTGCTTTGTGTCTAGAAGATTTATGATTAAGGTTTTGCTAATGTTGTTTGTATAAATGAAGGAAATTGTTGAGTTCAATGTTGCATAGAATTGTTGAATGCCTTTGTGAGTTGATTGGACCTCCAATGAGGTTATTTATAATAGTTATGACTAAAGTGCCTTGATTGTGAGTTAGGAATACTAAGGGTACAAATGGTTACCTAGTACCCTAGGATGATAGTAAGAATTTCTATGTGAAAAGTTCATATAGGAATTTGATTTATATGTAATCTATATGGTAGATTTGGTGGATGTAGAAAGTTGTGGGCTAAAGAATTAAGTTAAGGTTGTTGATTTTGCTAATTTGGACGGAGGTAAGTCTTTGCAACTAATGAATTCTCTTTTGCAAGAATAATTTATAAGACTTATGAGTCCATGTATTACACTACAAATATTTTATGTAAGACACATTTATGCACATACCCTTTGCTCTAAAAAAAAAAAAAAAAATTCATGGTGCAAACTATGTTCAAACGAATACATTATGGAATACATCGTGAACAAAATATTTTAGAAAAATGCTTATGATTGAGAAACTCATTCAATTATATTGTGAAATGAATTATTGTACAAGCTAGCTTTGGAAAAATGCCTTTGTTTGAGAATTGAATTATGGAACAAGTATATATACTCATGATATGCTTACACATCAATAGTTTTGTAAAGTCTTCTTCTAGGCATTATATTTATCAATGGAGCCATGCATTAAATGTTTTGAAAAGCATATGAACATTAGATTTATGCATTGTCATGCATGTAGATATTACAAAAATCATGGTATGAACATTATTTGTGATGGCTCCAATTATTATTGCTTTTACAAGGAAAATTGTGAATAATAAATGATTATGCCTTGAATAAATTGCTGGAATGAGTATGCAAATTTCTACTCGATATTTTTGAGAAAAATATGATTTTGGATTTTAGACTGGGGTTTTTGGGGGAAAGGATGATTTTGGATTTTAGCTAAGACGAAAATTGAAAATTGAATTTTAAACTAGAACACATTTTGGAAAATGAAATTAGAATTATTCCTTAAAGGAATAGTAATTATTTTTTAGCCAATTAAATAGTGTCTAGACATTGAGTATTCAATGGGTGAAGCCTTAATATTAGCTCGTGTTAGATTGAGAGAGACTTCTAGTAGGTTGGTCATCTCCGAAATTTTCTTTTTTCCGAATGGGGCGACAGTACTAAATGTTGAGATGGTCCTCAACTAGTAACTCAATCTCCAAAAGGAGTCGGCAGACGGACATAGGATAGCCGAGTAGAGGAGCGTAATCATTATATGGTAGTATTGTAATAATACTGAAGTGATTATTACATGACAATATCTTACTGATATGAAGTGATTACTAAATTGCATATCTTAACAATATTGATGTGATTGTCGTATGGTGGTATCGTGGTGATATTGAATTGGTTGTATAATAAGTCTTGATATTTCAATTAAGTTTATGGTTTAAGAATCAATAAAAATAATGATAATATTCCATGATTGTGTTGTAGATAATTTACCCGACAAAAATATTTTGCCAATGTAAATGAATTATGCATTGTTGGATTTTTCCCTATAATTAATATTTATTTAGAAACACATAAAGACATTTGGAACTTATTCATACCAACTCAAAATTATTTTGCCCATGCATCATATCATGTATTATAGCTGTCACAAATTATACTACAGGACTTACTGAAATTATTATAATCTCACATGATTTTCTAACTATGCATTTAAGGTAATGTCAGCTTATTAACATTGAGGAGTTAGAGTTATCCTTTGTAATAGTGATGGTTTTGATGCAATATTTATTATTACATTTTATTGGGATAGTTAGAAATTTTACTTTGGGAGAGTTTAAGTCTATGTTAGAATTTTAATATATTCATTTGAAATTCAAATTTTTTGAAGATTTATTTATTTATTCATTTTTTCATACCTCACTAAAAAGGCTCCTGGTTTGAAAGTTGGGATAATATCCCTGGCCTTTTTAGACTACGTATATAGTAGGGTGTTACAATTGATATCAGGACCTAGAATTGGACTGAGCTAAGGTTTGGATTAGGTTAAGTTTTGAGTTGGGCTTATGTGGTTATGTAGGTTTAAATCGTTAAGTACTATGAAATTTATTAACGATATAAATTGTCCTTTATGAGTTTTGGAATTTTAGGTATGGTTATACTTATCCAATTTGGTCTTCCTTTAGAGGATGACTTTGATTGTAGTGCTTGGTTGGATAATGATGAGTCAGTAGAAATAAGAGGCAGGTTTATACTTATACCTCCAATTAATCATATTTTTGGTGAAGTTTGACCCAAAGGGCCCTGTAGAGATAGGGAAATGTATAGGTTAAAGGGAACATTGTAAGTTTAAGGATGTAAAATCTTGTAGGTACAAAGAGTTAGGTATGATGATTAATTTTGTGAGGTCTCTTATGACTATTTCAAGCTTCTATTTTTTTTATTATTCTAATTTCAAATAGGTGGATAGAGTGGTGATATAGGGATAAGAATAATTTACTTTAGGCTACTAAGATATTAACTTATGCCATTAGAGATTTATAACTTTTGTTATGATTGAAATTTATTTGTACATATTGGGAAAATTATTTAGAAAGTCCCATATTTTGTATGAAACCATATGATTTTGTGCAAAGTCTATGGATTTACACGATAACGATTATTATGTCAAATGTTTCTACATGGTCAATTGTTTGTTGAATATGATATATATATATATATATATATATATATATATATATCATTTATGTCATGAACCTAGATTATGGATATATGGATACCCTACTGTGAGGTGTGTGAAACTTTTTAATTTTAGTTTTAAGGAGGAAAATATTTGTGGAGAAATAGATGCCGCCTCGACGTTAACCCTGCTCTCGTAATTGTGTTGTTCCTACTGAAAAGTATAACTCATGAAGGTGGGCCGATGAGCGCAAAGCATATTAGTGGTAATGGGATAGAAATAAATGAGAACTTTGAGCCCAGAGTACCTAAGGTACCTCCCTGACCTAAGCTATCAATAAAATAGCTAAGGTATTCCAAGCATTGACAGAACAAAGATATTCTAGAGGGGAAGATGAAGCTTTATAAGATTCTTGAAGTTTCAACCACCCCTTTGTTTGGGGAGGAAGAATAGAAGCAACAGCCGAGCTTTGGATAGAGTAGATAGATGATATTTTTTGTGCCTTACAATTCTCAGAAGAAAGAAAGGTTAAATTTGCTTCATTCAAGTTGAGGGTCCCACTAGGGATTGGTGACTATGGATGATGAATGATTGGGAAATGATGGGGAAGGATTGGACTTAGGATCATTTCCTGAAAACATTTAGGAGGGAATTCTTCCTATAGTGGATTGTGGAATAATGAGAAGATGAATTTCAAAATCTTAAGAGAATTTGATAGTGGCACAGTAGGCAACACATTTTAATCTTCTCTCAAAGTTTTGCCAGCATCTAGTTGACACAGAAGGAAATAGATCTCGACAGTTTACGAAGGGGCTGAGGTAAGAGTTGAGAAAGGCCTTGGAATCCTTTCCTCCTACTACCTATGTTGTTGTAGATGTTGATCGAGAATAAAGATAAGAATAGGTTTGCTAGAGAGACTCCATTCTCAAACAAGCAATTTCATGCTAAAAAAACTGTTGGACAACAATGGGAGCACAAAAAGAAAACAAGCAAGGACCACGTCAACAGGAATAGCTCTAAAAGCAATTACTTCCAATTAATGTAGAAGGAAGGGACATAAGGAAAAGGATTATATGTTCAAAGGTGCAAATAAAAAATATTTTAATTGTGAAAATACCACTCATCTGAGAGATAATTATCTAAATCTACCTTATTTCAATCCAAGAAATCCTATCCCACCACCATACCCAACGAGGTAATACAACTGAAACTAATGGTGGCAACAATTAGAGACCCTAAGAGAAAGCCAAAGTATTTGCACTAAATATAGAAGAAATGAGAATGGATACTATTGCAACAGAAGGTATGCTCGCTACTATGATGTAACTGTGTTGATGGATTTTAGTTTTACATATTCCTGTATAAGTAATTATGCGCATGTCGTTGGAAATAGAATAGTTCAAAACTGCCATTTACTTTGCTAAGTAGTACCCTTTGGGAAAAAATTGTGCAAACTGGAAATATTAGCAAGGATAAAAGATTGAGATGGAAAAAGAAGGATTACTTAGAGATCTTAACCTTATGCCTTTAAAGAGTTGAGACTTCATTTTAGACGTGGATTAGTTGTTGTAATATAATGATTTAGTAGTTTGTAGAAGAAAAGTTATACGATTTATTAGGCTTGAACAAGATGTAATAGAATTTAGAAGGATGCCAGTGAAAGAGTTGAAATATCTTGTGCTCAGGGCTAAGTCTTGGAAATTTATCCATAAGGGTTGTCAAGGGCACCTTGTCTACTTGATGAAAAATTCAATGATCAAAACACACTGAGGGAGTTGTGGGACAAGAATACATCCGATCTCATCGTCGCAATAGAAAGCCCCAGTATTATTTGAGAAGAGAAAAGATGGGACCCTAAGGGATTATTGAAAAACCTTTGGGGGGGGGGTGGTGAATAAGATTTTTTGCCCCAAAAAAAAATCTCTTAAAAAATTTGTATTGAAGGATAGAGATGTTCTTTGAATTTTCTTGACCAACAACACTTGCAACAACAAGAGCTTTTCAGAATGACTTTGAGAAAGATCTAAACTCAGAATGAGGTAAATGCATGATGCAATTAATGCCGAATTGAAAATGGATTGGTAAAAACCTTTAAAGATATCTTTTAAGGAATTAAGAAAATCTGAGCTGGGACGATCTGCGGCTAATCAGAAAATAAATTCCAAAAGTAGATGCAGAGAAATATAACACATGATTTATAGTGATTCGATCTACCAAGATCTACATCCATTACCTTAAGTTCACACTTTAGAATTTTTAACCAGATTTTATTCACCAAACTTAATTGTATCAATCTGTGCCAAATACAAGAGAGGATACCACACTTGATTTCCCAAAACCTCTTAATCAACTAACAAATCAAGGTTCACTCCTAATGGATTTTACACCACAATCTTGATACACAAAGATGATTGAAGATAAATGAAACAAAAGTGGCTCACTTCTTTAAGTATATATACAAGAAGAATAAGCTCAAACACTTTTACCTTTAAAACACAATTTGATTTCACTTTGAAGCACTTTGATAAATGAGATTTTTGCTTTCTATAGAGCAAGAGTGTTTCTTAGAAGGATAGGACAAAAATCTACTTTCAAATTGAGTTTTAAAGCCTTCTATAGAGACATAAAGTAGAGCTCCAACGCCTATTTTTCACTATCAAATTTACCAGCATTTTGGACTAAAGTTTTGGACGATGGTTGTGAAACCCCACCAAAAGCCAACCTTAGGGTAAGGGAGTCAGGATGCATATCATATTTCTTTGCATGAATATACATATATATATATATATATATATATTTGAATGATTTTATGTACTTTAGAATTATGATTTATAGTCTAGAAGGCTTAGTTATGCTTATTGAGTAGGATTGGTAAAATGGTAATTTTGCTTGAGGTCAAAATAGGAAGATAGCTTGAGGATTAAATAGGAAGAATATTTATGAAAGAAAATAAGAACAAGAGTTGTTGTGGTTTAGTGGTTAGAGCTTTGGAATTGATCTCTAAGGTCCTGAGTTCAAATCCCATCATTTAAGTTTTTATCATGATTATTTTAATTTAAGGTTGGATTTTTCGTCCCATGCATTCCATAAGTAAAAATAGGAGTGTTGTCCTAGGGGAGACATGAAAGGAATGTCCTAATCCTATTCTTATGTCCTAAAAAGAATTTTTAAGAGATTCATGTCCTTTTTATTTCCTAGCTTACCTTAAATTCCTTACCAATTAAATTTGTTCAATTTATCCAAATCTATGTTTTAATTCCAGAAAATTCAGCAAGGTTTATTAGCATTTGAATTTTGAAAATGGCTCTTAGAGGTTAGAGATTTGACTGAAAATAGGGAAAGAGTTAAGGAAGGATCCCAAGAGAAATTAATCTCCATGGTTAGACCTTCAAACTCCACTCCATAGTGTTCATTTTTTCCATGGAAGAAATCTGAATTTTTTCCAGATTCTTGGACAGCCTAGCTTTTGAAAATTTCAGCCATCTTTCATACTCAATTGCTACCAGAAAAATGGCCAACTTATTCAGCTTGAAGGCTGAAAATTCTTTTGCTAAAACCAGACTGCACAAAGCTGTGCAACCCAGAAAAAATTTTGGGACACCTTCGATACATAGCAGGCCAAAATCAAAGCTGTTTCTTCTGCCCTTCAAACCAGTAAATTACCTCTACTTTTCCTCCATAAAGAAGGCTGGAAACTAGCCTTAAAGGACCCTTAAATACATCTCCAAACCTTCTGCAAATTGGCTGAAACATTGCAGAAAAACTGCATAGCAAATTCCAGTAAACAATTCGAATCTCAACCAGAAAAAAATTCCAGCCTGGCTCTTTTAAAGTCTTGTCCTAAAATTGCCTCAAAATTCTATGAGTTAACCTTTGTTCAGCCATGGACTGATCTCCATTACCCCCTCCACTGACCTTGCACAACTAGACTCCATAGCCACTCCTCAAATTCCTCCTACAATCACTCCAATCAAACTTCTATTTGAAGTTCAAAAATTCCAGCAATTGCTCCATGAAAACACCCTTGGATTAAGCTTCATAACCAGAAATTCTTCCCACCATTGAACTCAGAATTTCAGCCAACCTTATAGCTCCTTCAACCCTCATCCATTTCAACAAAACACAGCAAACCAGCCGGTTCCACTGTAGCTCCAAGGAACCTTCATCAATCAAACACCATTACCAAATCTTTTACTTTAAAACACTCCTTAAATTTCTCCATTTGAATTTCAAACAACCAGATTTTCCTCTTCCCCCTAATCTGAAAATCAAAATCCTAGAACTCCCTTAATCATTTGGCCAACCCCTTCAGCAATTCGTCCAGCACTTTCTCTCAAATTCTCTCCATTTTCACCAAGAACACCAAGGACACCAAGAACACACACTGCATTTCTTCAATCCTAAGACCACTCTAAACACCTCCAATCCCTTCCAAAAACTCCAGAACATGCCTACATAGCCCCTAGAGTCTATTTCTGGATTTTATAACATCAAATCTCGAAAAGAAAAATTTACAATTGGATCAAAACTAGAATTTTTCTTGAAGTCTCAAGAACATCATCAAGGTAACCAAGAACAACTTTTGTTCATCTTCTTCCCTTCAATCTTTAACATGACATACTAATACTCTCTCTCTCTCTCTCTCTCTCTCTCTCCTAAAATGGTTGCTACAACCATGGCTATTTTCTTTCCCCTCACTTGGACAATTCAAGCCTCCTAAGCGTGTAGATCTTCTTAAATCTTCATCGAGATAGTCATCAATATCAATCAAGTATTTCTCTTTAACCTTTCTTTTAAATTCTGGATTCATGTCTCTTAGATGTTGATAGAAAGGGATAGAATATGATTGGGGATTGAGTATATGCATATGTATAAAGGGGTGGAGATTGAAGCATGAGAATGATTAATCATGATTAAGCTTTATGAAATTCCTGGTGGATCGAGGCATGTTTTTCATGTCTTAAGAAATTATAAGTGTTTAAGCATGCTAGATGTTATGTCACTTTTGGTGAATAGGATATTATGTTCTTATCTTCATTGAAGCCATGAATAAGATTATGCTTAGTAGATATTTGCCCATGTGATAGTAGGTATAGATTTAAGCCTTTGTTCATGAATAGAGTAGTTTGTTGATTGATGTTGGAGTATATGCTCGTGATTCTTGTTAGCAATAGGAAAATTATGATCATGACCTTATGATCCTAAGTTATTTTAATTAGCCAATTTTATTGCGTTAATTAAAATTAATACTATATTTTCCTCCAAAGATTTCGAAAACCCTAGGTAGTTTTGGAATTGGAGTATTAAATGGAATAGTAATATTTTAGCCAAATAAATGTTGTCTTTTATTAAAAACAATATATAAATATTTATATATGATAATAATAAATAAAACCTTTTATATAAATAATAAAAATTGGCAAAATATTAATGACCTTGTAGGCCAGATATTCATAAATTTATTTAGGTTGAAATTTATTTATTATTAACTTTAGTCATTATTTTCTATCTATTAATTTTTAAATAAGAGGTTAGTAAAAATTTATTATTTATTTTTCTATTTAAGAATTATCATTTATTAATATCATCTAGGACTTAGGATTTTTCAACAATTAAACCCTAGTTTATTTATTAATAGCAACACTCAAGATTTATTATTTGAACCTATAACTTCTTAGTAATTATTTTACAACCTCTAGTTATTTTAACTTATCAAGCTAGTCTTATTTTATAAAATCCTATATCATCTAACCTTAAAGCGTAGGACAATAGGGTCATGATTGTAATAAGTTGAACTAGGATTATTTATGAAAGCAAATATTGCTTAAGTATAACCTTATGGGTTAGGTCAGCTTTGGGAGATTCTTGAATTTGATCAAGCAAAGGATCAAGTAAGGTCCTACATAAACTTATTTGATGACAAAAGATTACTATGGCAAACTAAATGCGAAGTGTATGGACACTCATTCTGTAAAGGCAATTAAGGAATGTTTCCTTTTTATTTCAGTAAAGTAAATTATTTGAAAATTTAAACAAGCAGTTTTGCTCAAATACTAAACTCTTTCTAAAACTCAACTTTGACAAGAATTTTAGAAACTCTTAATTGCTATTTTCAAATAAAGTAATGTATTATCAGTTTTTCCCAAGTGGGACAATCATCGTTAAGTACTCAATAAGGGTAGACTATAAGGACTAGTCTTTGAAGGGTTAGGGTAAGTCTCTCAGTAAGTGGCCACCTCTGAGGGGTAAGTCCTTTCCAGAAAAGATACCAGTCCAGAAGGTCATGCCGGTCTGAGCTAGCAAGTTTCAGTCATGTGGACTGTGTGTTTCCGGAGTGAACAACCGGTACGTTTGGGTGTTGAGAAGGAGGAGTATCTCACCAAGTAGGCCGATCACCTACCTTTTGTCAGTCTGCACAAAGTCTGGCATTTTGACCGTTATATGGTTATGGGGCCCAACGTGTGGTAACACATAGCTACCTATTTGAGTGGTTGTATTTATTGTGCACATGTATGGTTTGAAAAGTAAAACGCCACTCTTTATTTTTAACCATATTTATTGCTTGCCAGCACTTTCTCTTTCATAATTTTTATAACTTGTATACATGAACTGTTTTACCTGAAACACTCAAAGCACACATGGGCTTACTGAGATTTTTATCTTATCACCTTTTATGCCATGTTTTCAGGTCGATCCTGCTGTGAAGATGAGTAGCTAGATTTGTTGCCCGATTTGAAGACTATATGTTATTTATTTTATGTGTTGCTTTGAGAGATGATAGCAATCAATTTATTTTGGAATTGTCCCTGAATTTTTAGGTTGTAATAAGTTCAATTTTAAAGTATTATTTTATTATTATTTGTGTGACCTAATTATAAAGACCCCTTGTCCTTTGGACGGGGCGACTACGTAGTGGGGTGTTACAATGGTGCATCTAAAAGGTAAGTCCAAATTGGTATTTTTCCAGGTAGAATCGATTTGATATTGTTCAAAGGGTTTTGGACGTAGCTTCTGGATGCAGGGTCACCCAAAATGCTAAGTCCAAAATTCTGAGGATTTTAAAACTTTGAAATCTTTTGTTTTAGTACTTCATGGTGGAATTAAGTTAAATCAAAAGGTAAAGACGACATAGGAATTTTCACAGAGAGATACCTTAAACAAAGATTTCTAGTCTAAGGTTCATCCACGTAGATTCTTTGTTTGCAATCTCTTAAGCTTGATCTTTTTCTTGATTTTCCATTCTTAGATTCTATTGCTTCAAGAGTTGGTTAGGAATCCTATTTGTACACCTTGGAAGACCTAAGGTCAAACATATCCTATAACAAGTAGATCATACCAGTTAGTCCTCATCAATGTTTGTTATAAGTCAAAACACAGGAGACTGCCCTTATGGTTAATAACTCCCCCTTTTTGAGTGTTGACAAACTTGATGGGATTGTGATATAAATAATAACGATATGCACAGTACAGACATATTTACGCCAAAAGAAATAAGAATATTTTTCATTGAAGTGTAATCTCTACTTATAGGACTCAAAGAGTGTTTATGAAATTATGGTTAAGGAAAATTAAAGCATATACTCACAAACACGGCTTAATGAGCCTATTTCCCAGCCTACCACTTTATCCTCCTTCCTTCCATCACACGACTATTCCTTAAAAGAATAGCCGTTATAAAATTTGTATAAATTTGGAAAAGAAGGTATAGTAAATAAATCATAAAATGAGATGCTCCCCCTTAATATGTACATATATGAATATCTGTAAAGTATGCGAGAAAATTGGAGTCAACCTTTGGACGTCCAAAATGTGCATACAAAATGGAGCGAAGGAGAGTAAGGAGCTTTTGGATTTTAGGTTTTTGGATGTCCAAACTAGGTGTCCAAAATAAGATATACTTTAGATAGAAATTGACTCCTTTAAAAGAACTCATTTTTAGACTGGACTTTTGGATCAAAAGAATGTGTGTCCATAAGTCCCTCTGTCAAAGTGCAGCAGACAATGGGTTTTCAGAAATTTTGATCTATCCTAGTTTTCTTAAGGAATTTTTGTCTTTAAGGAAAGTTTTATGCAATAAGAAATATCTGAATAACTATCCTTACGATCTGAGATTTTTAACAATGAATATATCACAAAATCATATCAATAACTTTCAAAAACCAGATTTACCAACAACTCTAGTCTCAATTTTACCTTTATTCCTAAAGAGAACACTTTTGATGAAAAACAAGATATGAAACTGGTTTCTTTTTGGACATCAGCAAACTGTGATCACAGATCATAAACCAATAAAATTTTCATAGTATGTAGTTCAATCAAATCCAGATCCCGATATGAATTTCATAGAGAGAATCACAAGATCTTAACAATATTTAGAATCAGCATATGAGTCTGTTTTAGTACAGAACATCAATTCAGAGCACAAAATTTCACAGCCATCAGTTTATTTAGCGAAATAAGACTTAGACTACTCAAAGACAGTCAACAGTTAATCAACAGTAATCAGCAGCGCAGAGTTAACAGATAGCTATAGAAAGCATAGCACAATACCACAGTGTGGTGTTCAATTAAATTGCGCATTCACGCATAATTACTTGCCCGATCATATTAATCCCAACACAACAATCACAACAATCACAATACAATAAGCACAATCATTACAATCGCTAATTTATCCAGCAAAACAGGCACAACAATCACAATCAAACTAGCTACCATTTTTCTCCACATTTTGTCATCAATCAAAATGAAGAGTAATATATGAAGTAGTGATAATATATATATATATATATATATATATATATATATGAAGCATTCATAAGTTGAGCAGAGATAGTAGTTAAAAGATAGAAAATAAATTGTTTAGATGCTAGAGTAGAAAATAAAATTGTTCAAGGAAGCAGTAAGAGTTGATTTTGGAAGAGGTCGGCTGGAATTCAGTCTATTAATCTGGGCACTCAGGAAATATGAACTGTCTCAATCTTCGACCTGGCACATTTTTTGGAGTGTTGTCTAGCAAGCCTACTTGATTTCCTCTTAAACACCACATGTTTCTGTCTCTTCCCAGATGAGACATGAGGTTTAGGGGGGGCAGGGGGTGCTGCATCTTCCTGATGTGAGGATTTTGCTTTCCCTTGCGCAGGGACTGTCACTTCCTCAGCAGCTCGCTCTTTTGTAGTTTCTTCTTCGGCCTCATGAACTGTTGTCTCTGCAATTACCTTTGCTGGAGATGGTGCTAATGGAGAAGACACCGGTTCATTCTGATAGGGCCTAAATTAGTCAAATATTTTCTAGTTATTTGAGGCCATTTTGTAATACATTTTGTGCAATAACTGGTCATATTCTTTCATATTTGAGATTTTACCCTTGGAAAGATATTTTGTGCATTATTTCAAAATTTAGGGGTAAAATAAGGTAAAATTGTCGCTAAAAAGACTAGAGGCGATGCCGGCCACGTGCTACTAGCACGCACTGCGAGGCAATAAAAATTGGCGAAATAGGAGTTGAACAGAACACAGCCGGCACCGGTTGGGAGCCTAGAGATGCTGCCGGCTGCGACCTAGAAGAACTTGGCACAAAAATCAAGAAAAATCGATGAATGGACAGAGTGACAGAATGCAACTGGCACCAGCCCTAGGCAGGGCAGGTGCTGCCGGTTGTGCATTGGTGCAGAGGTAGTGCCTCAATTTTCGTGCTTGTTTTTGACAATTTTCAGAGTTTTGGTATTTTTCTACTTCTATTCGGCCAGAAACCCTAGAGGGACGAATTTAAGCACTTTTAAAGCCTATAAATATAGGAAAAACAGAAGTCAAAGGTATGAATTCAAGGAGCAAACACAAAATCACTCAAAATCAAGGAGGAATTCATCAAATCAAGGAGGGTTGTACAAGAGAGTCTACAAAGGAAGAAGAAATAGACTTGTCTATGAGTACTTTCTTTTAACTTTGTTTTCTTTTTTCTTGAACAATGATGTATTAATTGTTTTGTTGTAATTTGACATTGTTTTCGGTATTCATATTTTTTAGAGTTACTTTGACCTTTTAATTAATTGATTGTTATTGTTGGTATTTAATTACTTTACTGATTATGAGATTAATTTGTTATTTTTTTCTATTAACTTGCTTGGTAAAGAGGTTGATGGTGGTCTCAATTCATTAATTTTCATATTTGTTGTCTATTAACTTGTTTAGAAAAGGAGTTAATTGCTAAGAATTGGGTAATTAAAAGTTAATTGATGTCTACCAGGATATGGATTCATTGGTTAATTTCATGTTTTATATTTGCCAGGATATGGGGATTTAATCAAGAATTGTGTTTAATGCATCTTTTGGGTGAATTAGTTGAGATAGTATATGTGATGCTAATTTGTCTTGAAGATAGTGATTTCATGGATTGGAAAAGAAGTGAATATATCTTAATCCTTCATGATGCCAAGAGAATGATTAGTTATGATAATGATTGGGTACTTTACAGTCGTATTTGTCAAAATAATGGTCTAAGTTACATAATTTTCCATCATTGACATGTATATATTCTTTTATTTTATTTTATTTTATATTCTTTTTCACTTTATTGAGTCGGTTAAACAATGAAAGAAAAGTGATTACTGCATACTTGTTCCTTGAGGATCGATATTTGTTTTAAACCCTATGCTATGCTTAATGATAAGTACGGTTGCTCATATGTGTAATTTGGGGTTAACGTTTTAATTTAAACTTGATTGGGAATGTGCTTATTTTTATATGATTTTTTATACCCAAATTCGTACACATCACATTCATTCTTGCTTTTTCCTCCACAACAGTTAGCCCGTTTTCAAGAGTTTGAATTTCTAAACCAAGGTCATCTAATTTAATAGCCAGAGAATTAATGGCATCCAAGATGCTTTCAGATAATCCTTTTTTTTTTAGCCCACTCTTTCCCATTGGCAGAGGATTCTTCCTGAGGTTCTACCTCAATTTTTCTTTTGACTCCAATAGAAGGGGCATTCTTGCCTTTAGCTTTCACTTTTAATAGTTTTTCCCTTTCATCACTAGCTGCATCATGAAGTATCTTCCATTCATCATCCTATCTCACATATCCCATGAGCTCAAAAGACTCAAAGCTGTATACATTCATTTTTGAGGGCACAAAGGGGACTAAATTTGGATCAACATCAAAATGTCTGAACACTTTTGTTAGTAAATTTCCATACGGTAGTGCCTTGCTAGAGGTGTTTCTAGTCTACAATATCAACTTGGCAACCAAGATCCTAAAACTTATTTGCCTTCCTTCAGCCAGTGCTAACATAATCACCATTTGCATTATGTTGATGGAGGTTTTGTGATCGAAGCTTGGGACCACCATGTTGAGACCATGGTTGAGACCATGTGGTATAGGATCCTACCCTCTCTATTTAGCCACTTTGTGTTTCTGTCACTAGAATTCTTGAAACTCCTTCTGCCAGCAAACATTTCATCAAACTTTTTTAAATAAAACATGTTAGTTCCTTCTAGAAATTTATTTAGTTCAAATTATTGAATTCCTCCATCTCTAACCTCACACACTCGGTTTAATAGACGGTGGTTGAACTCGATATTTTTAATCCCAACTCTAGAGGCGTACCATCTGATCATAAATCGTCCTCTAGTTTTCTCAAGTAGCCCTTTTCTTAGGTTAGCATAGAACTCCCAAATGAGCGAGGTAAGCAATTTTTCATCAACGGACAGTAGACTACCCCAACCAACGGATTCAAACATATTTAACATATTGGAAAAATTTAGAAAAGATGATGGATTTACTCGATAGCTAACAATCATAGTTTGATTTCTCGAGACCCATTCATTATAATCTGATTCACTTTTCGAATCTAAAAAGTGAAGTACCTAGGTTTCGAAACTATTTTATTCCGGTGATTATTTAGAGGAGTCATAATGGGAAGCTGAGAAATCTAGAGCAATTTCTTTTCCTTTGTTTTTTGCTAATGACTTCTTCTTCATCATCGGAGATATTTTTTGAGCCTTCTTTGATTTCGGTCTGGTTGATTTTGTTTTTGCCATTGCAGTGAGAGGATGAGGGTTTGAACTCTCAGTTGTTTAGAGAAGAAAAACTTAGAGGACTTTGTGGAAGAAGGGATGAAGAATGGTTGGTTCCAAAATTTGGGAGAAAGAAGGGAGAGAGAATCCTTTGTGAGTTCCTAGGAAGTTGTGATAGAAGTACACTCAAGTACATTGAAAAAGCCACTTTAATTAGAGATTTCAAAAAGGTATCTTGAGAAAAGTGCTAACATTTTGAAATTTAAAAGTGAAAATTTGGAAGCAATTATTTTAAAAGGAAATACAAAGCATCAAAGGTGATTCCGTTTTGGATTCAGGCCCAATATGAAATGTACATCCAAACGAAACTTCTTCAAGAGAGAGTTTTAGAAGTAAGTTTTGGACTGAAATATTACGTCCAAAAGCTTTATCTTTAGTGGTTCTGCAAAATAAAAAATCTTGTGCAAACATGTTAGTCATATGATTTTTGTAATTCCTAAACCTCTTCTCAGATTATTGAATCTTTCTTCGGCCAAAGGTTTTGTAAAGATATCGGTGAGTTGTTCATCAGTTGAAATATATTCAACACATACATCGCCTTTAAGCACATTATCACGAATAAAATGATGTTTGACTTCTATATGCTTGGTCCTAGAATGTTGAACATGATTCTTAGTTAGATTGATAGCACTTGTATTGTCACATAATATAGGTACACAATTTAAATTAAGACCAAAATCAAGCAATGTATTTTTCATCCACAAGATTTGTGCACAGTAGCTTCCAGCTACAATATATTTGGCCTTGGTTGTGGATAAGGATACACTTGCTTGCTTCTTGCTGTGCCATGACACTAGAAAGTGTCCAAGAAATTGACAATGGCCACTTGTGTTTTTTCTTTCCACTTTACAGCCCGCATAATCTTCATCGGTATATCCTATAAGATCAAATGTGTTAGTACGAGGATACCATAAGCTATAATCAAATGTGCCAATTAGATATTGAAGGATGCATTTTATCGCACATAGGTGTGATTCCTTTGGACATGATTGAAACCAGGCAAAAAGATAAACTAAAAACATGATATCTGGCCGGTTAGCAGTAAGAGAGAGTAAGCTTCCAATCATACCTCTATACTTTGATTCATCTACCTTCTTACCCTTTTCATCATTGTCAAGTTTTATGGAAGTACTCATAGGTGTGCAGCTTTGGCTTCTTTCATACCAAATTTTTTGAGCGGTTTCTTGGCATACTTAGCTTGATTTATGAAGATTCCATCTTTGGTTTGTTTGATTTGTAGTCTGAGAAAGAAGTTAGTTCTCCTATCATGCTCATTTTGAATTCTTACTACGTTGTTTTAGCAAACATCTTGCACAAGGAATCATTAGTGGCATAGAAATGATATCATCAATATAAATTTGAGCAATAAGGAGATCATAAGATTTTTCAAATTTGATAAACAATGTAGTATCAATCAAGCCTCTTGAGAACCCTTTTGAAAGCAAGAATCCACTAAGCCTTTCATACTAAGCTCGTGGGCCATGTTTTAAACTATAAAGAGCCTTTGAAAGTTTGAAAATATAATTTGAGAAATACTCATGAATAAAACCCAGAGGTTGTTCTACATACACCTCCTCCTCAATAAAACCATTTAGAAATTCACTCTTAACATCCATTTGATAAAGCAAAAAATTTTTGAAGGATGCAAAGGCAAGAAGCATTCTTATAGATTCTAATCTAGCAACGGGAGCAAATGTCTCATCATAATCAATGCCCTCTTTTTGATTGAATCCTTGGGCAACTAATCTTGCTTTATTTCTAATGATAGCTCTATTTTCATAAAGTTTGTTTCTAAACACCTACCTGGTACCAATAATCGGATGATTAAGTGGTCTAGGAACAAGTTTCAAAACCTGATTTCTTTCAAATTGGTTTAATTCTTCTTGCATAGCAATTATCCAAAATTCATCATGCAATGCTACATCAATGCAATTAGGTTCTATACTTGCGAGTAGAGTAAAGTTATCTATGAAATACTATCTAGTTTTAACTTCGTAGCTTGGATCACTAATGATTTGTTCATTTGGATGACCAATTTTGTATTTCTAATCTTTTGGTAATTCTTGATCTATGGATTCTTCAATTTGTTGCTTTCCTTGTTCAGCTTTTTGTTCTTCAATTTCTTCTTCTTTTGCATGAGTATCTTGCAGCGGTTCTTTGTGTTGGTCTTTCTTCACTTCCTTTGTACCTCTCACATCATCATCTTTCCTTGAAGCATAAATGCTAGATTCATAAAAAATAACATGTACGGATGCTTCCACACATAGAGTTCTCTTATTGTACACTCTATACACCTTATTATTAGAAGAATATCCAAGGAATATAGCCTTATCAGATTTGCTATCAAATTTTCCAAGATTGTCTCAGGTATTAAGGACAAAACATTTGCAACTAAATACTTCAAAATAGGAAATTGATGGAGTTTTGCCAAACATAAGCTCAAAGGGTGTTTTTCTCAAGAAGGGTCTCAACATTACTCGTTTTACAATATAGCATGATGTATTAACAACTTCAGCCCAAAAATATTTCAAAAGGGAGGTTTCACAAATCTACCCATTTCTTGCAAAGTTCGATTTTTCCTCTCAACAACACCATTTTGTTGAGGTGTTTTAGCTGCTAAAAAATTGTGAAATACTCCATTTTCATCGAAAAAGTGTGTAAATTCATTGTTGCAAAATTCTTTGCAATTATCACTTCTAATAGAAATTAGTTTGCATCCAATAGAGTTTTGGACGCGCTTGAACAGTTGTAAAAATTTAGTAAAGGATTTGTCCTTTTGTCTAAGAAATAAAGTCCAAGTAAATCTTGAGAAGTCATCAACTAACACATAAGTATACCTCTTACCACCAAGACTAGTGGTCCTTATTGGTCCAAACAAATCCATATGAATTAATTCAAGAGGTTTTGAGATGGAAATCATTTTCTTAGGTTTGAAAGAAGTTTTGATTTATTTTCCAAATTGGCATACATGACAAATTTTGTTTTTATCAAACTTCATTTTAGGTAATCCCCTAATAAGCTCTTTTGAGGATAATTTGTTTAGCAAATCAAAAGATACACGGCCTAATCTTCTATGCTAAGTAAGTTATATTTCAGTTCATTAATTTATAACACTTGTTTTATGATGGTTGAAGAGCATTTACCAATGTTACCTATGCCCAGAATTTTTCCTTTCTTTTTGTCTCCAAAGGCAACAAATCCTTCATTTGTGGTTTGTACATCCTCTAATAGAGCTGTATTTCTGGTCAAATTTCTTGAACATCCACTGTCAAAAAATCACTTGGTGAAGCTCATTTTCTCCAATAAATGTGCCTATGCATGAGAAGGAAGAGTGATTTTTGGTACCTATATTTTCTTGGGTCCACGGGGGTCAGTAGTGTTTCTTCTAAATTTCCAAAATATTTTTGTACCAGATTCTACTTTCTTCTTAATGTCCACCTAGATGCTTTGTGTCCAAATTTTTCATAATATGTGCACATTTTGTGTGTCATGTAAGATGAGGTAGCTTTTATAAATTGAGGTTTGTGAATTTTACCTTTGATCTCATGCTTATAACTTAGGCCATTTTGGTTTTCAGCTAGGGGTTGAGCCCCAAGCAATTTTTCTAGGTTGTTTTTACCATTTGTAAACTTTTCAATACATGTGGTGATATCATTAATTCTATTTTTCATATCATTAAACGTGCTATCCATACTTTTAAGAGAATTAATTTTATCATATAAGCATCTATTTTCTAGAGACACATACTGTAGGATACTGATGATAACATCCTTTTCCATAATAGCACACAATGTGACTCAAGAGACATTTTGTTCTCACTCAACAACTTTTCATTCTCATCTAACAAACAATCAATATTCACTTTCATTTCTTTATTTCTTCTAGACCATTTTTTTTAGTTCATGGAACATATCAATTAGCAATTCATTTGGATCATCATGCTTTTCATGTTTAGAATTATACGAATTAGACATGGAATCAGTGGTGGTAGAATTTACCTCATTTTCCATTGCCATGAAGTATATGTTGGCAGTTTCGTCTTCAGAATCATGTACCTCAGATTTGGACTCATTTTGGTCCCAAGTTCTCATCAATCCTTTACTTTTCTTTACTTTCAGCTCCTTCTTCTTTTTCTTAAGCATTTTGCCTTCCTTTTCTTTAGCAACTTAGCAATCAACAATGAAATGTTCAGTTCTTTTACAAGCATAGCATTGAGGCTTAAATGCTAAGGTTTGTCCTTTTTTCTTTACGAACTTCTTCCCTCTTTTGAAGTTTCCTTTGTTAAACATTCCTCTAAATTTCTTTGCTATCATTGCTAGTTCTTCAGTGTCTACTTCAGTCCCATCACCACTGTCTGATTGACTGGTTTCAGCTTTCAGTGCTATTCCCTTTTTACCTTTATCATGATAATCAGATTCTTGAAAACTTTTGATTTTCATTTCATGTATTAGAAGAGAGCCAATCAGCTCTTCAATTGGTAAGGATTTCAAATCCTTAAATTCTTCCACAGCAAGAGCTTTTAGCTGCCATCTTTTATGCAATGCATCCAGAATTTTTCAGTTTTGTTCACCAAGGGAATAAACTTTCCCGTTGGCTTTAAGACCATTGCAATATTTGTAAATCTGGCAAACATATCGTTATGCTTTCTTTTGGCTTCATCGTGAATAATTCATAGTCATGAATTAAAAGCCCCAATTTAGATTCCTTAACTTGGTTTGTCCCCTCATGGGTGACTTCAAGTAGTTTTCACATGCCATGGGCTGAATCATAGCCACTAACTTTATTGTATTCAGTGGCACCAAGGGCACAACACAAGATATTCATAGCTTGAAAGTTCAATGTCATCTTGGCATTGTCTTCGACATCAAATTCGTCATTTTGTTTAGGCACTTTTTTTTGCCATCAACAACTTTTAAAAGGACCATTTTCAATCAAATTCGAAATCAAATTCCATATCTCGAATTTGATTGAACAAACATAGATTTTCATTCTATTTTTTCAGAATGTGTAGTTATTTCCATTGAACAATAGAGGTCGATTTGTTGACGAACCTTCATCATACAGAAGAGAAGATGAGTTTGTTATGAGGATCTTTCCTACAATGTTGTTAGACCAAGAATAAAGTAGACCAAGCTCTGATCCCAAAAGAAAAATCTTAGAGGGGGTGAATAAGGTTTTTGGCAAACAAAAAAATTTCTCTTAAAAAATCTGTTTTGAAGGATAGAGATGTTCTTTGAATTTTCTTGACCAACAACACTTGCAACTACGAGTGCTTTTCAGAATGACTTTGAGAAAGATCTAGACTCAGAATAAGGTAAGATACATGATGTAATTAATGCTGAAAAATGGGTTGGTGAAAGCCTTTAAAGATTTATTTTAAGGAACTAAGAAAATTTGAGCTGGGACGATCTGTAGCTAATCAGAAAATAAATGCCGAAAGTAAATATAGAGAAATATAACATAGGATTTATAGTGGTTCGATCTACTAAGATCTACATCTACTACCTTAAGCTTACACTTAAGGATTTTCAATCAGATTTCATTCACCCAACTCAATGGTATCAATCTGTACCAAATACAAGAGAGGATCACCACACTTAATTTTCCAAAACCTCTCAATCAATAACAAATCAAGGTTCAACCCAAATGCGTTTTACACTCCAACCTTTGATACACAAAGATGATTAAAGATAAATGAAACAAAAGTGGCTCACTTATTTGAGCAGATATACAAGAAGAATAAGCTCAAACACTTTTACCTTTAAGAAACAATTTTATTTCACTTTGAAGCACTTTGATAAAGGAGATTTTTGTTTTCTATAGAGCAAGAGTGTTTCTTAGAAGGATAGGACAAAAATCTACTTTCAAATCGAGTTTTGAAGCCTTTTATAGAGATATAAATTAGAGCACCAACGACTATAAAATGGCTAGTTTTCGCTGTCAGATTTACTAGCATTTTGGACTCAATTTTTGGACGATGGTGCATCCAAAAGGTACATCTAAATTGGCACTTTTTCAGGCAGAATCGATTTGATACTATTCACAGAGTTTTGGACATAGCTTCTGGATGCATGGTCACCCAAAATGCTCAATCTAAAATTCTGAGGATTTTAAAACTTTGAAATCTTTTGTTTTAGTGCATCACCGTTGAACTAAATTGAATCTAAAGGTAAAGACAATATAGGAATTTTCACATAGATATACCTTAACAAAGATTCCAAGTCTAAGGTTCTTCCATACGGATTCTTTGTTTGTAATCTCTTAACCTTGATCTTTTTCTTGTTTTTCCATTTTTGGATTCTATTGCTTCAAGAGTTGCTTAGTAATCCTATTTGTATGCCTTGGAAGACCTGAGGTTAAACTTATCCTATAACAAGTAGATCACACAAGTTAGTGCTAATCAATGTTTGTTACAAGTCATAACACATGAGACCCCCCTTAGGGCTAAGAATTATGTTATTGCAAATTAAATATAGGGATATTAATGTGTGCGAATATGACAGGAGAATAGTTTTAAGACTATATTCAAGGCTAGGTATGAACTTATATAGTATTTGAAGGTAGTACTGGAGAAGTTAACGGAACACCCACTCGACACCAAATTTAGTAAATATAAGTCCTAAATAGGGACAGCTTCATTTTTTGCCCATGTAGTTGCTTGTTAGAAGGGAACTAAAGAATGGATGTGGAGAAATACCCAAATTTGCTCTAAAATGCCATACTATGTAATTTTGGGGAATGAAATTTCCTTAAATAGGGGAGGATATAATACCCCACCTATTTACACTTAGAAATTAGGATGTGAGCATTAATTCTTGAGCATAATATATTTACAGAAATGTGTTCATGTGGTGTGCACATTTAAATTTTTTATTAATGTGGGGTGTGCATGTAGATTAATGCCGATAATATGTGAAAATATTTATGTGGTACCTAATTCTTTGTGGTTAAATTGAAATATTATTAATAAAAAAATGTTACCTCAATTAATTTTATAATAAAAATAAAATTTCAAATATTCTAAGGTCTATTCTTGAATAAAATAATTTTTACAATTATTCTAGGGTCTATTCTTGAATAATTTTTACTTTTGACTCATGGGAAGTCTTGGTCAACCCAAGGCCCACTAATTTTAATTAGTCTACAGTTAATTTTGATCTTGCACCAAAGACCAATTAAGTCAACTTGACCTTATGACTTTTGACTTGACTATCAAAGTCTTATAATTTATTTTGACTTGACGTTTAAAGTTCAAATCATAGCCTTAAAAAAAGGGGGGGGGGGCAATACCCTATATTACTCCTATTTCTTTAATCACTAAAAGTACAATAGTATAGCTATAGTTTCAAATTTATTCATTCCAAGTGAATCTTAGGTGCTATATGTATTTATTTGTGCATGTGTGTTTGTAATGGCATCTGAATAGGTGAATAGGCATGACAAACATTTACTTGAGTGTTGGATAGGCCATTTTGCTTAAATAAGGAATTTGTTGAATTTTTAAAGGAATAGTTATAATTTTAAAATTTTATATATTTACCAAAACTATTTTTAGAAAGTAAATTTATGAGAATAATAGTTTTATTTTTGAATTCTTTGAATATATAAATTTTTTGTTGGACGATTTTTAGTCAATATTGAACTATAAAGCCATCTTGATGAAAATTACTATTTGGGGGGGTGGGGGGGGGGGGGGAACCCCATTGGACAATAGGGGCTATATCAATGAGAATGTATTTTACACTACAAGAAAATTTGATTTTTAGCAACAAAACAGGTTTGTTGCTAAAAGTTCCAATTTCCTCGCTAAAAGGTTGCTGGAGACTTTAACGAGGAAAAAAATTTCCTTGCCATTTCGTCATTGAAGCTCATCGCCAAAGGGTCTTGGCAACAAAACTTTTGGCTTGGTTGCCAATAAGGGCCCATTTCCTCACTAAAGCCATAACTTTTAGCAAGGAATTATTTTGTCGCTAAACTAATTTTTATTGCCAAAAATCTTCATTTTGTCGCTAAGGATGATTTTCTATGACAAAAATGTTTAGTTAAAAAAAATTCATTGCCAAATGTATAATTTAATTTAACAAATTAAATTTGATAGTAGAAAATATTATCATCTTTTGAAACAAAAAATTTCCACGCCAATACAAAAAATTTCGTTGCTAAAAAAGGTCAATGGTGACAAAAATTTCCTCACTAATACAATACATTTCATCACTAAAAAGGATCAATTAGGACAAAAAACTTTCCTCGCCAAGGCATTCTAAATTTTTTTAAAAATGAATAAAATTTTTGCAATAGTCTATGTGAACCCGCTGCACTTGAGCACAACCTCTAATTAAATCACAATTGAGTGCCATAAAGGAGATTTGAATGCATAACCTTGCACATGAAGGCCTTGTGCTTCAGCTGTTGGGCCAAGACTGAAACACCGTGGGAAAATAAATACGTAGCAAAACTTGCAATTTAAAAATTTTACCGGCCCAAAGTCTTGGAACATTTACTTTTAGAGTGTCTTACTTGAATAACTGGAGTTAAATTTGTTGGAAAATATGCCCTCTTAGACTAGGTTTCTGATGTAAATATCGAATGTTTTCATAAACGAATTTATTTTCAGAAATTATTTGTGAATTTAAATGTTATTTGTGCACAATTACATTTGGAAAAAACCCATTGTGTTTAAGTAAGTGGTCCATATGAATGGAGGTCTTTAGAATAAGGTATAGATCATGGGTTACTTAACACATAAACTTCGTTCTTAACTAATTGATGAGAATGGGAATCTCATCATGCCTAGGTTATTATGTTGTGAATTCCAAATGGAGAATGGCTTACCTTTAGCTAGTGAGTAGTCCACTCACTTCATGACATAAGCGTATTTCGAATATGTAGAACAAGATCTGTAATAGTGGTTTCTTAAAGTACTATATGGCAAAAACCTAGACTACTACTGCTACAACGTGGACTAGTACTCTATGACTTGAGTATGAGTTGGTGGTCTGACGAAGTTGGAAGCATATACTTTGATATGCTATAGTTGAGGTTCTATCGTAGGGCCAATATGCTTGCATATTAGGTATGTGTGACTAGTTAGTTAAGACAGACTTGTACAAGATAGTTTCCATACTATATCGCCCCTTGTGATTGTCTGAATAATCTAAATATCTATGGCCCTGGGAAACATGACTTGAATGTTTACTTTAGGGTAGCTCCCTTGGAAAATGGAAAAAATCTAAAAAGTTGTGGATCATTGGACTAGAAGCCTAAGGATGGTAGATGTCATTTAGAGAGGTGTTAGTACACTTCTTCCTCTTTAAATATATGGCGATGTATAGAGGGGTATTTTAGTCATTACACCTGTAGGTCAGAGACTTTGCTAACGGAGTACTGTCCTTGGGGTCAATATTTCCTTATAGTGATATTAGGAAATATTTAAAATGCAAAATACAACTATTTATATGGCAAGGGTATTTTAGTCATTTTAGTAGCCAAAGCGTGTGTCTTTTGGTCTCCAGTATAGACCGTGAGTCCTAATTAAATACAGGCTAAGGAATTGGTCTTAAATTAAATTAAATGGAATTTATTTTATTTAAGTAGTCTGATTTAATTATTGGGCTAGAATAAAATAAAGGTTCATGGAGAGAGAGAATTAATTAAATTAGTTTGGTAGGTTAATTAATTATGCAGGGCTTTGGCCCAGTTTGAATAATTAAAGATTAACCTGGGACTAAACTAATATAGGCTTATTTATTAGACTAGTTTATTTGAGCTGAAAAATTAATTATTAATTAGGGCCAATTATTTGGTCCTAATTAGAATAATTAATTAGGTCCAAAAGGCCAAACTAAGAGTCCAATGGGCCAGTCCAGTTTAGCCTAGGGTTTTATTTAGGTTAAACAAGAGGATTGGACATAATGTTGTTTTTACGGCTTCTTCTCTGTGAAAAACCGAACTTCTCTCTCTCTCTCCAAAAAATATTCCTTAGTCTGTGAGTTGTTCACCAAACGGAATTAGGTAGGCCATATACTGGAAAATCGAGAATTTGGCGTTCACCTACATGCAAAGACGGAATAGGAGGCTTACAAGAATCGCACCAGAGGTTTCCACCAACTCACCTACCCCGGTTGCATACATTCTGGTCCAGCCATCTTTGAGAACGAGAAGAAAATGTTAGAAATTTTTAACCTCGGAGTCCCGCCAAAGCACGACCGGTGCCGGTTGAGGCTGCCGGAGCTAACGCCGACTCTGTTCGGGTTCTCCAATTCTTCAGTTTTTCCAGTTTTTTTTTGTTTTCGCTTTCGTTGCGTGCTCTGTGTTTTCCCTTCTTAAGCCCTTCAAAATTTGGGTTTGATGGTGCATTATGAACTGGAACGTTTACTTGTTTCGTGGGTATACCAGCTAACCATCGACTCCTTTGCATCAATCACTTACCACATTTTTTAGCTCAAGACCTTTTAAAGTATTCTCGAACCTCCTATGAACTTTTACCTATGAAAGTAGAACTAGGGGAAACAAGATTGGAAGAAAAATACAAAAGCTAAATGTTAAAGGAAAAACAACGGAAAAATGACAAGAAAACGGTGGCCTTGAACAAAACAAGGATAAACCGGACGGTATACGTTTTCTTTTAGAAAATTTGGTCAACCTATCCAGGCACACGTGATGCCTTTTTATATATCTAGCTTCATTTTTCCTTTTTCAAAACAAGTCCACCGAATTTTCTTTTTCCTTCCTTTTTTTTTCTCATTTCCTTTTTTCATTTCTCAGTGACAGCTAAATAAGGTTTCTAAAACATTTTTGGTCACCACACACAAACCTTGGTGGGCCAGAGCTTTTCTTCATTAGTTTAAGACTAATTGATTAGCTCTTTTATTAATTAATTCCACTTGGGCCAAATATATAATTATCTAAGATAATTAGTTAATAAACTAATCAATTAAATTGGCCTAATTAAATTATTCAAGCCCAAATAAATAATTAATTGGACTACTAGAATAATTCTTCCAACAAGCCCATATAATAAATAAATTTTCTAAGGTTATTTAAGCTACTCTAGGGACTAAAAGACATATTATTCTTGGCTACTAAAATGACCAAAATACTATTACTAACAAATAGCTCTATTTTATCATTTTAAATATTTCATTTATCACCGTGTGAAAATATTGACCCCGAGAATAATATTGCAAGCACAGTGTCTTTGATATACAGGTGTAATGATGAAAATACCCTTCTATGTAACACCCGTCATTGTGATAGGAAAAATGAATGAAATCTACCATCCTTTGATAGCTAGTCCAATAATTTATGACTTTCAGTATGTATCCATTTATCAGAGGAGCTCCCAAAGGTGTACATACTTAGTCACGTTTCTCGGGGCCCTACATTAGTTAGAGTATCCCAGACAATCACAAGGGGGTGATTTCTTCATGTAATGAAATATAGAAACTATATTATAATAAATCCGTCTCAATTAACTGCAATCATACTCCCAACATACAAGGTTATTAGCCTTGCGATAAGACCTCACCCAACATCCATTAAAATGTACAACTTCAGCTTCCCTAGACTTCCAACTTATACTCAAGTCTTAGGGCATTCGTCCATGCACTAACTGTGATAAACCAATCTTTATTTATTTTAGTTGTTGGAATATATGCCCAAAATATACTACGTATTTCTGTATTTTGAAAATTAATAAAAGTTTCATTCATTAATAGTTGTTTTTTTATATATATTCACACATTAAAGGTCTAAGTGTGTTAGTAAATAATCTGCGTAATTGGGTTGCGCTTTCACAGTAAGGTGTAGATTATGGGCTATTAACACATAAGCTAAAAATTATTCTCAATCGATTGATGAAGTTGGGCACTTTATCAAGGTTTAGATCATTACACTATAGTTTCTAAATGGGTAATGGTTTACCTTTAACCAGTGAGTAGTCCACTCACACCAATAGTGTAAATGTATTCGGAACACGTAGAATTGGACCATGCGATAATAATCTTTATCAAAGTACTAAAGTGAATAAAGATTGATTTATCGTAGCTACTGCATGGACAAGTACCCTAGGACTTGAGTATAAGTTGGTGGTCTGGTGAAGCTGGACTTATACACTTTGACATATATTGGGTGAGTTCTTATCGCAAGGCCAATAACTTTGTACATTGGGTATATGACTCTAGTTAATTAAGACAGACTTATATGATAGAGTTTTATGCTTCATTACGTGAAGAATTACCCCATTGTGATTGTTCGAGATAATCTAATAATAATTTAGGGCCTTGGGAAACATTACTAAGTATGTATACTTTTGGGTAGCTCTCTGTGATAAGTGCATACATATTGGAAGTCATGCATTTTCAGATTAGTTATCAAAGGATGGTAGATGTCATTGAAAAATGTGTTAGTGCTGTTTTCCTATCTCAGTGTCGGGTGTTACATATAGGGTATTTTCGTCATTACACCTGTAAGTCAGAATATTTAAAATGATAAATAGAATATTTAAAATGATTAAAATACAACTATATGTCTTTTGGTCCACAGAGTAGCTCAAATAACCTTAATAAATTTATTTACTCTATGGGCTTATTGACTGAATTTATTATTGGAAGAAATGTTCTAGGAGTCCAATTATTTATTTATTTAGGCTAGAACAATTACTTGGGCCAATTTAATTAATTATTTTTAATTAATTATCTTGGGTAATTTTATATTAGACCGAAGTAGTTTAATTAATTAATTAATAAAAGAGTCAATTTAATTAGTTAGTTTATTAATTAATTATCTCGTGTAATTTTATATTGGACCCAACTAGTTTAATTAATTAATAAAAGAGATAATTAAATGAATTGTTTATTAATTAATTATCTTGGGCAATTTTATATTGTGTCCAAGTAGTTTAATTAATTAATAAAAGAGCTAATTTAATTAATAGTTTATTAATTAATTATCTTGAATAATTTTAATATTAGGCCCAAGTGAATTAATTGATTAATAATGGAACTATTTAATTAGTCATTGGACTAATTAAAAGAGCATGGCCCATCATGGTTTTTGATGGAAGTAGCATGTAAATGGAAAAAGGAAAAATAAGGAAAAGGAAACAAAGAAATTAAGGTGGCTGATTTTGTTTCTAAAAAGAAAAAGGAAAGCTAATAATAATAAATTAAAAAAGGGCATCTTGTGGGCTATTGTGTGTTAACCCAAATTCCACAAGAAAAGCTTTTTCGTTATTTTGGAAAATAGCCACCTATTTTTCTTGTTTTATTTTCCTTCGTTTTTCCTTAACGTTTAGCTCTTCCGTTTTTGTTCCAATTTTATTCACCCTAATTCTATTTTTACCAGTAGTGGTCCATAGTAGTTAGGGAATACTCTGGAAGGTCAAGAGCTTGCAAATGTGGTAAGTGTTTGATGCGATGAAGCCGATGGTTAGTTGGTGTCCCTGCGAAACAAGTAGGTGTTCCTGTTTAACATGCGCCGTTGAACCTAAATTCAACTCTCATTATTAAAGTTAATTGCCCTAGAATTAAGTATTCCTAAACTTTGGCTCAGAAAAATTTTTAATTTGTTATCTTTCGCTGCGTATTTCTCCCGCTATCCTTCAAGTGGTATCAGAGCCATGGTTAAATCTAGGAGCATGCTTAGAGTTAATAAATGGAAAATGTAGTTCCTTTACTAATAAAAATATAATCTTTGTGATTGTATGGATCTCTCGTGATTTTTTATATGTGTAGATTTTGTGTACGCCTGGCATGTGGAGGCATTGGCACAAGTAATTTATTTTTGAATCGCTTTTGTAGAAATCGTGTATGACTTGTTTTGAAAGGCATAGGTGTTTGAAATTGTATTTCAATTTATTTATGATTTTTCTTAAAAAAAAATTAATTGGTGCCTGAACGAAAAACCCCTAAAGAAGATTGTACCAAAAAAAAAAGAAAAAGAAAAAAAATTGGAAGGCTATGAAAAAAATAAGAAAAATAACCAGCTGCGCATGACTTAAGAGATTAGTCTCCTTGGAGCCTCACGCCAGCATGCGTTGATGAAGAACTTGGAGCAGTGGCCAAGGCCAAAAAGGCCTTGATCATTGGGAGGATGGTGATAAGCCTTCCAAGGCGTGTATGGAGGAAAAGGACAAAAATGCTAGACTGGTTCGGTTCGTGGGTCATTTGGCCATCTTATGTTTTTATTCTTTTTATTTTTCTTGTATTTTATTTTCTTTTAGGGCCTATATCACATGAGATTATTTTTCTTGCAATGGTTTATTTATTGTGATAAATAATTTTGCATGAAAATGGTTAGTAAAGGGGAAACACCTTACGATTAAACAAGATAATTTTAATTTTATTATTATTATGATATTTAATCCATTATTTAGTCACATAAAAAGGCTTGAAATAGCATGCAAAAATTTTATTTTTTGGAGTATGTCTATTATATTTAGTTTTGTGATCAAATGCACAAAGGTTTTTTGAGAAATTAATTTTCTCTAGATAAAACTATTAAGGAAAACGTTTTAAATTGAAACTATGTAATTTAAAAACAAATTCATGGTTTATTATTCTAAAGGGTTTTATCCTTAACAATGGAGAATAATTTTGAATTTATGTATTTTAAATTTAGTTCATAGAAAATAGTTTTAACTTAAGTAGTGAAATTAAAAAATCATAACTTATTTTCTTATAGGGTTTTATCCTCGACATAGAAAATAATAGTTGAATTTTTTACATTTTCACTAAAGTTAATAAAAATCAATTAATTTTTAAAAGAAACATTTTCCCTAAAAACTTATTTTTCTCAAAAGATTATGTGGGAGAGGGGTTCTAATTGCCCTATGGCTTCTATCATGAATTCCTGTTAGAGATTGTAGTTATCCTCACATCATTCTCCGCATAACCCCCTATAGGATGGATTTTCATGAGAATTTAGAACTAACGGAGGTATTATAATTAAAGCCTAGGATAATTGTTAGTGTCGGCCAGCCTATCATTGGAGGCATTAATGCTTGATTATCCGTAGGTGGTAAGAGTAATGGTCATCCTATCGGTGAAACTATTTTTGGATCATTACCTATTAAGGAAGTTTAATTTGTGATGATTATACACTTGACTTAGAAAGTTGTTAACCTTCTTACGAAGCTCTGTCAATTTTTCTAAGAGAAATATTGTTCATATTTTTTTATAATGGTTTTAATAGGTTAACCATATCATGTAAATAATGTGATGTTTCAAATGTGCATTTTTATATGTGCTTTTCAAACCAAACATTTTTTTGAACTAAGTTTTTTTCCCCAATCAACAGAAATGTTTGGTTTCAGTCATTTGTCCATTATTCTCAAGGAGAATAAGTTAACTCGACCAAACTATGTGGACTGAAAAAGGAACCTGAATATAGTACTCACTGCAAAGGAGTACAAGTATGTTCTTACCGACCCGTGTCCTGAAATTGGGGAAGATTCCATGAACCAGGATCGTGAGGTGTAGAAGGCAGTGAGGAAAGCTGATGAAATGGCTCGATGCTATATGTTGGCTTCCATGTCCAATGTTCTCCAATCTAAGCACAAGAACATGCCTTCTATGTACAACATCGATGTTTCGTTACGCACCATGTTTGCTGACAAGAGCCGACGCACAAGGCATGATGCTCTAAGAGCAATTATGAATACCTTAGGTATTGCTCTTTACTTAGAGTCTATTTTGATGGTTGGATTATCATCTACTTGGATTGTTGATTCCAGAGCTACTCACCTTATTTATAACTCTTTGCAGGGGTTCAACAAGATAAGACGACTTAGTAGAGAAGAGCATAAACTTAGAGTGTGCAACAGAGTACATGTGTAGGCTGAAGCAGTGGGAGATTTAGAGATATTATTTGATTGTAATAGAGTTTTAATTTTAAAAGATATTTTATATGTTTCTAGTTTTAAACATAATTTTGTTTTAGTGTCTAAATTGATTAATCAAGGATATTCTGTTTTTCTCCATTCTAGTATTCCAATCAGTAGAAAAGAAAATATTATTTGTTCTGAAAACTTGTATGGGAATCTTTTCTATATTAATCCTATTAATTGTCAAATAAATAATACATAAATGGAACCTAATAATAAGAAGAGAAAGGCCACATCAAACAACTCGCATTTATGACACTTGAGATTAGGACATATAAATCCTAATTGAACTTAGAGCAATGGTCTTAGTGTGAATCTTATATTAAGGGTAAAATGACCAAAAGGTCCTTTACTCAAAAGGCGAAAAGGGCCAAGGAAATATTAAAGTTAGTTAATACTGAAGTTTGTGGTCCTATGTCTTCACCAATTAGAGGAGGTTATAATTCCTTTATCATGTTCACAGATGATCACTCATGTTTTGGTTGTGTTTACTTGATAAGGCGCAAGTCTGATTCCTTTGATATATTCAAGGAGTTTAATGCTGAGGTGGAGCACCAAATAGATAAGCTAATAAAAAAGCTAAGATCGGATCGTGGTGGAGAGTATCTCATTGGTAAATTCAAGGACTACTTGGCACATCAGGGCACAGTATATCAGCTAACTACATTTGGGACTCCCTAGCAAAATGGAGTAGCTGAGAGAAAAAATAGAACTTTGATGGAAATGGTCATGAGCATGGTAAGCTATGCAACTCTTCTTATTTCTTTTTGGAGATATGCTCTAGAAACAACAACATATATTTTGAACTTGGTGCCTTCTAAGTCAGTACCTAGGACACTTTATGAGATGTGGACTGGACGAAAGTTCAGTATGAATCATCTCAGAGTATGGGGTTGTCTAGCTTCTGTACTTACTAAAGGAAGTAAGTTGACCTAAGATCATAATTGTGCTATTTTGTAGGGTATCTAAAAGGAACAAGGGGTGGATACTTTTATCATTCTGAAGAGTAAAAGGTACTTATAAGTACACTTGCTAGGTGCTTGGAAGATAAACAAAGTATATCCACAACGGCTTAAAGTAATGTGGAATTGGAAGAGAAGTTGATAGATGCCTCAACTTCTAGCACCTCAATTGAGGAACCAAAAAAGACACAACCAAATGTTCCAATGTAGATTGAGTCACGTCGTAATGGAAGGATATCTAGGGTTCCTAAGAAATGGAGTGGAGAGGCCTTTGAAGTTGTCTCCGACTATTAGGAACAAGATCCCGCTATATACGATGAGGCCATTGTTGATGTTGATGCGGATAAATGGCAAACTACAATGGATCCTGAGATTAAGTCTATGTACCTCAATCAAGTTTGGGATCTTGTCACTGTACCTGAAGAGATTAAACCCATAGGATGTAAGTGGGTATACAAGAGAAAGAGATGTGTGGATAAGTTGAAAAGTTATTTTGTTTTAAGCTATTTACTTAGTGTCTAATTCTTGTTTTGTGATATATTTAATGTAATAACTAGGAATATTCCTTCATATTTGATATTTTACCCTTGAAAATATGTTTTGAAATTTTATTTCAGAAAACGACGAAAAAATGACAAAGTCGTCGCCGTCTAAGTACGGCCAGTATAGGCTGTGACCCACATAGTCGGTGCCGGTCCCGATCTTAAAAATAGGGGTTTCATTATTCAAAAAATAGAGCACGATTAGGCCGACCAGAGCGCTGACCATGCCAAACGGAGCCAGCGCCAGCTCCACTCTATCGAAAGTCGGCGGACTTTTCCAATCACACGTGGATATGGTAATTTTCAAGAATTTTGGTATTTTTTAATCTCTACTCGGCCAAGGACTCTTAGGGAATGAATTTTAGCCTCTTAGAAGCCTATTTAAATAAGAAGAATACAAGATAAATGTGTGATTTTAAGGATCTAAGCTAGCTACTTGTTATTCAAAGACAAAATTACCACTCAAAAGGGCATTGTTCAAAGGAGATTTTCAGGAGAAGAAGAATAGCTTGTTTATGAGTTTATATTTATCCTTTATTTAATTTTGTAGAAAATGATGTACTTAATGTTTTGATTGTAATTTGATATTATTTTTGAAAATTATGTTTTGACTTAATTGGGATATTTTTTTTTATCAACCTATTGTTGTCCTTGGTATTTGATTACTTGTTATCATTAGTTATTGATGTGTTTTCTTCTAATTGACTTGGGAAACGATGTTAGAAGTTCATTGCATTGATTCATATTTGTTAGATCTTAATGGACTTGTGAAACGATGTTAAGATTAAAGAACTAAAGTAATTAAAGATTGGTTAATTTCACCTAAAGCATAGGGTTATCGGCTAATTTCATATTTATAAGGTATGGGTTTAATGCATCTTTTGGTAGCTTTGGTTTGATTGGGAAATTTGCTAAATTATTCAATGGATAGTGATTCCATGGATTGGGAAAAAAATGGAATATACATGAGTTCATGACTTGGGAAACGATTAGATTTTACTTAAGTTCCATCATGATGCCAAGATGGCAATTGATTGTGACACATGCTAAGTGATTTAATATTATGTTTTCAAGATAATTATCTAGTTACATGAAATTACATCCTTGAGTTATATCTATTTTTATTTTTATTTATTTTCCTTTTTATTCTCTTCGTATTTTATTGGCTAAATAATAAAGATTTGGGTAAATTAAGGTGGGAGCCTAAGTTCTCGTGAATTCGATACTTGCTAGTTTCTATAGTATACGATGGGTATTCTTGCCTGTATGCCGTATGTGTGGTTTTAGTGGTTGAAATTTAAATTAAAACTTGATTAATTGTATAATTTGTTAGTTTTTACACTAAAAAATACGCATCATACGCCATGCTTTATACTAGGTTAGATATTTACTTTGCAGTAGGCATGATTAGTAGGTATCAATCAAACCCTGGGGAAGAATATTAGCAAGCTGTAAAGTATATACTTAAGTACCTAAAGGGAACAAGGGATTATATACTAGTTTACAGAGCTGATGGCTTAGTTTTTACCAGTTACTCGGACTCAAATTTTCAAGCGGATAAAGATGAAAGAAAAACTACTAGTGGATATGTCTTCACTTTCTCTGGAAGGGCTATTTCATGGTTAAGTAATTTTGCATGCTAATTCTACTACGAAAGCTGAGGATATGGCAGCTTCAGAAGCTTCCAAAGAAGCAATTTGGCTCCGAAAGTTCCTCACAGAACTTGGAGTTGTGCCACACATGGTGATGTGTTCGGACTTGGGTATAAAAATCATACAACAATTTGCACATTCCCAATCAAGTTTAAATTAAAACCTTTACCCCAAATCACACATATGAGTAAGCGTACTCATCATTAACCGAGCATAGGGTTCAAACGAGTGTCGATCCTCAAGGAATAAGTAGACAGTAATCACCTTTCTTTCATTATTTAACCGACTTGATAAAGTGAAAAACAAATAAAAAGGAAAATCAAAATAAAAGAAAACTAAAAATATATACATGTCAAGGATGTAGAATTATGTAACTCAAACAATTGTTCAGACAAATCTCAAATTACATAACCATTATCATAACCAATCATTCTCTTAGCACCATGAAGGATTAAGATAAATTAGCATCACTTGGTCTGTCTCAACTAATTACTACCTTCTAAATAAATTAGCATCACTTGGTCTATTTTAACTAATTCATCCAAAAAATGCATTAAACATAATCCTTGATAAAATTTCCTTGGTCTGGCAAATTTAAAATATGAAATTAATCAACGAATCCTTGGTCTAGCAAACATCAATTAACCTTCAATTATTCAATCCTCAGCAATTAACCTTTTTGGTCTAGCAAGTTAATAGCCAATAAATATGAAATTAATCAATTGAAACTACCATCAATCTCTTTGGTCTAGCAAGTTAATGAAAAGAAACAACCAATTAATCGCGTAATACGCCCAAGTAATTGAATACCAAGAAGAACAATTATCATGAATATCTAAAACAATGTCAAATTACAATAAAACAATTAAAACATCATTGTCAAGAAAAAGAAAATAAAGGAAAGAAATAGATACTCATAGACAAGCCTTCTTTTTCTTCCTTTGAAGACCTTCTTGCACAACCCTCCTTGAATTATTCATCTCAAGAAAATATTGGTGATGCACTTAAAAATAAATCTAAGTCCCTACATTGTGCGCCTCCCTTTTCTAGGGTAAATTGGCCTTTATTTATAGGCTCACAAAGGTCCTAAAAGAGTCCTAAATAAAGAAAAAGTAATTACCTAAAGAAATCAAAAACAAAAAAGGAGTAATAAAAACTAAATAAAAGTCTAAGAAAAACCTAAATAAAACTAAATAAAACAAGGGTCTAGCGTCTTTGACCTTTTGTGAAATTAAATTCAATTTGGACTTCTAACTCAGTTCTTGTCGTGTAGTGCTAGAGACGTTTTTGATATCTGAATTGCAATTGCTAAAATTGCTTCCAATTTGAGCTTACTGAATCTGCCGAGCTGACCGCCGCTTTCCTTTGGTGTGATGGCTCAATTGAGCCGAAAACCACCAATTCTATTGCTAAAAATTGTTCTCGTTCCTTTTTCATGCTACAGCCGTAATTGTTGACTTTGATTTGTATCTGGGCCCCACCAAAACTATTTCTTTGTTGCAATTTCTTTGCTTCTACCAAACTTCTGTTGTGGCTGTCGGTTTCTTTTACTAGCCGTGAGCCATTTTAAGCCAATTGTTTCCTTTAGCCATTCAAATTTCAATTGCAATTTTCCTCTGTTTCACTCAATTCCTCCACGCTTCTCCAGTGAAAGACCAATGCCGGTTCCCCTTCTTGGGTTGGTGCCGGTTTTGTTATGAAAAATCCCACAATTATCTCTAATTTTTCCTTCACTACTAAATTATACAGCAAATACAACGGCTACCTAGTCGTTGTATTTGATGGTCTAGCCGTCGTATTAGCTAAATACGACGGCTAAACGACGGTTTTACAGCTGTCATATTTGATCTCGTCATTTTTGCTCAACAACGGCTACAAAATCGTCGTATTAGGCTAATACGACGGTTTTACAGTCGTCGTATTTGTTCTCGTCGCTTTTGCTTCCTGTGGTCATTTTTTGCGACGGTTTTGAAAAATCGTCACTTTTGGTCTCCAAATACGACGGCCACGTGACTGTCGTATTTGTTCTAGTAGAATACGACGGCCACATAGTCGTCGTATTTGACAGGATAAAATACGACGGCCATGTTGGCCGTCGTATTCTATCAAATATGACGGCTGAGCGGCCGTCGTGTATGTTCCTCTCAAATGCGACAGCTCCGTGGCCGTCGTATTTGATTGCCCTCAAGCTAAACGACAGTTGCAGCCATCGTATTAGGCCAAATTTTCTTTGTAAATCATTTTTTATTTGGACAGAATCCTGTACATGTACAATTTAAAGCCAAATGTAATAAAATCAATGAATTCAATACCAAATATAACAAAACACAATCTCCTCATTGCCAAACTCAAAAGCAATATCCTCAGTAGATAAATACAAACAAGTATATCATCCGTATACAGAAGCTGTAGTACAAATACAAATTAGTACGAAATGAAAATGTTAGTCATCATGACAGATAGGCTGGCCAGGATCACTCAATCTAACAGGCAGAGAAGTGGAACCAACACCAGGAGATGCCGTAGAAGCACTAGATGGAGGTATAGGTAGTACATCAAATGCGCCTGCATCCAATCTGCGCGCTACTGCTTCCATGGTAGTCTGAAGTGCAGCTATACGTGACTCGTAAGCCTCTCGCTCACGCTGCATCTCAGCTCGCATATCAGCCTGCATAGTATCTCGCATACTACGTGCCTCAACCTCAATCCTGACGACCTCCTCAACATTTGCTGCAGAACTTGATGATTGACCAACTGACGTTGGTGTTGGACCATTTCCTTTACACCTAACACGACCTCTTTTTTCTAGACCGAACAATCGCCGAAATATATGATCCTTTGCTTCCTCTGTGCCCTCAGACTCAGGCAATGCCTGCCACTCTGTCTCCAATAGATCCTACAAAATTAAGAAATATTATATCAAATTTATATTAGCTTAATATAATGTCGTAATCATATTTTAATAACTCAGAAAAATCAGCATTTGAATATAACTTACAATCATCTCTGCAGTCAAACTATCAGCCTACCGATCGTGCCACCTTCGTGTCACAAGGAACATATCATATTGTGTTGTCGGTTGGCCTTGTGAGGTCATCTGTAAAGGCGTGTCAAAAATTTCAAGCAAAGAAGATAAATTTCATCTGAATAGTGTATAACATAAACTAAATATCTGATCATATATAACAGAATGTGGCATTCTTCATGTGACCGGTGGATATGCCAAATGTGATCGATTTTGTCTATTCTGCTCGGCCTCTATCTGTGATTAATTATAATAGTTAACATATAAAAAATTTAAACAAGTTCTGAGACATAAAAGTAGTCAACTTCTATGGTACGACCTATGTATTCTCCAAATGCCAGTAATCAACTAACATCCTCCATTGATTTTCGTCAACCCGTTTATCTTGACAAACAATAGGCTCTATACTGAATTGGAAAGGAACGTAGTATTTTTGTTTTAACTTTGACTTAAAATCCTTCCATGTTGCGCATATCATCTTCATTGTGACACTACGTCCTTCTGGTGGCATCATGGTGTTGTCCTTGTACAAATTTTAACAAATAATTAAATAAAGAAAATGTTAATTTTTAAAGAAAACACTCTTGGCTATGTTAGAATAAAATTAGTTACCTGTATTTCTTGCCAAACTTCGTCCTTGAGGCTCTAAGGTACGGAATGCCAATCCCTGTAATTCAGAGGGAACCTATTGCTCATGCATGCAAAATAGCCCACCACTAAACTATAACGAGATGCATCTAACCCAACAAGCCCTTCATGTTAGTTAACACCAACATTGTACTTTTGAAACCCTGGCTCACCCCATCCGGAAGGTAATTTTCCACCCCTGCGCGAACTCCTCGCTGTGGAATCTACAAAATATCAACAGACTTATTAATTAAAATATCAACAGACATATCGTAATATTTACTTCATGTTAACCTAGCACACCTGAGGCACTAAGTTCTGAGGAAGAAGGTCCTGTGCCACTGGGACCTACATCAGAAGTAGGTATACATGTGGCATGATTAGATTCCTGATCCGTGCAACCTGTGCGAACACTTGCATGTGATCTCTGTCCAACCTCGAGTGCTGGAGCTGGTGTCTCTGTACACCGTGAGGTACTAGCGCCTGATCTTGCGGCAGCTTTGGCATCCTGCATCGATCCCTGTCAGGCACGCTTGTTTACCATCTGCAAAACAAAAAGATTTAACATTGAGTAAAAAATTTTATCAACTGCAGCACATTTAGTTCATGATTAAGTTATTTAAGTACATTTAAATTGCAGGGTGTATTCTTCTTCCATCTAAATCTACTTCCTCCCCAGAAATTCCATCTCTAACCCATACGGCATCTACTTCGCGCGAAACTGGATGAGAATCTAACTGCTGCGCAGGAAAAGTTTCTAGATCATGGTCCCTTGAATACACATCATAATTATCCCTTCTCATCATTGGCATTACCACATGCCAATCTCTTTCTTTAGGATAGCGAGAAAACCAAACTTGTTCAGCTTGGTTTGCTAGTATGAATGGCTCATCCATCTCTTTATTTTCCCTGTACAACAAACGGTCCAGATTCACCAAAGTAAACTTTAGTTCGTCAACTCTAACACCTCGATGAACATCAACCCAATCACATTTGAATTACAGAAATTTTAGTTCACTACTATATCGGATCCTTATAATATCAATAAGCACTCCATAGTAGTTGACACCAGCTGCTACAGGATTCATATCTCTTGGACTGGAATAACTCATAGTATCAGCTTTACATATGACGCCAGAATTTTGGGTTGACTTGTTAGCCTCATATGTTATTGTATGAAATCGGAAGCCATTCACGTTGCATGCATTGTAGCGCAACCTTTGATTGAAAGGACCATTTGCAAGCTTTTTAACTTCAGTAGGAATATCAGGGCATTCTTCATTCTCATCAACCTATAATAAATATAAGCGTTATAACAACTAATTGTTGTCGAGGAAAACTTGCTATATTGTGTTTGTTTTTACTTACATAATGACTGAGCCAACTGTGAAACATTTGAGAATGAATACGTTGTCTGTCATGTAACCGAGATCTTAGATGTTCTTTATTTATGACAGACATGTGAAGACTGCAAATAGAACACACGTCAAATTTTAGAAGTTATAATGAAAGAAGCATAAAAAATGAAGGACAATGGGTTGAAAGGAAAATTGACTCTCTATAAGGTTTAAGGATGTCAGAGTTGGCTAAAACCCACCGATGTGCTTGCATCAATGTTAAACGATCAAGTATTACATCAATCCCTTTTCCAACTGGTTTACCCATCGGGTTGTCATCATCAACATATCATGGAGGCCTATTCTCTTTGCTCTCAACATCATCTAAATATCTCGACACGAATGTCATACATTCTTCCATTAAATATCCACTGGCTATCGAACCTTCAGGCCTAGCACGATTGCGCACGTAACACTTGAGAGTTTTCAAGTATCTTTTAATTGGAAACATCCATCGACATTGAACTGGACCAGCTAATAATGCATCATCGGCCAAATGTATAGGTAAATGTTCCATTATATCAAAAAAACTAGGGATGAATGTCTTTTCAAGAAGACAGAGTGTAACTGCGAAACGGTCTTGAAGATACTCAAGATGCCTCTCTTTGTTGACTTTAGAACACAACTGCCTAAACATGAAGCCACCTCAATCAAAAGTTGCACTACATTCTTTGGCAAAGTTGTGCGGGCTGCTAACGGGATTAACTGCTAGAGTAAAATGTGGGAATCATGACTCTTCAAACCTCCTAAAGTCTTTTTACTCATGTTTACCCATCGAGAAATATTAGAACAATAGCCATCGGGAACTCTCAATTCCTTCAATACTGTAAAAAAAAACTTCAACTTCCGACCGACTCATTATATAAGGAGCTGGTGGCAAACTGTATCCAGTTCCAGACGGTTTTAAAATTAGATGTAAAGACTTTCTAATATTCATTGCCTGCAGGTATTGACGAGCTTTGAAGTTATCTTTTGAAGAAGTACAATCACCCAGTATTGTAAACAACAGATTATCTGCAAAATTTTTCTCAATATGCATCGGGTCCAAGTTGTGCCTCATCAAATTACTCTCCCAATAGGGAAACTCCCAAAAAATACTCTTCTTCTTCCAATTATAAGAGTTTATGCCAAACTTCCGTTCATAGTCAATCTGCATTCTAATTCTCATATCATCTACTGCATACTCTATTAAACAACCCTGAAGCTGTGTCAAAATTTCTGTCCCTATACACCTTTTTGGTGCTTGTCGTAATTCCATTCCACCATAGAAAGAAACTTTGTCCCTACGGAGCTTGTGTGATGGTTGAAGAAATCTACGATGATATAAGAAGCAATATTTACCACCATTAGGCAAACGGTAAGACAAACAGTTGATACCGCATATCGGACAAGCTCGCTGGTTATGAACACTATAGCCAGAGAGATTAACATACGCTGGAAAATCACTTATGGTCCACATAATAGCTGCACGGAGATGGAACATCTCTTTTGCCTCAGCATCATAAGTAAGCACATCATCAAGCCACAATTGTTTCAACTCCTCGATCAATGGTTGTAAAAATACATCGATTTTGTTTCCCGGACTCTTCGGGCCATCGATGAGAGTTGACAGAATAAAATAAGGTTGCTTCATGCATAGCCAGGGAGGCAAATTGTATGGTATTAAGACAACAGGACAAGTACTATGTGGTATGTGCATATTTGAAAATGGACTAAATCCATCCGAAGCCAATCCAAGTCTAACATTTCGGCAGTCATTTGCAAATTCTAAATGCAACTCATCAAACTTTCTCCAAGCCTTAGAATCAACTGGGTGTCTATAGACTCCATCTTTCACACGACATTCCTGATGCCACCTCATAAGGGATGCAGTTTTGCGAGACATGAATAATTGCTTCAATCTTGGAGTCAATGGAAAATACCTAACACGCTTGCATGCAACGCACTGCCCTCTTTCTTGTATCTCAGAGCATTGCATACCTCACAAAGTTGTGCGGCCTCATTTTCCCCTCTGTATATTATGCAATTATTTGGACAAGCATCCCAGACTTTGCATTCCATTCCTAACACATTCGTTATCTTACTAGCCTCGTAGTAATTCTTGGCAATTTTCACTCCCATCTCACTAAAAGCATCCGTTAGAAGCTCAAGTAGCATATCAACTGACTTGTTCGACCACCCATTTAGGATTTTTAAATGTAACAATCTCATAATGAATGAAAGTGAAGAAAATTTAGTACAACCGGGATACAATTCTATATTAGCCTCTCCCAACAATTCATGTATCTCTCTCAAATCATCAGGCTCTTCAGTTGCATTATCGAAGTCACTAATGCCACCAATATCTTGAAGCATCCCAGCCATATCATCCCCATGTTCGTTTTCAGTCGAAGGGATGTTTCTAGGTGTATCGCAAGAAGATGAGTATGTTTCCCCATGAACACTCCACTTTTTGTACCAACGCATGAAACCCCACATTTGGCAATGCTGTTTGACATCTAGTGTACTATAAAGATACCTATTCTGGCACTTCATACAAGGACAATGGATTTTGGATCCATTGAGTTTGTCTCTTAACGCAAATTCTACAAAGGCATCCAAACTTTTATTATATTCATCACCTAAACGGTCTTGTAAGTCAATCCACGATCGGTCCATCTTCCTATTCATTTATCCATATTTTCAGTCGATCTACAAGTTTCGTTATGATAAACATATTCAAGAATAAATGGAAATGAAGGGAAATGATAAAATGGAAATAGGTCAAGAATTCAATCCCCATCAAATTAGTGTTTATTCTCCTTTTTAGTAGTGGAAATGATAAACATAGTTTTAGTAGTAGTTAAAATAAATAAATATACTCCTTGAGAGTTTTTAAAAGAGAGAAAATAAAAGATTTAATTAATCAAGATATCTTGGAACTCCAAAATCCTTTAAACAAATACGCTACTTAAAAAATACTTAAAAAAATCTACTTAAAAAATCAAGATAAACATACCAGACATTTAGTAAATTATCTACTTAAAAAAATAAAATTATTTGTAAAAAATTGTCTCTTAAAAATATTTTATTCAGATTGTTTGAAAAAAAAAATTGAAAAAATTTTGACAGAGTTTCCCCTATAAAATGAATATTTTCAAGGCACTAGCCCACCTCAAAATGCGCAATTATGTAATTCAACCACCAAAAAACTCATAAAACCATCCAACCATTCAATCATGTTTATTATAAATTTCCAAGTAAACCTCCATTCATCCAACTAGGTCCTCTTCCAAAATACATAATTAAGTTGCATTTTCAACATCATTAGCACTTGCATTCACCATGCATGCAGTTGCCAAACACACTTGCACATAACAAATTCCAAACAAAAACACTCATTCCACAAAGGCAAACGTATAAACTGACGCCTTTAACAACAATTCAAAAAAGTCATACCACATAGTCCCTCAAAACAAACCTTAAATTTCAACAGTCCAACAAATGCTACCTAAGACACAAAAAGAAAAATAAAAGGAAAGAAAAAGAAATCCTAGATTTGATTTGAAATAGGGAAGAGATATAAGAGGTAGAAAAGGAGAGAGGGCATGAGTTTTGGGAAACAGGGAGGGAGGTTAAAGACAAAAGTGCAATGAAATAGAAAATTTTCGCTCTTGCATATTTCAATTGAGCAAAACAGTATTTCCAGCAACTACACAATGGTAGAGTTCCATATTTACTCCATAAATTCTTATGTACTGGTCCAATGTATGTACTATCTGTCCCAAAATATTCCTAAGAAATTTATCTGCAAGTTCAAGTTTATGAAACTTTAGAATTGCTTGCCACTTTGTACAGTTTAATCTGTGAACAGACACCACATATGGAATGCACAAAACAGTCACCATTTGTGATCACAAATTTACAGAGGTGGTTTCTAAAAATTTTCCTATACAAACTATTATGTATAACCTTCCCTAAGACTTTTTTAACATCTGAATGAGAGAGTTTTGGCCAGCCTTTCCCCTCAGCTCTTTTAAACATGTCCAAGCAGCCACCATTCAACAATATGTTCATGCTTTCACAATTGCTTACAATTGCTATCTATGTATTGTTTTGTTGACTTCATTGCATCTAAAGTCCCACAAAATTAATCCTAAAGCTTTCTTAACATCCCAAATCAAGGTTTTGTTCAGTTATTTCAACTAAATACCCTACAACCATAGCAATTCAATTTGTGCAAACCATGAAACAATACCATTTTAACATTTCTTTACCAATATATATTCAGCTTCTTTTTCAGCCTTCCATTAACTTTGCGTAATCTGATTCTTGTCCATATATTCTTAGTTTCCTTTACATTCTAACACTTCAATTAAAGGTTTATAGTGAATGCTAAACTTCCAACAAAATGGATTCTTCACTGCTTTTGTCTAGAAAGCATCCGACACCCGACACTTCTTCTGTCAAGAGAGCAGGAAATATAACTTATTTTCTCGAGTATTTTTCTGCTACTTTCGACAAATTCTAGGAAAGCCTTTTCTAAACAAACACAAATTCATCTCAAATAACGATGACAATGTAGGTGAAATTAAGCTCTATTTGTTATAAACTCCCAAAACAAATGCAAGACATGCACCTCGATGCTCTGATAGACAAGCAGCAGTCAGATTTGAAGGTCCCTTGAGACTAAGATGAGGAGAAGACGAGCTGAATGACATAAAGACAACCTGCCCTGCCGGAGAAGACGACTGCCGGACAACGCAATGCAAAGAGACCTGCCAATTAAGACGAGCTGCCGGAGAAGACAACCAGAATAAGGCAAACCGCGGGCGACAAGGAGCTCAACGAAGAAGAAAGGAAAGCCAGGGGATGAAATAGGAAGCCGGTATACGACGGTTGATAAAGCTGTTGTATAAAACGAACTTCATACGATGGTTAAGAAATAACCGTCGTATTAGGTCAATTTAATACGATGGTTATTTACAAACCGTCGTATTAATTAAACCTAATATGACGGTTAACTAATCGTCGTATTTAATCAGATAAAAAAATATTAAAATTATTTACTTTTTAATTTATATATACACACACACACACACACACATACTAACACGGCACAAAATTACATTAAATTTAATTCTATAATATTAATTATATTATATATACTACATAGATATATGCACACACATGCATATTTGTAATTAAAATTTTTCATATTATATATATTCTATCCGTTCACCAATAATTGACCTAATTGTAAAAATTATGCATTTTATTGAATTGTAAAATTATATAAAATTGATTAAAATGTCCATTGCTTCCTTATAAGATTGTGCTAAGAGTAAAATTAGAAATAATATTATAATTAAATACAATTAATCTACATATTTTTAAAATGGACAGTTATTTTTCAGACAAATTAAAAAGACAATTAGGAAAATTATTTGTCAATGAATGGAAGGAACATATTAATCTAATACTCACTAATTAATTAATAAGCACATGTTATAATGTATAAAAGTATACACACACACACACACACACATACATATATACATATATATGTATATACACACACACACACACACACACACACATACACAAAACATACCAATACAATAATTAACTAACAAAATAAAAATTACACTCGATCTTTAATACAAATATAAGAAAATTGAATTCATAAGATGCAAACTAAAATTTATTTACAAGATTACTTATCTAAGTATTAGTTCGATATATTTATAAAGTTAAAACAAGTTAATTTAATTATACCAAATTTGAAAGTCATTTGTTTTATTTTATCACATTTTTTTAGTAATACTTATAAAATAGTAATAAAAAATAGTGTATTTGACTCATACAATGGTTGTTAAAGCGTGATATTTGCAAAAAAAACCAAATTTTAATTAAAACCAAATACGACTGCAGGGGAAACCGTCGCAAAAGGTTTACTAATACGACGGTTTGGAAAAAACCGTCGTATTACGTCGACTTTTTGCGACAGTTGGCTCAGTCGTCGTATTTTGTCGGCATAATACGACGGTTGTTTCCAAACCGTGGTATTAGTTCACCTTTTGCGACGGCTCGTTAACCGTCGTTAAAGATACACAAATACGACGGCTTTACGGCCGTCGTAATTTGTGTCGTCGTATTTGCTAGTATTTTTTGTAGTGCTTATTTTTACATAAAATTACAGAAAAGTATTTTTGTAAGGAAAATATCAAATAAGAAGGTATATGACTAGTTATTTTAAAAAATGTATCACAAAATAGCCTCAAATAATTAGGAAAAATATGACTAATTTAGGCCTATCACATGGATAGACCCATAACAATATATTTAACAATTATGGAGCTGTGTCACAATGTAAGGAGCAAAGAAACCATAGTAAGGATAGGTACATTAAAAAGAAGTATCACTTGATCCAGGAGTTCATCCAGAAACAAGAGATAGTGGTTGATCAAATTTCCTCAGCAAACAATCTGGTAGACCCATTTACCAATCCTTTGATAGAGAAGGTGTTCAAAAGACAATTGGATGTCATAGGAGTAGGAGCATACGGACTATTATGGTCCATTTAGTGCAAGTGAGAGATTGTTGGAATATATGTCCAAAATGTACTATATATTTCTGTAGTTTGAAAATTAATAAAAGTTTCATTCATTAATAGTTATTTGTATACATATATTCACACGTTAAAGGTCCAAGTGTGTTAGTAAGTAATCTACGTGATTAGATCGTGCTTTCACAATAAGGTGTAGATTATGGGCTACTACCATATAAGTAAAAAATTACTCTTGATCGATTGATGAAGCTAGGCACTTTATCAAGGTTTAGATCATTACACTATAATTTCTAAATAGGGGATGGTTTACTTTTAACTAATGAGTAGTCCACCTTGCACTAATAGTGCAAGCGTATTCAAAATATGTAGAACTGGACTACGCGATAATAATCTTTATCAAAGTACTAAAATAAATAACTATTGATTTATCGCATCTACTGCATGAATGAGTACCCTAGGACTTAAGTATAAGTGGGTGGTCTGGTAAAGCTGGACTTATACACTTTGATGTATATTGGGTGAGGTCTTATCGCAGGGCAATAACCTTGTATGTTGGGTGTATTACTCTAGTTAATTAAGACGAACTTATACGATAGAGTTTCTATACTTTATTACGTGAGAAAATCACCCCCTTGTGATTGTCTGGGATAATCTAATAATCCAGGGCCCTAGGAAAAATGACTAAGTATGTATACTTTTGGGTAGCCCCTTGTGATAAGTGGATACAAACTGGAAGTGGTGAATTATCAGATTAGTTATCAAAGAATGGTAGACGTCATTGAGAAATGTGTTACTGCTATTTTCCTATCTCAATAACATGTGTTACGTAGAAGGTATTTTCGTCATTACACCAGTAGGTCAGAAACACTGCACTTGCAATATTGTTCTCAAGGTCAATATTTCCATATTGTAATAAGTGAAATATTTAAAATAATTTAAATATAGCTACTTGTTAGCAGGAGTATTTTGGTCATTTTAGTAGCCAAGAATAATATGTTTTTTGGTTCCTAGAGTAGCTCAAATAACCTTAGTAAATTTATTTACTATATTACTTATTAGGTGAATTTATTATTAAAAGAATTATTTGGGAGTCCAATTATTTATTTATTTGGATTAGAATAATTAATTGGGTCAATTTAATTAATTATCTTGGGTAATTTTTTATTTGATCGAAGTAGTTTAATTAGTTAATAAAAGATCCAATTTAATTAATTGATTTATTAATTAATTATATTAGGCCCAAGCACTTTAATTAATTAATAAAAGAGCTAATTTAATTAATTAACTATCTTGGATAATTTTATATTAGACCAAAGTAGTTTAATTAATAAATAAAAGAGCTAATTTAATTAATTAGTTTATTAATTAATTATCTTGAATAATTTTAATATTGAGCCCCATTGGATTAATTAATTAATAAGGGAACTATTTAAGTAGTCATTGGACTAATTAAAAGAGCATGACCCATCAGGGTTTTTGATGGAAGTAGCCATGTAAAAGGAAAAAGGAAAAATAAAAAAGAGGAAAAAGGAAATAAAGAAATTAAGGTGGCTACTTTTGTTTCTAAAAAGAAAAGGGAAAGCTAATAAAAATAAAATAAAAAAGGCATCTCATGGGCTATTGTGTGTTAATCGAAATTCCACAAGAAAAGCTTTTTCATTATTTTAGAAAATAGCCACCGATTTTTCTTGTTTTATTTTCCTTCGTTCTTCCTTAATGTTAACTCTTCCATTTTTGTTCCAATTTTATTCACCCTAATTCTACTATTACCGGTAGAGGTCCATAATGATTAGAGAATACTCCAGAAGGTCAAGAGCTTGCAAATGTGGTAAGTATTTGATGTGAAGGAGCTGACGGTTAGCTAGTGCCCATGTGGAATTAGTAGACGTTTCCGTTTAACAAGCACCGTCGAACTTAAATTTGACTCTGGTTATTAAAGTTAATCGCCCTAGAAGTAAGTATTCGTATACTTAAGCTCGGGAAAATTTTTAATTTGCTATCTTCCACTGCGTATTTATTTTTTCGGCGATCTTTTATTAGTATTTTTATAAGGATTATTATTGCATCATCCAGTCCTATGTATTCCAAATATGCTTACACTATTATTGTGAGTGAACCACTCACTAATTAAAGGTAAACCGTTCTCTATTTAGAAACCATAGTGTAATGATTTGAACCTTGATGAAGTGACTAGCTTCATCAATCGATCAAGAACAATTTTTTGCTTATCTGTTAGTAGCCTATAATACCTCACCATGAAAGCATGATCTAATCGTGTAGATTTCTTGCTAACACTTTTAGACCTTAATGGACAATATATGTAAATAAACAACTATTAAATGAATGAAACTTTTATTATTTTCCAAAATACAAAAATACATAGGCCGTATTGGGCACACATTCCAACAATCTCCTACTTGCACTATATAGACAATGATAGTCCATATGTGCCTACCCCTTTGATATCTAAGTATCTTCGAAACACCTTTGTTGCCAAAGGCTTGATGTAACATCCCACAACCTAAGTATACCAAAAGGGATGAGGATGTCGTCTCATCCTAGGGACAAGGGGTTTTTATAACTATGTAATAGAAAATATAAAAGGAAATAACTTAATAATAAACTTATCAAAATCCCAACACAATACTTATACTAGTCTTAAAACAAATAGATGGTAGCTAAATCCTCCAATAAATAAATACATCAAAATAAATCTTCCAAGCTCATAGCAGCATAAGTTAATCGACTTGAAGATAGGATATAAAAGGTGTGTGAAATATTTCTCAATAAGTCTTGTGTGTGCTCATGATAATTTAAGTAAGCATTTCATGTATGTAAGTTTTGAACAAGTCATTACAAAAATTCTGCAAGTCCAGAAAATTATCTTTGAACACTGAGTGGTGTTTTATCAGTATTTGTAAAGTAAAAGTGCTCCACTTGTAAAGAAATAACCACTTAAATAAAGTCGACCGTGAAACCGTGTATCATAAATGGATATGGCACAACACTTTGTGCACCATGACAAGAGAACGGTCAGGATGCGACACTTTGTACATCATGAAAAGAGAATGATTAGGATGTCATACATTGTGCATGCTGATACAAGGTGGGTGTACGACCCACCGGGTGAGATACTCCTCCATCTCTACACCTAAACTTACCAGTTGTCCACTCTGCAAATAAATAGTCCACCTAAACTGTGATTGCTAGCTTGGACCGGCCTGACCAACAAGAACTATCATCTTATCTAGGCAGGGTTCACCCCTCAGAGGTGGCCTTCTATTGAGAGACTTGCCCAACCCTTGAAAGAGTAGTCCTATTAGTCTACCCTTATTGAGTACTCAGCGTTATGTTTATTCCACTTGGAAAATGTAAAATCAATGAAGAGCTTTTTTGAAGTAGCAATTATGATTTTCGAACAACCTTAGGTAAAAATTTGTTTAAGGAAAATTTATTATTTTGCTTGGAAAATTATTTGCTTGACTAAAATTATTTTATTTTAGCAGAGGGAATAAATTATCCATAATTGCATCCCAAAGCACATCTTCCACGACAATCCATGCATTTGACAAACATTTTTATGCAAGGACTTACCTGATCTCTTACTTTTCCCTGATACAATAGCCTTCTAAAATGATTCAAGGCAACCTAACCCCGCTTGGGGTCAATACAAGGTATAAGTTCCAACATCCAGACAATACTTGCTTTAAATAAATAATTCATAGCCTAACATGCTTAAGCTCAATTAGATACAACAACATCTAATTATGACAACAATGCCTTAAGCTATAACACTAGTTGATAAAGTATTTTTATAGAATAAGATTAATTTGATAAGTTAAAATAAATAGGTGTTATAAAAAAATAATAAATAATAATATTAACTATTTATTAACAAATAATAAATAATGAGTAATATTAATAAATAAAATTAGTAATAAATAAGGAGTACTATTAACAATAAATCCTAAATAATATTGGTAATAAATAATAAATAATAAATAATATTATTACACATAATATGTATTATCAATAATAGATTATAAATAATTTTAATAGTAAATAATAAATAAATTATTCTCATATAAATAATATTTATGAGTGTAAATAAAAGTTTTAGTAAGGCTAACTATTAATATGAATATAAAAGACATTTGATATTAATTAATTCAAATATATTATTATTTATATTTAATAAAAAATATTCTATTTATTTATCTAATAAAATACCAAATAATTATTATTTTCAAAAATATTTGTATTCACCGAAATTATTCAATTAAATTAAATAGTAATATTAATTATATTAATAATAATAATGATAGTAAGTATAATACTAAAATTTTTAAAAAATTGGTTCTTACCATAATTTTTTAATGACTATAGTGAAATACTAGAGAAAAATTATATACACATTCATACACACATAGATCCAATAAATAACATGTCGATTTATCTAAAAATAGACTTGTATTAACATACATCACAACAAGGGTGATATTCTACTACCCATAATATTATTTATGGATTTATTGAAAAATAACATCATGAAGGCATACTCAACAATGGTGGTATAATGACTATCTATATCAAAATATCCAAAACACTCTTAATGATAATGAACATAGCATGATCCTAAAGCATAATCCATAAGTCACAATATTCATTCCAATTCTCATGTCTTAAATATATTCCCTTCACCCACATACATATATTCACCCCCATATTATTCAATCAACCTATAAAATCCATCATCTAAAAGTATTGAGTTTGAGAATTTAAAGAGAAGATCAAGAAACACATACTTGATTTGATGAACGTTAGATAAAGATATCGCCTTGCATAATAGATGTCCTTGAGTGCTTGAGAGTCCTTCCTTGGTTGAAGTTTATCCAAGATGGCCATCCAAGGTTTGGCCAAGAGAGAGACAAAGAGAGAGAAAGAGATTTGGATGGTATTGAAATGGTGATGATGAGATAAAGAAGGTCTAAGGTGTTTAAATTTACCTTCTTGATGTTCTTTGTGTTCTTGACCGAAAAGGTGTGTTTGATCCCAATGAAAGATCAACTTTGGTGTTTTTGATGTTATGGAGTGGCCTATGAGGGAGTATGGACCGAATCCTAGTTGGTTTGAAGGTTCTTGGAGTGATTTGGGATGAATAGAGGTGATTGAAAAATGAAGAAGCTTAGTGTGTGTTCTTGAGAGGAATTGAGAGAGAGAGTGATTTCGTGTGTGTGTGTGAATGATGGCCAAATGGCCTAGCTAGGGGGAGGCTTTTAGTTATCCAAGAAGGAGAGAGAGAGTTTCAGCTTTTTCAAATTTCAAATTGAGAGAAAAGTGGAGATGTTTGAGATAGAGGATTGGGTAATGGTGTTTGCTCTTTGAAGGTTTCTTATCCTTCAATGGCGTATGGCTGAACTAGCTATGATTTGATTATGAAATGGAGAGTTATTTCAGCTTGGAGCTGGACGAAAATGGCTTTGATATTGTAGAGAAATTTTTGGTTTTATTATCTAGCTAGGTGACTATTTAATGGAATAGAAATCTAGAATTTAATTTGAAGTTTGAATAATTTTAAATGGAGTGAAGATAGGAGTGTTTTGAGGTGTGTTAATGGAGTCCTAATGACCAAGATAGATGGGGAAGTCAAGGTGTTCTCTCCATGGCTGCATTTGGCTGAAATATGATGAAGTTTGATGAAGAAATTAGACTTAAAATTGAATAGGCAAATCTGGAATTTTTTTGGAATTTTAGCTTAATAACTCTTGTGATTTTGGGAGGATTTTGAGCTGATTTTTCAAAGCTCTTTGAACTGAATTTGCAGCTAGAGGTTAGGCTTGTTTGAAAGTACATTAATGGTGGTTTTGCAGCCACCATCTTGGAGAGAAAAGAAGAAAGTTTCAGGTGTTCTTGTGCACAAATGAATAGCTAAATATTCATGTCCAAAGCTTGGTTATTGGCTGGGAAAAAATTCTGGTTTGGTGTGTAGCTTGTAAGGCTGCAAAATTCCAAAGTGTTTCAGCTTTCATCTTCACACAAGATGGTTGGTTTTTTTTTGCAAGAATTAGGTAGAGAAAGGTGGCTGCAAATTTTGAAAATCAGCCATGGAGAAAATCTGGAAAATTTTCCAGATTTTAACCAAAACAAGAACAAGAAGACAATGAAGTTTTTGGAGGAATAACTATGCTGATTGAATTGAGAACCTCTTCGTTTTTCTCCTCCACAATTTCAGCGAAACTCCTATCCCACAAGAGCTGGATTTTTTGAAATTCGAAGCAAGGAATTATCCAAGACTTTTATAGATATAAAAATGAATTAAAGAAATAGGAGTAGTTTAAATTCAAATAGGTTAGGACAAGGCTTGCAAAAATAATAGAGATAAAAATTCTTCTAGAATTCTTTTTAGGACAAGATCACATGGTTAAGACATTACCAATATGTCTTCCCTAAGATAACATTCCTAACTTTAAGGAATGTAAGAAAAAGAAAAATTTAAACATTGATTAAGATAATTATGAATAAAACTTAGGTGATGGGATTTGAACTCAAGACCTTAGAGATTAATCACAAAGCTCTAACCACTTAACTACAACAACTCTTGTTCTTATTTTCTCAACCAAATCCCCTTCTTATTTAAGCTCAAGCCATCTTCCTATCTCGCCCTCAAGTAAAATTACCTTTTTACCCTTTCTACTCAACAAACACAAATAAACCATATAACCCATAAACCACAATTCTAAGGCACACAAAATTATTCAAGGAATATATTTTATGCAAGAAGATATGATATGCACCCCATCCCTCTTACTCTAGGGTATGTTTAGGTGGGGTTTTACATCGTCTCCTCCTTAGAAGAATTTCGTCCCGAAATTCAGGCATACACATTTCTTTCAAGTCGGGTTATTTCTATTTTATCCATTCTTTCACTTTCCACGTGGCATTTTATGCATCGACATGCTGAACTTCAAATCAAAACCCATAGTTATTTGGAACTTTGCCCAAGACTGCGATGTAGAACTCAGGTCTCGCTCAGAGGCGATACTTTAGGTACTTCCTGCAACTTTACTATTTCCCATACATATGTCTGAGCTAACCTCTTCATAAACTCCCTTACACTTACGGGGATAAATTTGATAGGGGTTAAAATCATCATTATTTCTCTAGTTATTTGAAGTTAATTTGAGACACTTTTAATAAAATAACTAGTTGTATTCCTTCATATTTGATATTTCCCTTATAAAAATGCTTTTGTGTAATTTTGTACAAAAATAGGTGAAATTTAGAGCTAATTGTGTAATTGTCTAGCACAGACCCAACACCAGGACAAGAAAGTGAACCTGGTGCTGGTCCTATACTAGAAGAATAGGGGAAAGCAGAGAAAATAGAGGAAACAGAGGAACACAAGTGCAATTGAAATTGGAGAGGAAAAGGAGAAGAATGGCTCAAGGCACGCTGGCTTAACCAAAAACAAAAGGAAAAGCAAGAACAAGAAAATGAGTAAATTCGGTGGGTTCTGGACATAGAGAAAAGTCAAGAAAAACAAAAGGCAAAAGGACTAAAGGAAGAAATTAGATTTCAGATGGTTTGCGGCTCAATTGAGCCGATGCAAGACAGTGAAAAGGAATTTCGTTGGCTTTAGTGGTGTGGCTCAATTGAGCCGATGCAAGACCAAAAAGTTGATTTCGGTGGCTAGTTGGCTTAATTGAAGCAAAGTGGCTAGACAATTTCTATGGCTTTGAAGCCAATTTCAATTCAACAAAGAATTAGTCTTCAATGAATAAGACAAAATCAAAAGTCCAAATTGATTTCAACTTCTCAATTCTTACAAACTAAAGGCGGTGGACTCCTTGCTTTTATTTAGATTTTTATTTAGGATTTTATTTATTAATCCTTTTTTGTTTTGGATTTTTAGGAAATTAAATCCTTTTCATTTAGGATTCTTTTAGGAATGTTGTAAGCCTATAAATAAAGGCTAATTACCTTAGAAAATGGGGTGCACAATGTAGAGACTTAGACATATATTTTTTAGAGCGCATCACCAATATTTTCTCTAGAGGAATTGCTCAAGGAGTATTGATTCTTGGAGGAGCTTTCATTGGAAATTGAAAGGCTTGTCTATTAGTATTTATTTCTTTCTTTTGTTTTCTTTTTCTTGAACAATGATGATTTTAATTCTTTAATTGTATTTAGATATTATTCTTAGATATATGATTTTGAGTTAATTCAGTTCTTTGATTAATTAATTATTTTCTTTGGTGTTTGATTACATGATTTCATTAGTTATTGATGCGAGTTCTTCTAATGACTTTGACACAATGATGTTAGGAGTTTCTTGCATTGATTTTGTGTTTGTTGAATCTTGATGGATTTGAACGATGAAGTTAGGATTTTAGAACTAAGTGATCAAAGGTTATGTTAATTTCGCCTTGACATAGGGTTATTAGCTAATTTCATATTTATAAGGAATTGAGCCTAATGCATGTTTGCGTTATGTTAGCTTGATTGACAAATCTGTTAATATGAATCAAAATATAGGATTCCATGGATTGACAAATGAAATGGAATTTGCCTAAGTAAAATCATGGCTTGTGAATCGATTGAGTTTTACTTTATATTCCTTCATGATGCTAAGAAATTAATTGGTTATGATAAGTATTAGGTGATTCATAACATACTTTTTGGGAATAACTATTTGATTACATGGTTTTCTCTCCATGAGTTATATATGAATATATATTTTGTTTTTATTATTATTTTGATTTCTTTATCAATTTAGTTTATAGGTTAAACAATGAAAGAAAAGCTATTAGTGTGTACTTGTTCTTTTGAGGATTGATGCTCATTAATTTCCTGTACTATGCTTGCGATGAGTATACTTGCTCACATGTGTATTTTTGGGTTAATGTTTTAATTAAAAATTGATTAAGGGATGGATTAAAATTGATGATTTTATATACCCAAAATTTATGCATAAAAAATGTACTGTCTTTGTTAGTCGATTAACTACTATCCAAATGGTTTCCTTTTGGGTCTTTGACCTAGGCAAGTCTGTGACAAATTCCATCGCTACCACCTCCCATTTTCATTTTGGTATTGGCTATGTTTGCAATCATCTAGCTGGCTTCTTGTGTATCGTGATACCCCCATAAAACTTTTACCCTTGGCATCTGCTTATTTCGAAGAGTCTTAATGCTTCAATTTAGAATCTTAATCGGCTTTTCTATGTAACCTAAATTAGGTTACAATGGTAAAGGCTCGTCGTTAAAACATATTTCGGATCAGGATCGTAGATCTTTAACTTAGATATATGAAACATATCTCGTAATCTTCTTAAAATGTCTGGTAAGCCTAATCTATAGATGACAGTTCCATCATTCTCTTCCTATCATTCGTATAGCTCTTCTTCTGACTCTGAGTCATCTTTAATCTTTCTCTTGTTACTTTTGTCTTGTCCGCCTTTTCTTGAACACGAACTTCACCTGATTTGATAATTTGCCTTTCTTCCATTTATCCCTACTATAATGGTACTGACAGGTCTGGCTTTGCATCACTTCATATAGGGAAATCTAATAGAGGATCGGTAATTACTGTCGTAGGCTTACTGGCATGCGGCAGACTTTCAGTCCAATTATCAACAAAGTCTAGTATACATGCCCTAACTATGTCCTTCAGTATCAAATAAGTCTCTCCAACTGGCTATCAGTTTTGAGAATATGCTGTAGCTCAGAACTTCTAAGTTGATCCCATTATCTCTAGGAACTTAGTCTAAAATCTTGCAGTGAACCTAGGATCCCACTTAGATACAATACTTGATGTCATCCCATGCAGCCTCTACCTTGGCTAGGCTACCTTAAAATTGCCCCTGATTACCCCTCATTCCAAAAATAGAACTATACTCAACTAAACTTTCACTTACCAAACTTAATAGAAATTTATACTATCTGCACTTTCTAACACTGATTTCGATTGTCTCATATCCTTAATGGCATTCAAAATACATCATGTGTTATCTAAAAAGGTACCATAAAATTATCAAAGCTGGATTGAAATCCTATGCGCCTCTCCATAAGCAATAGAGCTTTTGTAAATCAGTATGATATCACCACCCATCCTTAGTACCTATTCCTATGTTAGTTGCAATCTCAAGTGTATCTTATTGTCAAATTCACACTTAATAATATCCTTATAGCAAGTCTAACTTAGGAGTAACCATATATATCTTTGATGACCAAACTATCCAATATTCTTTGGTCTATACATAGCTTTAAAATTCCAACCTTTTCTTATACCATTAATACTGGGTCCTGCAGGCTACAATGCCAGGCTAGATGTCTTTAGTCCTTCTTCAACAATAGTTTATGAACCTTCACTATTAGCATTATACTCTACACTTCCTTCATCTTACTTCTTCTAAAATTTAATCATACCCATATGATCCACAAAGATGTATTATTCTATCTCTATAACCAACTTAACTCCTTGTTTTGACCATCATTCCATGCCTAATATGCTACCATAATTCTCAAAAGGAAACAAGTCAGATTCCTGATAAATTTTACTTCTCCAGGCAAAATTTCATCTCTCGGATTAAACCTATAGATCATTACTTCCTTTCACAATGAAGGATGCTTAACTAACTAATAAGAAAATCTATAACTATTCACAGTTGATAAATTTGCTTCTTATAGTCTAGCTTATCTCTACTCAAACGAATGGTACACTACACACAATATATATATATATATATATATGCTATATAGAACAAAGATCAAAGAGAAATTCTTTCAGGAGAGATAAAGAATTAACCTGGTACTACGACTGCATTCGATCTCATGTCTTCTCTGCTTAACTAACTTGGTCATCACTTCTAGCTTTAACTTATTTCCTCAACTGGCTGAATTCAGTGGTGGGGTCTTAATTGGGCTTGTCCAACTGTTACTTTAGAAGATCCCTCAGGTTCTATCTCTTGCTTTTCTTCGTCCTCTTTTCTCACATATGGCTGCGAGTGCTCTATTAGCTCATCTTCAAACGTTGAAGGTTTTCTGACATGACCAGTTCTGCCTCTTGTTGTATTTTACATCTAGGTGCCATCTTCCACCATCATTACCATAATTATAGGTTGATAAATGCATACATATGAATGCAAACATATAATGCAAAGATAACATATATAACTTTTGCTCACTCATTAAACATAAGAGAGTATTTTTTTTTTTCGAAAGAAGTGAAATATTCAAAAGTTTTAATCTAAATAAATCATACTTTAACATAAAGAAATTAGATATCACAGTTGATACCTCTGTAGGAACCAAATACTCATAGACAAGAAAGTAAATAAGGCCATGAACTCAATAAACAGATTCCCTAATCAACAAATTGCATTACAAATCCACTAAGTCTTCTCGTTACTCTACTAGTCACTCGAATAGTTGGAATAGATTCTTCGAACCATCCTTCTCTTCTCTTCTTACAGTCTATTTCCAATCTAAACCTAAGTGTACAACCATTAGTTCCAACCTTCCTAGGACTTTCCTCCACTTTCCCTTTTCCCTTGTCCTTTACCTATTAGACTGACTACCGAAGTACTCTTATACCTGGGATGAGTTTATCATTCTAACTGGGTCCTTCATTATTGAACTCCTCAAAGTCAAAGCTAAAATGGGCAATGCCAAACTCTCCTATTGGTGGAGTTCGAGAAGGCACAATTGTCTCTTCCTTCTCCTCCTCATCAAACTCTTGCATCCCCCCCCCCTTCAATTTCACTATCAGAATCATCCACCTCTTCTCCTATCTCATCGTCAACATCACTCAGTTCCTCACCTCCTTCACCATTAGCATCACCCATCTCTTCTTCTCCTTCACCACCTAAGTCAAGATTATGAGCTTCCTCCTCAACCTCACTATCTGAGACTAAATCAACCATGGGTATGGGTGGGTCTACTACTTGCACATCCTCAACTCCTCCTTCCTACTCAGGTAACTCTAGTTCAGCAACATCAACTAACATCTTCTCTTGATTTGATAAGTTAAAATAAATAGGTGTTATAAATAATAAATAAATTATAAATTATAATATTAACTATTTATTAACAAATAATAAATAATGAGTAATATTAATAAATAAAATTAGTAATGCATAATGATTACTAATAATAATAAATCCTAAGTAATATTGGTAATCAATAATAAATAATAATATTACAAATAATAAGTATTATTAATAATAGATTATAAATAATTTTAATAGTAAATAATAAATAACAAATAAATTATTCTCATATAAATAATATTTATGACTGTAAATAAAAGTTTTAGTAAGGCTAACTATTAATATGAATATAAAAAACATTTGATATTAATTAATTTTAATATATTATTATTTATATTTAATAATTTTTAATAAAAATACTCTATTTATTTATCTAATAAAATACCAATAATTGAAATATTTATTAGTTTCAGAAATATTTGTGTTCACCGAAATTAATCAATTAAATTAAATAGTAATATTAATTATAATAATAATAATAATAATGATAGTAAGAATAATACTAAAATTAACAAAAGTAATTCTTACCATAATTTTTCAATGACTATAATGGAATACTAGAGAAAATTTATATACATATTCATACACACATGGATCCAACAACTAACATGTCAATTTATCCAAAAATAGACTTGTATTAACATACCTCATAACAAGGGTGATATTCTACTATCCATAACATTTTTTATGGATTTATTGAAAAAAATTTATTGAAGGCATACTTAACAATGGTGGTATAATGACTATCATATATAAAAAAACATCCATAAAGCTCTTAATTATAATGAACATTTAATGATCCTAAAGCATAATCCATAAGTCACAATATTTATTCCAAATCTTATGTCTTAAATCCATTCCCTTTACCCACATACATATCTTCAACCCCACATGATTCAATCAACCTATCAAATCCATCATCTAAGAGTCTTGAGTTTGAGAATTTAAAGAGAAGATCAAGACTGAAATATTTGATTTGATGAACGTTAGATGAAGATATTGCCTTGCTTAATGGAGGTCCTTAAGTGCTTGAGAGTCCTTCCTTGGTTGAAGTTTGTCCAAGAATGGCTATCCAAGGTTCAACCAAGAGAGAGGAGAGAGAGAGAGAGAGAGAGAGAGAGAGAGAGAGAGAGAGAGAAATAGAGAGAAAAAGATTAGGATGATATTGAAATGGTGATGATGAGATGAAGAAGGTCCAAGGTGTTTAAAGTTACTTTCTTGATGTTCTTCGTGTTCTTGACTGAAAAGGTATGTTTGATCCAAATGAAAGATCAACTTTGGTATTTTTTATATTATAGAGTGGCCTATGAGGGAGTATAGACCGAATCCTAGCTGGTTTGAAGGTTCTTGGAGTGATTTGCTATGAATAGAGGTGATTGAAGGTTGAAGAAGCTTAGTGTGTGTTCTTGGTGTTCTTGAGAGGAATTTAGAGAGAGAGTGATTTTTTGTGTGTGTGAATGATGGCCGAATGGTCTAGCTAGGAGGAGGCTTTCGGTTATCCAAGAAGGAGAGAGAGAGTTTTGGCTTTTTCAAACTTCAAATTGAGAGAAAGGTGGAGATGTTTGAAATAGAGGATTGGGTAATGGTGTTTGATCTTTGAAGGTTTCTTGTCCTTCAATGGCATATGGCTGAACTAGCTATGATTTGATCATGGAATGGAAAGCTTTTTTAGGTTTGAGCTGGCTAATAATGGCTGTGATATAGCAGAGAAATTTCTGGTTTTATTATCTAGCTAGATGAGTGTTTAATAAAACAAAAATCTGGAATTTAATTTGAAGTTTGAATAATTTTGAATAGAGTGAAGATAGGAGTGTTTTGAGGTGTGTCAATGGAGTCCTAATTACCAAGGTAGATGGAGAAGCCATGGTGTTCTATCCATGGCTGTATTTGGCCAAAAATATGATGAAGTTTGACAAAGAAATCAGATTTAACATTGAATAGGCAAAGCTAGAAAATTTCTGGAATTTTAGCTTAAGAACTCTTGTGATTTTAGGAGGATTTTGAGCAGATTTTTTGAAGCTCTTTGAACTGAATTTGCAGCTGGAGTTTTGGAGTGTTTATCCATTGATGGTGGTTTTCCAACCACCATCTTGGAGAAGAAAGAAGAAAGTTTTAGGTGTTCTTGTGCAAATATGAATGGCTAAATGTTTATGTCCAAACCTTGGTTATTTGTTGGGAAAAAATTTTGGTTTGGTGTAGCTTGTAAGGCTATGAAATTCCAAAATGTTTCAGCTTTCATCTTCATACAAGATGGTTGGTATTTTGCAAGAATTAGGTAGAGAAAGGTGGCTGCAAATTTTGAAAGCCAGCCATGAAGAAAATCTGAAAATTTTTTCAAAATTTAACCAAAACAAGAATAAGAAGACAATGAAGTTCTTAGAGGAATAAATATGGTGATTTAATTGAGAACCTCTTCCTATTGCTCCTCTACAATTTCGGACAACCTCCTATTCCACAAGACGTGGAATTTTCGAAATTCCAAGCAAGGAATTATACAAGACTTTTATAGATATAAAAATGAATTAAAGAAATAGGAGTAGTTTAAATTCAAAGAGGTTAGGACATGGTTTACAAAAATAATGGAGACAAAAATTTTTCTAGAATTCTTTTTAGGACAAGATCACATGGTTAAGATATTACCAATGTGTCTTTCCCAAGACAACATTCCTAACTTTAAGGAATGTTGGAAAAAAGAAAATTTCAAACATTGGTTAAGATAATTATGAATAAAACTAAGGTGATGGGATTTGAACTCAAGACCTTAGAGATTAATCACAAAGCTCTAACCACTTAACCCCAACAACTCTTGTTCTTATTTTCTCAACCAAATCCTCTTCTTATCTTAGCCTCAAGCCATCTTCCTATTTCGCCCTCAAGTAAAATTACATTTTTACCCTTTCTACTCAACAAACACAAATAAACCATATAACCCATAAATCACAATTCTAAGGCACACAAAATCATTCAAGGAATATATTTTATGCAAGAGGATATGATATGCACCGCATCCCTCTTACTTTATGGTAGGTTTAGGTGGGGTTTTACACTTGATATCTATGTGTCTTTGAAACACCTTTTTTTTTTTCTCTTTATATAGTGATACAACTTCAGAATTGTCACAATATATAGCAATGGGCTTGTCTATTTGTGGCACAACTCCAATTTTTGTGAGGAACTGCCGGAGCCAAAACGCCTTTTTAGAAGCTTCTGAAGTTGCTACATACTAAACTTCCCTAGTAGAATCAATAATGAAAGATTGCATAACACTCCTCTATGAAATAGCTTGATGCTTGTTTTTAAGTGTAGAAAATGTAATCAACAAAGTCCACAATCAATCAAACTTTCATTAAAATGCTAATCACTAAAATCACACATACAGGCAAGTATACTCATTATATAGTATAGGAAATAACAAGTATCGAACCCACAAGAACTTAGTCTCCCACCTTACTTTACCCAAAGCTTTATTGTTTATAAAAAAAAAAGGAATAGAGGTAAATAAAATACTAACCTAATATACTAGAGAAAATCAAGTCATATTGTGTCACAAGGATAATCAAGGAGTAAGAATAAGGAGAAAAAATATGTAATGAAGAAATACTCAATTCTATGATAAGTGAAGAAAATATCTTTCAATCAATTGATTCCCAATCCAAAATACCAATATGAGTCTCAAAAGCAAATCTCAATCGTTTCTCAAGTCATGAAATTCCTATTCTTAGATTAATAAAAAGGTATACTCTATCTCCCTAATTAAATCTAAGAAACATTAAGAACAACTCAATTAAACAATTAATATCCCTATACTCTAGGCAACAATAACGTCTTTTCGAAGAAATAATACCCCTATACTCTAGGTGATATCAATCTCTCTTTGATTACCAAATCTTTCTCTTAACTTCATTTCCCAAGTCCATTAGGAGATCATAAGATAGTGAATTAACTAGTCCAGAATAATTAATTCAAGTCATAAAATCAAATAATCAAATGCTTAGAATTAGAATTCAACAAGTCTAGAATTAAATTCAACACAAAATCATAAAGTAAAAATATCCCCAACTATAGTTGAAACATATAAATCCAACTTTAACAAAATAGAATTACAAAGAAATAAAAAAGAAAAACTCATGGACAAGTGTAATCTCCTTCTCCTTTGCAATCTTCTTGATAAAGCACATTTTCTTCTCCACGATTTCCTTGATCCTCCATGTTCTTGGTATTTTTCTAGGAGGTCTATAAAATATAACAACAAAAACTCAAGAACTAGAACTCTTGTAAAATGTTATTTTCTTATATTTATTGGAGTTTTAGTTGCTAAAAATTGCATACAAAAGTCCTTTTCCGTAGTTGAAAGAGTTTCCAAAAGAATCCAATAGAAATTACCAAATTCTGCTTGAATAGGAAAATTCGCCGCCTTATGAATAGTAACAATCGGCGCCAGTCCTTCCTCAATTGCTTTCGAAATTCTTTTGTTCTGCTTTGTTCTTCCAGAAGTGACCCTAGCTCGCTTAGTTATGTGGGTCAGCGTCGGTTCAACATTGTTTGGCCCGATTTTGGGCATTTTCACTATCTTTTCAATATTTCTCCTATTTAATCACTTCACAACAAAAGATAGAAATTAGAGGAAATCAATAGTTATTTGAACATAAAAGCAACATGAATGACCCTCAAAATATAGGCACATTTAGCTCCTATCACAATCCCCCACACTTGAATCTTTACTTGTCCTCAAGCAAACAAGAATTAAAACATTTTAGCAATAGCTTATGAACAAGTCAAATCAATTCATCAAATGTTTCCTTAGCAAATGCATCCATACTAAAGTAATAATCTTCTTCCAACCTCAAACATAAACTCGTCATTCACTCAACCCTTTCAAAACCTTGTAAACTCATGTATTAAATCAAACAATCTCAGGGCCATCAAAGTTAAGTTAATCAAGATTATATCTAGTATAAGAAAATCATCCTACTTCTCAAGCAAAAACACAGATAATATAAATAGTACAAGTCAAGATATTTAACCAATTCCAGCATTATAAACTCAAATTTACTCAACTCAAGTTAATGAAATAAGGAAAGCACTCCACTTTCTTTTTTCTCAATGACTTAGGGAATTGATAGCCTCAAGTGAATGGATTTTTCTTCACGCATTGTATTGGCCCCCTTATGGTCATTTTTGTTTTACATTTTCATCATTTTTTTTAACATTTTCTTTCTTTGCTATTTCTTACCTTTTTGCATTTGGGATAGCCTTAAGATAGTGCACTGAACAATACTTACTACTTCTTTCCATATCAACAATCTTTTTAGCAAAAAGTCTTTTTTTTTTTTTTTCAAAAGATAAGAACAAATTTTTTTCAACTCACATTTTTCCCTTTTCACTCAAATTTTTTTATTTCCTCACATTCCTTATTCATAATTCAAAATTAAGCAAAATTTTAAATCTATAATACAAGAATTAATCAATAACTCTTCCCATATTTCATCATATCATCCATATTCAAACTTAAAGAATAAAACAAAACCCAGATATCAAATATAACCAAAGTTAATTTAAATTCTCAAGACATAGCAAAATCCAACTTCATACACAAGTTTACCTTTTAAATTAAAATCCAACTATAATGAATGACAAAGCTATACCTAAAGTTAAAAAGAAAATCATAACTTCATTATAGACAAAGAAGTTTAATTTAGATCCACAATTTCCAAAATTTCAATTTTGTCAAATTTTCAAAAATGTCAAGGAAATTGCAACAGAATTATTTTTCAAATTTTAAATTTTTTCCAAAGTAGCTCAATACCAAGAAAACACCAAGATGATTGATAAAAACTTAAACAAAGAATATCATCAAACGACTCCCCTACAGTTAAACTAGACAACGTCCTCATTAGCTAAAAATAAACACAAGAAAGCATATCCAAATAGACCAAAAATGATAAAGGAGGTAGAAAGTTAAGCAAGACTCCCCAAGTGCAATGATGCTCCGATAAATATTAAAACTTAGAGAAGAATAGAAGAGCTTGCTCGAGAAACATTTACTCAAACCTGGAAAATTTAACACTCATAAAAAAAATAAAAGAAAATAATAGACAAAATAAAACACATAAAAAATAAAAAACACGAAAGACTAATAAAACTCCTAAGAATAAACACAATGACTCACTCCCCCACACTTAAAACTAGGACATAGTCTCCTTATTTCTAGGGGAAAAGACACCTAAAAAAGCTAAACACAAAAGAAAGATACAAACTCTTTCTACTCGTTATGCTTCTTCATCAAACCTTTGTAAAAGAAATTAAAGCTCAAAGTAGAAGATAAGCATGATAAATGTAGAAAGAAGGGAGGTTTTTGAAAAAAGTAATGTTCATGAAAGCAATTTTTCTCATCAAAGTAAAACACATAAACCTCATTCTCTAACATTTCTTTAGACACACAAATATTATTTTCAACATATGAGTGCACTTGGTATCTAAAGAATGCATCAGTATTGCCATTATCAATTAACCTTTCAAAAGAATTTTCACAATTAAAATTCCCCTTTAAACTTAGTATTTGAGATCTCAAATATGGGATCAAGAAATCCTTGCTTTTCAATGCATGGTTTGCAAAAAGTAAGTTACCTCCCTTTAGATGAGGTGAAGGGTAGAATTTGTCAACATCATCCAAGGCTTCGTATAATGTAGCATTGAAAGATCCATCTTCTTAAGGTACGGTAAACTTAACATATCATCAATGGCATCGGTGGGCTTTATGAATTGAGTAGTATCCTATTTTTCTGTGATTTTCAATTCCCATTGCAGATCTCATCTACTAACTTTACTAGTTGTGTTCTTTTAGAGCTCATTCATTGGGAAGATTCTTCGTACCCATTAATCAAAGCATTGACATTGTTAACAAAAGAATTTATTGATGTTGCAAGTGACATCTTACTCAAAACATCAACGTGAGCTTGCAGTTGTGTCAATCTATCATCATTATAGCTCCTATGATCTTGAGCCCGATGGCATGTATGCCTCCAAGAATGATTATCTATGATGATGTCAACCTTGCGCTCAAAGAAAAATAAAAATAAAAAAGTAAAATAAAGAATAGCAAAAATTTAAACAGATCAAAAACAAAAATATATACTAATAAAAAGACTTAAATATTCACAAAGTGCCTAAAAAACAAAAGTTAGAGATATTTACAAATATAACAAAGGCTAAATCAACAAGACCCGAGTGTTTCCGGTAATGCCCATCCCCGGCAACGGCGCCAAAAACAAAATGTGTATTTTTTAGTGTAAAAAAATATTATCAACAATGTCCACAATCTATCAAGCTTTAATTAAAATGCTAATAACTAAAACCACACACACATGCAAATATACCCATCATATAGTATAAGGAATAACAAGTATTGAATTCACAAGAATCTAGGCTCCTCCCTTACTTTAATCAAATATTTATTGTTTAGCCAATAAAATAAAGGAATAAAGGTAAATAAAATACTAACCTAATATACGAGAGAAAGTCAAGTCACATAAAAAAAAAGTCATAAGGATAATCTAGGAGTAAAAATAAGGATAAAATACATGTAATGAAGAAATGTCTCAATTCTATTATAAGTGAAGAAAATATCTTTTAACCAATTGATTCCCAATCTAAAATACCAATATAAGTATCAAAAGCAACTCCTAATTGTTTCCCCAAATTAAATCTATGAAACATTGAGAATAACTCAATTAAATAATTAATGACCCTATACTCCAGGCAGCAATAACGTCTTTTGGAAGAAATAATACCCCTATACGCTAGGTGATGAGACTCCGCTTCATCATGGAGGTCAAGATCAAGGAGGGGGAGGCGTGACCATGCAAGAACTCAAGCCGGTAACAAAGACGGACGAAACTCGACTAAAAAGGAGGCCTCGAGAGGACGGCCGACGCCACCCCAAGTAGCAGAATCAGCACTGGCTCCATTCTGCCCAACAACGGCTTTATTCTGCCATTCGACTACCCGAAGACAAATCACAACCAGCGCCGGCTGTGGTGTCCAAACCGGCACCGGCTTCACTTGGGCAGCCGTCGGTTGCCCCTCGTTTTTTATATTTTCTCCGATTTTCTCCAATTTCAATTGCTTGTAAAGACTTATTATGACCCAAAACTGTAACAGAACCTCGGGGATTACTTAGCTAGGGTTAGGGTAGTATAAATAGCCCCTTTAGTGATTTGACAACACAATTTGCATACTTTAATTCAAATTTGAGAGAGAATCTTGAGAGGCCCGAGCCTCTTTGTTCATCTTGTTTAAAACCATGCTTAAGGGTTAGTCCTCCTTATGAATGAGTCTATAAATCTTTTGGATAATCCAATATTATTTTCTTTGAATGTGTCTTAGTTGCTTTATTCTTCTAAGGTTTGTTTGAATTCTAATATTTGGGTGCCTATTTTCTCTATTCTATTTGTTCTTGTTTGCCTTTGTTGCTTCAAGGATATTAGGGTGAGATTATAGTAGAACTTTGTACTTTTCTTGAGGGTCTTTGAAGCTTAGTTCTTCAAGGGTTTGATAGAGGGTAGGTTGTTATTTCACTTTCTCCTTTTTTTCTCTAGAAGAATATCTGTTTTGGTCCTATTTGGTTGAGCTAAACACATATCCAACTAAACTACTCACAACACCAAGAAAAAGCCCACACAAGATCATATCAAAGAGTTTGGTATCAGAGCAAGGAAAAGCTTGATTCCAATCAAAGCTTGAAAGCATGAAAAGGAGCCCTACAAAGTTGAAGAAAAAGAAAACAGAGAAAATCTCGTAACTAAAAAACATGCTCCAAAAAGGTCATAAAATTTTTGTTTTTTCTTGATTTTTCTCTTGGAAAATTGCTCCTTGGTGTTAATATAATCCTTGGGAACAAATTTTTCTTTTGTCTGTGGTGAAATTTAGCTTGAATATGAGTGAAAATGTTGGTTGTTCTCAAGTGACGGGATGGCAGCTAAGGTGTTTGAAAAATGTTTCATGAGAATACTTTTAGCTATAGTTGGGAACTTTGATTCTTAATTCTTATTCCTTGGGATATTGGGACTTAGTATATCACTCTATTGTTGAATTCCATACTTATTGAACTCAACTTATTTAGTGCACACTTGTGATCATCTTGTTCTTCATAATTCTAGTTCTAGTTGTTCTTGTTTCTTTGTTCTAGCTAATTCTTGTTCGTTTCTTGCTTAGAAGTGTTTTTTGTGCATCTAAGTGTTTGTTCTTGTGTTGATTGAGTCCACATTTCTTGAAATTCTTGAATTAAAACTTGTTTGTTTGAGGTGCCCAACAAGTGTTTGTTGAAATTCCCCTAAGACCCCCTAATTGGAAAATTCTTTTGATTTGTGTGATTCACTAAACTGGACTAAAACTTTAGCCATTGGAGATAATTGGGATTGAACAAGTAGGATTGAGTATCGATAAAAAGGCAAGAAGGTGAGCCTATTACTAAAAGAGTCTAAGAGAGCAAACACGAGCGTGGAGTGACCAATCTTTGAGAACTAACATGCAAGGAAGCGAAGTGAGGAATTATTTTCTTCCTAATCTCTTTTGTTTTACAGCTATAAATAAGTAAATATTCCATCTCCATGGCCCATGATCAAAAGATCTCTAGGCCTAACCCAAGTGGCCCTAGTAGACCTCAAGAAGAACAAATTGATGCTAGGGGTTTGTGTGAAGACTTGCAAGCTATGATGAGGACTATGCAAAGCGAGTTCCAAAACATGATAAGGGAGTTGATAAATCATCTTGGACAATCTTCTACCATCGCACAAGGAAAGGCCAAGAATGATTTGAAGTACCTAGCCCAAGGATGAGGGGTGGTGATGCCCATACTCCTCCGTTAAATGCCCAATAAGGGGAAGAGTGGGATGAGCACTCTATTGGGGTATTCCAACAAGCTCTTATGAGAAGGGGAAGACATGGTATGAGAAGACGACGAGATAGAGGCCAAGGAAGGAATGGTGGGAACAACCTAAGGGGGTTAGAAAGAGAGTTTGAGGGAGTTGATGAATGGTATGAGGGGAAACAAGTTGAAGCCTTTGGGGAATACCATAGAGGATGGGGCAATAGAGGAGGTAGGACAGAAGGAAATAATGAGGAGAGGGAGTTGAACCATATTAAATTGAAGGTGCCCACATTCTGTGGCAAGAGTGACCTCGAAGCATATTTCGAGTGGGAAAGAAAGATGGAGAGATCTTCCTAGAAAGTCATACTTATAGTGAGAGGTCAAAAGTGAGGTTGGTTATTTTGGGATTTTCGAAGTATGCTTTGGTATGGTGGGAGTAAGTTAGTGCACAAAGGAGATAAATAGGAGTGGAAACCATGGCTGGTTGGAATATGTTTAAAGATATGATGAGGATAAGGTTTATACCACACCATTACTACAATGATCTTTACTAAAGGCTCCAATCACTTAAGTAAGGGAACAAGAGTGTGGAAGATTACCATAAAGAGATGGAAGTTATATTGATGAGAGCTTAAATCAATGAAGATCCTAGAGCAAGGTTCTTGGGAGGATTAAATAGGAAAATTGCCAATTTAGTAGAATTGAATCCCTATGATCGATTGGAGGATATGGTACATGCCGCTATGAAGATTGAAAAGTAATTAAAGAGGATGGCATTTACTAGACCGCCACTTTCAAACCCCAAAATTACCAGCCAGGTGCCAATTAAGAAGGATGAAGCCCCTATGCCATTCCAAAGGGACTTCTACAAACCTAGGGAAAGTTGGAACAAGGATGAGGGAAAAGCCAAGGAGAGGCCACAAAGGAATATGGATATCAAGTGTTTTAAGTGCCTTTGATATGGACATACTTCCTATGAATGTCCAAGTAAGAGAACGATGTATACTAATTCCTATGGTGAGGGTTCTACCGACGAGGAAGAAGAGGGAGAAAAGTACCAAGGAGACCAAAAGGGAAATAGAGATGAGGAAAGTGATGAAGAGGAAGTTGTTGGTCAAGAATACTCTTTGGTAGGAGTCACAAGAAGGTCATTTAATTCACAAGCCATTGAGGATCAAGATAACCAATAAAAAGAGAATATCTTCTATACTAGGTGTCTAATCAATAAGACCTCTTGTAGTGTCATTGTGGATATTGGGAGTTGCACTAACGTGATTAGTGCAAACTTAGTTGAAGAATTACACATGAAGTGGACAAAACACCCTAAGCCCTACAAATTGCAATGGCTGAATGATAGTGGAGAATTGAGAGTGAACAAACAAGTTTTGGTGTCTTTTGAGATGGGAAAGTATAAGGATGATGTGCTATATGATGTGGTACCCATGCAAGCAGGTCACTTCCTCCTAGGGAGATCTTGGCAATACGATAGGCATGTAAAGCATGATGGGAGAAAGAATACTTATTCCCTACTCAAGGAGGGAGCTAAGTTTACCCTCACCCCCATAGCCCCTAGTGAGGTGAACAAAGATCAAAGAATCATGAAAGAGGGAGAAAAGAAGAAGGGAGCACAAGATGTCAAACAAAAACAAGAAGTTGAGAGGAAAGAACAGGAGGGGAAAGAAAAAGAGTTTAGAGAGAGGAGGGGCAAAAAAACACCTTTGAAAATCAAAGATATGAGTGAGCAAGGACAAGAAAGGGGTGGTAAAAGAAGAGTGATTTTTTTTGCAAAAGAAAGTGAGGTCATAAAGGCAATAGAAGCTAAGGAACCGGTTATTCTTCTTTTATGCAATGGTTCTTATGTTTATACTAATGATTTTTCATTGTCTTTGCCTAATAAAATTGCAAGTATTCCTCAAGAATTTGAAGTTGTTTTTCCAAAGGAGGTAGTCAATCGAACACTAACCCAATTCTTACGAGCCATAATCAAGAAGAACTTGAACAATTAGGGGGAATGCTTGCCACACCTTGAGTTTGTTTACAAAAGGGCTTTTCACCCTACCACTTCTTATTCTCTTTTTGAAATTGAGTATGGTTTTAACTCTCTAACTCCTTTAAAATTGTTTCCTTTGCCTATAGGGGAACGAGAGAACCTTGATGGAACTAAGAAGACGGTAATGGTGAAAGCATTCCATGTATATGATGGAAATGATTCGGAGACAAATCCTTTTTAAGGAGGGGGAGATGATGAGACTCCGCTTTATCATGGAGGTCAAGATCAAAGAGGGAGAGGCGTGACCATGGAAGAACTCAAGCCGGCAACAAAGACGAACGAAACTCGACCAAAAAAGAGGCCTCCAGAGGACGGTCAGCGCCACCCCAAGTAGCAGAATCGGTGCCAGCTCCATTCTACCCAACAATGGCTTTATTCTGCCATTCGACCACCCGAAGACAGATTACAACCGACACCAGCTGTAGTGTCCAAACCAGTGCCAACTCTATCCTGGGCAGCCGTCACATGTTTTATGTTTTCTCCAGTTTTAATTGTTTGTAAAGACTTATTATGACCTAAAACTGTAATAGAACCTCAGGGATTACTTAGCTAGGGTTAAGGTAGCATAAATAGTACCTTTAGTGATTTGACAACATAATTGACACACTTTAATTAAAATTTGAGAGAGAATCTTAAGAGGCCCTAACCTCCTTGTTCATCTTGTTCAAGACCACACTTAAGGATTAGTCCTCCTTATGAATGAGGCTATAAATCTTTTGGATAATCCAATGTTATTTTCTTTGAATGGGTCTTAGTTGCTTTGTTCTTCTAAGGTTTGTTTGAATTCCAATATTTGGGTGCCTATTTTCTCTATTCTATTTGTTCTTATTTGCCTTTGTTGCTTCAAGGATATTGGGGTGAGATTATAGTAGAACTTTCTACTTTTCTTGAGGGTCTTTTAAGCTTAGTTCTTCAAGAGTTTGATAGAGAGTAGGTTGTTATTTCACTTTCTCCTTTTTGTCTCTAGAAGAATATCTGTTTTGGTCCCCTTTGGTTGAGCTGAACACATATCTAACTAAACCACTCACACCACTAAAAAAAAGCCCACACAAGATTATATCACTAGGAAATATCAATCTCTCTTTGATTGCCAAGTCTTTCCATTAAGTTCGTTTCCCAAGTCCATTAAGAGATCACAAGATAGTGAATTAACTAGTTCAGAATAATTAATTTAACTAATAAAATCAAGTAATCAAATACTTAGAATTTGGATTCAACAAATCTAGAATTAAATTCAACACAAAATCATAAATTAATTATATCATCAACTACAATTGAAGCATACAAATCCAACTTTAACAAAATTGAATTACAAAAAAGAAAGAAGAAAAACTTATAGACAAGTGTAATCCCCTTCTCATTTACAATCTTCCTGATAAAGCTCATTTTCTTCTCCAAGATTTCCTTGATCCTCCTTGTTCTTGGTGTTTCTCTAAGAGTTTTATAAAATATTACAATGAAAACTCAAGAACTAGAACACTCTTGTATTTATAGGAGTTTTGGTTGCCAAAAAGTCCCTAGAAGAGTCTTTTCCATGGTTGAAGGAGTTCCCAAAAGAATCCAACTGTAATTACCAAATTCTGCTTGAAAAGGAAAATTCACCGCCTTATGAACAGTACCTACCGGCGCAAGTTTAGGTAGAATAGCTGGCACTAGTCCTTCCTAAAATGCTTTCAAAATTCTTTTGTTCTACTCTGTTATTCTAGAAGTGACCCCCGGCCGAATCAACTATGTAGGCCGGCACCACCCGATTTTGTGCATTTTTCAACATCATTTTAATATTTCTCTCATTTAATGACTTCACAAAAAAAGATAGCAATTTAGAGGGAATCAATAGTTATTTGAACATAAAAGCAACATGAATGACCTTCAAAATATAGGTATATTTAGCCACAATCATAGCCCCTCTAGACAAAGTCAAAACATATTTACTAATGAATTTTCTTTTAGCTTTATCTGCCTGAAAGTCTGAGTTCATGTGACCGGTAGGAACTAAGTCATGGTAATGTAAACAAGCATATAATCCCTCGCTCCTTTTAGGTACATGAGAATATGCTTTACAGCTTATAATATTCTTCCCTTGGGTTTAACTGATTCTTGCTAACCATGGCTATTGCAAAATAGATATCTAGCCTTATACAAAGTATGGCATACATGAACTTCCCACTATCGAGGCATAGAGAATCTTACTCATCATTTCTTTTTCTTTTTGTATCTTAGGACACTGCTTGAAAAATAAGGTCAATCTATGCTTAAAGGGTATGATTGCCCCTTTACACTAATCCATGTTAAACTTAAGCAATATCTTGTCAATATAAGTAAATTGGGATAGGCCTAATATTCCTTACTTCCTATCTTGAAAAAGCTTTATTCTAAGAATGTAGTTAGCTTCTCTCATATGTTTCATACTAAATTGACTTGATAGCCAAACCTTTATGAATGATAATATCCCTACATCATTTTTAATGAGCAGAATGTTATCCATATAAAGTATTATAAAGGACATATTGTTGCCATCTATTCTTCTATACATGCATGGTTCATCCACATTTTGTATGAAACTATACGATTTTATAGTCTCATCAAAATGTATGTTCTATGCTCGTGATACTTGCTTAAGTCCATAAATGGAGTTCTTAAACTTACAGATCATATGCTTTTGGCTTTTTGCAATAAAGGCTTCAGGTTGGGTCATATAGATGTCTTCACTAAGATAGCCATTAAAAAAGGCCATCTTGAAATCTATTTCCCTTGTCTCATAGTCATAATGACATGCAATGACCAGAGAATGTGAATGGACTTAAGTATGGCAATAGGTGAAAATGTATCCTCATATTCAATCCCTTCTTTCTGAGTATAACCTTTTACTACAAACCTTGCTTTAAAGATTTTCACATTTCCATCTACACATCTTTTTTCTATTATATACCCACTTACGCTCTATGGGTTTAATCCCTTCAAGTGTTATGATAAGATTCCAAACTTAATTGAGATACATATACTCAATCTTAGCATCAACATCATCAGCAATGAACTCATCGTATCTAGTGGGATCTTGTACCTTATGGTCAAAGACTACCTTAAAGGCTTCTCCAGTCCATCTTTCGTGAACCTTAGATATCCTCATACTACGGCATGGTTCATTTTGTATAAGAACATCTAGCTATGCCTTTTTAGATTTTTTAATTGGGGTATTAGAAGTTCAAGTGTCACTCAACTTTTCTTCCAATTTGACCTTACTCGAAACCTTAGTGGACACACTTTGTTCATCCTTTAAATATCTAGCATGAGTACTAATAACTACCATTTGCTCTTGGGGATGATAAAAGTATTCACCCATTGTTCCGCTTGGATACCCTACGAAGTAGTATAATTCTGATACTGGGTCTAATTTGCTCCCTTTAGTCAAAACATAAGGTGGATAACCCTATACTTTGAGATGATTCATATTGGGCTTTTGTCCAGCCCACATCTCTTAAGGTGTCTTAAACACTAACTTGGAAGGCACCAAGTTCAGAATATATGCTGCTGTTTTCAAAGCATATCCTTAAAAAGAAATAGGAAGAGTTATATGACGCATCATGCTTATGGCCATTTCCATCAATGTTATACTTCTTCTCTCAACTACTCTATTCTACTGGGAAGTCTCAGGTGTAATTAGTTGAGATACTATACCCTGATGTGCTAAGTAGTCCTTGAATTCACTATGTAGATACTCTCCACCACAATCTGGTCTTAGCTTTTTAATTAGTTTACCTGTTTGACGTTCCATCTCAGCCATAAAATCCTTGAATTTCTTAAAAGAGCCAAACTTGTTCCTTGTTAAGTAAACATAACCAAAATGCATGTGATCATATGTGAATGTGATAAAGTACTCATAACCTCTGCTAGTAAGTATAGACATAGGACTACAAACATCAGTATGAATTAACTCTAATATTTCCTTTGCCCTCTCTGCCTTTTGAGTAAAGGACCTTTTGATCATTTTAACCATAAGATAAAATTCACACTTAGGCCATTCCTCCAATTTCAATGAGTCCAAAAACCCATTTTGGATTAACCTTGGAATCCGATTAGGATTTATATGTCCTATTCTCAAGTGTTATAAATAAGAGTTATTTGATGTGGCCTTTCTCTTTTTTTTATTAGGTTTCGTATGAGTATTATTTATTTGAAAATAATTGGATTAATATAGAAAAGATTCACATACTTGTTTTCAAAACAAATAATATTTACATTTCTAATGATTGAAATACTAGAATAGAAAGAATCAGAATATCCTTGATTAATCAATCTTGAAATTGAAAACAAATTCTATTTAAAACTAGAAAATATAAAATATCTTTCAAAACTAAAATCCTATTATATTTAAATAAAAGCTCCAAATTTCCCACAGCTTTGGTCCACACTTGTGCTCTATTGCCCACTCTAAGTCCATGCTCTCCTCTACTGAGTCGCCTTATCTTGTTGAACCTCTGCAAGGAGTTACATATATGGTCAGTGGCTCCGAAATCAACAATCTAAGTGGATGATGACCCAACCATCAATATTGACTCTAAGTATATAGTAATATAAAGCGTAAATTTTGGGTATATAAAATCATCAATTTTAAATCCATCCCTTAATAAAGTTTAATTAAAATATTAATTCCAAAATACACACGTGAGCAAGTATACTCATTGCAAGCATAATATAGGAAATTAACGAGTATCGATCATCAAAGGAACAAGTACACACTAATAACTTTTCTTTCATTGCTTAACCTCTCAACTAAATTAATAAAGAAATCAAAATAAAAATAATATATATATATATATATATTCATACATAACTCATAGAGAGAAAAACATGTAATTAAATAATTATTCTCAAAAGTATGTCATGAATCATCGAATACTTATCATAACCAATTATTTTCTTAGCATCATGGAGGGATATAGAGTAAAATTCAATCGTCTCATAAGTCATGATTTTACTTGGGTAAATTCCACTTCGTTTGTCAATCTATGGAATCCTATATTTTGATTCATATTAACAAATTTGTCAATGAAGCTAACATAACCAAAACATGCATTAGGCTCAATTCTTTATAAAATTGAAATTAGCTAATAACCTTATGCCAAGGCGAAATTAACATAACATTTGATCACTTAGTTCTCAAATCCTAACTTCATCGTTGCAATCTATCAAGATTTAACAAGTACAAAATCAATGCACGAAACTCCTAACATCGTTGTGTCGAAGTCAAGTAGAAAAACTCGCATCAATAACCAATAAAATCAAGTAATCAAACACCAAAGAAAATAATTAATTAATCAAAGAACTAAATTAACTCAAAATTATAAATCCAAGAATAATATCCAAATACAATTTAAGAATTAAAATCATTATTGTTCAAGAAAAAGAAAACAAAGGAAAGAGATAAATACTCATAGACAAGTCTTTCGATTTCCAATGAAAACTCCTCCAAGTATCAATGCTCCTTGAATAATTCTTCTAGAAAAAATATTGGTGATGCACTCTAAAATATATCTAAGGTAATTGGCCTTTTTTCATAGGCTTACAAAGTTCCTAAAAGAATCATAAGTAAAAAAGAAGTAATTTAAAAATCCAAAACCAAAAAGAATTAGTAAGTAAAATTCTAAAGAAAAATCTAAGTACAAGCAAAGGGTCCACTGCCTTGAATTTGTAAAGTTGAGAACTCCTTTGTCATTTTGTGCTGGAGAGTTTAATTGATGTTGAATTGAGATTTGCTGAACTTGGCTTCCAATTGAGCCATGCGGAAGCTTTTCTACTGAGCCATGAAATTGCTAAAGCCAAGCTACCGAGCCGTTTACTGTTTCCTTTTTCTTTGCTATCACATCGATTCAATTGAGTCGTTTTTCTTGCATCGGCTCAATTGAGCTGCAAACCATCCCATACATAGCTGCCGAAATTGTTGACTCCTCTTTCTTTGTTGCCTTGGGTCTATTGAGCCGTTGACTGAAGACCGAAGTTTCTTTCTTCCCTTCTCCTTTTGCTTTTGTCTTTTTTGCTCTTCTTTATTTGGCCGTTTTTGTTGACTTTTCCTTTGGCCCACCAAAATTTGTTTCTTTTGCTTTTATTGCTTTTGTTTGTTTTTGGTAAAAGCCGTGAGTGATGAACCGAGCTGTGCCTTTGACCTTCGAGCCACTTTCTTCTTTTCAATTCTTTTACCCAAGTTCTAATTTCTCCTCTATTTCCTCTATTGTTTTTTCACTTTTCTCTGTTCTTCCAGTAGATGATCGGTGCCAGGTCCACTTTCTTAGCCTGGTGCTGGGTCTGTATTAGAAAATTATATTAGTTTCAAAATTTTATCTATTTTTGCATAAAATTACAAAAAAATATTTTTATATGGGAAATATTAAATAAGAAGGAATATGACTAGTGATTATATTAAAAGTGTCTCAATTTAGCCTCAAATAAGTAAAAAATTAACGATGATTTTAATCCATATCACATACCTCCACACTTGAATCTTTACTTGTCCTCAAGTAAAGTACAAAAACAAAGCACTCAAAACAGTTTATTTCTTTTCAAGTTCATCCATAATAAAGCCATAATTTTTTTTCAACCTTAGATAAAAAATTGTCATTCATTCACCATTTAAAAACCTTTGTAAACTCATGCATTAAATCAAATAATCTCAAGGCTATCAAAGTTAAGTTAAATAAGCTTATATCTAGTACAAGAAAATTATTCCACTCCTCAAGAAAAACCTAGAAAACATAAATCATTCAAGTCAAATCATTTAATTAATTCAAGCATTATAAACTCAAATTTACAAAACTCGAGTTAGTGAAACAAGGAAAACACTCCACTCTTGTTTTTTTCTTTGACTTTGGGAATTGATAACCTCAAGTAAATGGATTTCTTTTCATACACTGTATTGGCCCCCTTATAGTCATCATCATTTTTTTTTTCAACATATTTTTTCTTCGCTCTTTCTTTTCAAATTTCCTTCTTGCCTTCGGGATAGACTCAGGAGAGTGCACCGAATACACTTGCTATTTCTCCCTATATTAACCCCATTTTCAGCAAAAGGTCTTGAAAGATTAAAAATAAGAGCGTTTTTTCTCAACTCAATTCTTTTCCATCTCACATTTTTTTCCCAACTCAACATTTTTTTCATCTCACATGTTGTTTTTCAACTTGATTTTTTTCCTCACATTCCTTGATCAAAATTCAAACTTAAGCAAACTTTAAATCCATAATACAAGAATTAATCAACAACTCTTCTCATATTTCATGATATTATCTATATTTAAACTCAAAGAATAAAACAAAACTCAACTACCAACTATAACCAAGGTTAACTTAAATTCTCAAGACTTAGTAAAATTCAACTTAATACACAATTTATCTTTTTTTAAATAAAATCAATCCATAACAAATGAAAAATTCATAACCAAAGTCAAAAATAAACTCATACCATTATTATAAACTCAATTTAGCTCCAATTCTTCAAATTTTCAAATTTCAAAATTTCAACAATTCAAACATATATCATTTAAAATCCATTGAAAATCACAAAGATGCACTTGAGAAAATATTAAATCTCCCCCCTCCCCCACACTTAACTTGGACATTGTCCTCAATGGCCTAAATTATCACACTAAAGCATAACTAAGGGACCAAGAATGTAAAGAGGGAAAAGAAAATAATACTTTCCAAGGTAGATTAGCTCCACGAAAAGAGAAGTTCATCCTTCAAAAAGTTGGAAGAATTATGTCCAATGAAAATTAACCTACAAAAATAAAAACAAACACACAAGTAAAAGCGAAAAAAAAAGGAATTGAAAGAAATCAAGATCAAAGCTCAGTAAAAATCAAAGGAAAAGAAGAATAGAAAGTCAAAGCCTCTAAGTCCTTCTTGAAGTAGAGCTTCCAAATAGGCCTCCAGATTGTCTAAAAGAACCACCAAATAGACCACCACAACCTCCAAATGGATCACGAGGGCCTTCTTGTCTCAACCAAACCCACTTTGCAATTGGTTCTCTTTTTAGTTAGTGAAGAACTTTTTCAAACTTTTGATGCTCAAGAAAAACAAGGAGAATATCCAATGTAGATAGGAAAAACACAATGTCAATAAACTTCAATCAACACATCAAAATATCACAAGGATGCTCAATTGTCCAAGATTTCCATATTTGCAAAAATTCCAGAAAAATACATAGCTAATGTTTAGAAGCAATCACAAGACTCACAACTCATTCTATGCATTTTTCTACCACTAAATAAACTCAATAAACGTATATCCATATCTAGTAAATTTTTCCTCAAAAATACATATACAAAATGCCAAGAAATTCAAGAGGATAAAATCTAGCTTACTATGAAGAGAGTTTTTCCACTAATATATTCCCTAACATATGAGTTTTAAAAATTTTTATTCCAGGGAAGATACTTAGAAGAAGTAGAACCAGGTGAAAAAGAAAGAAGAGAAAGATGAAGATGAAAGGAATAAGTGAAAAACAGAGAAACGAAAGTATTATTCTAGGGGAATAGGGAAAAAATCAAAGAAAAAAGAGAAATAGAAAAAACAAGACAAACAAGAAAAAGGAAGCAAGAAGAAAAAGACAAAATAGGAAAAATTTGGGAAGAAAAGAAAAAGGGTAAGGGAACAAACGAAAAAGGACAAAAAAAAAAAAAACATAGATAACAGAAATCATACAAGAATCAATGCTTGTTAAGTAATTTCTCTATAGAAAAGATTGGTGAAGCACTCTAAAATATATCTAAATCCCTACATTGTGCACCCCCCCCTTTTCTAAGGTAATTGGCCTTTATTTATAGGCTTATAAAGTTTCTAAAAGAATCCTAAGTAAAGAAGAAGTAGTTTCTTAAAAATCCAAAACCAAAAAGGATTAGTAAATAAAATTCTAAATAAAAATCTAAATACAAGCAAAGGGTCCATTGCCTTTAATTTGTTAAGTTGAGAACTCCTTTGTCATTTTGCGTTGAAGACTTTAATTGATGTTGAATTGAGATTTTCTGAAATTGGCTTCCAATTGAGTAGTGCGGAAGCTTTGTCTTTTTTTCTTTTCTTCTTTTAGCTGTTTTTGTTTACTTTACCTTTGGCCCGCCGAAATTTGTTTCTTTTGCTTTTGTTGCTTTTGTTTGTTTTTGGTGAAGCCATGAATAATGAACCGAGTTGTGCCTTTGACCTTTGAGCCACTTTCTCCTTTTCAATTCTTTTACCAAAGTTCTAATTTCTCCTCTGTTTCCTCTATTGTTTTTCCACTTTTCTCTGTTCTTCTAGTAGATGACTGGGGCCAGGTCCACTTTCTTGGCCTGGTGCTAGGCCTGTTCTGGAAAAATGCACAATTAGTTCCAAATTTCACCTATTTTTGCATAAAATTATCGGAAAGCATTTTTATAAGGGAAATATCAAATAGGAAGGAATATGACTAGTTATTGTATTAAAAGTGTCTCAATTTAATCTCAAATAACTAGGAAAATAACAATGATTTTAACCCCTACCACAATACTTGAGGAGGACTTGGCCAAGAAGTTCGTACAATCTTTTTTGAAGTGCCCCTTCTTACCACACTTGAAACTTTTGCCCTTGGGCTTTATGTTGGGCTTAGACGGACTGGGCTTAGATCTCTTAGGCCGGGCCCCATCATTGTTCTGGGCCTTCTTATTCTTGAACTTCTTGGGCTAGGGCTCAGTTCTAGAAAATGAACTAAAATGAGTAGCCAAAATCTTTGACTTAGGCTTTATAATTTTTTCAGTAGCTTAGAGTTCTTTTATCAACTCTGTCAAAGACATACTCAACATGTTTATATTCTAATTTAACTTGAACTGAGAATATAAATTTGGCAAAACCTCAAGAACTATGTCAATTTATCTCCCATCATCGATTGTTGCCCCTAGGACCTCGACTTCCTCAAAATGAGCAATCATATTGAGCTTGTACTCGTGAACTGATGCTCTCTTAGTCATCCTATTGTTCATGATTGTTATAAGAGCTTCCTGCCTTGCGGCCCGACTCTTGTCAGCAAACATGATGCATAATGCTACATCAATGTTGTATGAAGTAGGTATGTTTTCATGTTTAGATTGAAGAACAGGGGACATGGATGCTAAAATATAGCATCTAGCCATTTCATTAGTTTTCCTCCATGCCTTCTCAACCTCATGATCCTAGTCCTTGGAATCTTCTCCAATTTCAGGACAGGGTTCGATCAGCACATACTTGTACTCCTCCGTAATGAGTACTATATTCAGATTCCTTTTCCAATCCACATAGTTAGGTCCAATTAACTTATTCTCCTTGAGAATAATGGACAAAGGACTGAAAGCAAATATTTCTGTTTATTGGCAAAAACTTCATTCAAGAAAAATGTTTATTTTGGAAAAACATTACGAAATACATATTTAAAACATCGTATTATTTCCATGATATGGTTAACCTATTAAAACTATTATAAAAAATATGAAAAATTCGGCTCCTAGAAAAATTGATAGAGCTTCATATGGAGGTTAACAAATTTCTAAGTTAAATGTATAACCATACAAAATTAAACTTCCTTAACTGGTAATGATCCAAAAATGGTTCCATCGATAGGATGGTCACTATTCTCACCACTTATGGATAATCTAGCATTAATACCTCCAATAATTGGTTGACTTATACTAATGCATATCCTAGGCTTTAATTATAATTCATCCATTAGTTCTAGATTCTCGCGGAAATCTATCCTATAGAGGGTTATACTTAGAATGATGCAAGAAAATCTACAATCTCTAATAGGAATCTGTGATAGAAGATTTGGGGCCTTTAGAACCTCTCTCCCGCTTAATCTTTTAAGAAAAAAAATAGGTTTTTAGGAAAAAAAAATGTTTTTTAAAATTAATTAGTTTTTATTAACTTTAGTGAAAACCCAAAAATTCAACTATTATTCTCTATGTCAAGGATAAAACCTTTTAAGAGAATAAATTATGAATTTTTATTTCACTACTTAAGTTAAAACTATTTTTCTAGGAACTAAATTTAAAATATTTAAATTCAAAATTATTCTCCATGTCAAGGATAAAACCCTTTGGAAGAATAAACCATGAATTTATCTTTAAATTACTTAGTTCCATTTTAAAACGTTTTCTTTAATTGTTTTGTTTCCTAGAAAAAAAATTAATTTCTCAAAAACCTTTGTGTATTTTATCAGAAAATTAAATAAAATAGGCATGTTGAAAAAAAATAAATTTTTTACATGCAATCTCTAACATTTAATTCTTATATGACCAAGTAATGGATTAAACGTCATAATAATAATAAAATTAAAATGATCTTGTTTAATCCTAAGGTGGTTCCACCTTTAATAACCATTTTCATGCAAAATTATTTAATTCCATAAATAAACTATTGGAAGAAAATAATTTTGTGTGATATGGGCCCCAAAATAAAGTGAATTAAAAGGAAAAAACATGGAAAATAAAAAAAAAATCCCTTCAGTGGACCTGAATCAAGTATAGAACCGCACGTAGAACCTAGTTCCCTTTTGCCAAAACCGGTCGCCGCTTCCCTTAATCCAACCGCGGCTAGCATGGAACCCACCTATGGCTTTAGGGAGAAAATCTCCCTAGGCTAGCCACGGCTAGCCAACAACTAGCCACGGCTTTAGGGAGAATTTGCTCCGTGAGCTGGGCACGGCTAGCGAGCCAACCCACTATGGTTGGCTTTTCTCTAGGTCCTCCATTTGAGTTTCTTCTTCAGGGATTTTTGTGTGTTCATCCATTCACCAATTTCTTGTTATAGGAATTCATAAATTGAATTAAAATACAATATTAAATGCCTATGACTTTCAAAATGAGGCGTACACAAATTTTACGCAAAGCGATTAATAATATATTACCAGTGCCTATGCCTCCACGCGCGAGGTGTATACAAAATCTACCCATATAAAAAACCATGAGGGATCCATACAACCACAATGATTATATTTTTATTAGTAAAAAAACCACATTTTCCAGTTATTAACCCTAAGCATGCTCCTAGATTATAACCATAGCTCTAATACCACTTGAAGGACCGTGCGAAAATAAATACGCAGTGAAAATTGCAATTTAAAAATTTTTCCGAGCCAAAGGCTAAGAACACTTACTTTTAGGGCATTTTACTTGAATAACTGAAGTTTAATTCATGTTTGACGGCACTTCTTGAACTGGAATGTTTGTTCCGTTGTATACCAGCTAATCGTCAGCTCATTTCCACCAATCACATACCACGTTTGCTAGCTTTTGACTTTTGAGAGTATTCTCGAACCTCTTATGGACTTCTTCCAGTGAAAGTAGAACTAGAGTGAAGAAAATTGGAAGAAAAATGAAAAAGCTAAATGTTAAAGGAAAAACGACAAGAAAACAGTGGCCTTGAACGAAACAAGGAAAAATCGGAAGCTGTGCACTTTCTTTTAGAAAATTCGTCAACCTATCCAGGCACACGTGATGCCATTTTATATATCCAGCTTCTTTTTTCCTTTTTCAAAAAAAGTCCACCAAATTTCCTTTTTCCTCATTTTTTCTCTTTTTCTTTTTCCGTTTCTCAGTGGCAGTTAACTAAGGTTTCTAAAACCTTTTTGGCCACCACCCACAAACCTTGGTGGGCCAGGGCTTTTCTCAATTAGTTCAAGACTAATTAATTAGATCTTTTATTAATTAATTAATCCACTTGGGCCTAATATAAAATTACCTAAGATAATTAATTAAAAAACTAATTAATTAAGTTGGCCTAATTAAATTATTCTAGTCCAAATAAATAATTAATTGGACTCTTAGAATAATTATTCCAATAATAAATTCACCCAACAAGCCCATATAGTAAATAAATTTACTAAGGTTATTTGAGCTATTTTAGGGATCAAAATGCATTATTCTTGGCTACTAAAATGACCAAAATACCAATGATAACAAATAATTGTATTTTATCGTTTTAAATATTCAATTTATCCTTATATGGAAATATTTCCCCGAGAATAATATTGCAAGTGCACTCTTTTCGACCTACATGTGAAATAATAAAAATATCCCTCTACATAACACTAGTCATTGAGATAGGAAAAATGTACTAACATATTTCTTAATGACATATACCATCCTTTGATAGCTAGCCCGATAATCCATGATTTCCAGCATTTATCCACTTATTACAGTGAGCTACCCAAAAGAGTATATATTTAGTCACGTTTTCTAGGGCCCTGGATTAGTTAGATTATCCCAGACAATCACAAGGGGGTGATTTCTTCACGTAATGAAACATAGAAACTCTATTGTATGAGTTCGTCTTGATTAACTAGAGTCATACACCCAACATACAAGGTTATTGGCTTTTCAATAAAACCTCACCTAACATACATCAAAGTGTACAAGTCCAGCTTCACCAGACTGCTAAGTTATACTTAAGTCTTAGGGCACTCGTCCACGCAGTAGTTGCGATAAACCAATATTTATTTATTTTAGTACTTTTACAAATATTATTTTCGCGTTGTCTAGTTTCATACTCCCTCCATCCCATTAAAATTGATAGTGGTTGACTTGGCACGATATTTTATACAAAAGTAAAAATTAGAATATAATAATATAATATAATATAATATAATATAATATAATAAAAATAAAAAATATGTAGGTCCCACAATACTTTATGTCAAATCTAAAAATATAAATATAATATATATGGGATATATTGATTATTTTATAATAAATTGTATAGTAAAAACTTTCATTTTAAGGAAAGTATCAAATTTAGTGGGACAACCCAAAATAGTAAGTAGGTCAATTTTAATGGGACGGAGGGAGTATATTCCAAATACAGTTGCACTATTGCTGTGAGTGGACTACTCACTCGTTAAAGGTAAACTATTCCCTATTTAGAAACCATAGTGTAATAATCTAAATTTTGATGACGTGACCAACTTCATCAATCGATTAAGAACAAATTTTCACTTATGTGTTCGTAGCCCAAAATCTACATGAATCATGTAGATTACTTACTAAAATATTTAGACCTTAAGGTGTAATATATGTAAAAAAACAACTATTAATGAATGAAATTTTTATTAATTTCTAAAATATAGAAATACACAGGCAATTTTGGGCATATATTCCAACAGAGATATCAGATTGATCTAATCATTTTTTTTAAACCTTAAACTATTCTAAATATTTATTTTTTAAAATTTTAAAACATTAATATTATGAAAAATATAATAATTATATTAAATTTTATATGAAACAACATTAATCAATTTATAAATTATTTGTATATTTATAAAATTTTAAAAATTTACATGCAGTTAGATATATCATTATTCTTATTAAATGATTATATACGTATAGATTGATTATAAAAAAAATTATACATATATATGTGTAGATGTATATATATAATACACACACACACACACACACACACACACACACACACACACACACACATATATATATATATATGACACATAATTATAAATTTATATATACACACATTCACCATATATAAGCACACACAAACACACACACACACACACACACATATAAAAATATATATATACAAATATAAATACATATATACACAAACACAGACACTAAATACATATGTGTGTGTGTGTGTGTGTGTGTGTTTGTTTGTTAAAATAACTAAAAAAAAGGTGTTATGAGCAAATTGAAGTTAATTAGATATATTTTATTACATAATTTAGCATAATATTAAAAAAATGTCTAAAACCTAATGGATTTATAAATATAGACATATCAAATTAATGATCTAACCGTTAGATTTATTGAAATTGCTAAAAAAAAAAAAATATTATGATGAAAATTTGATGGTAATGGAATATATTTTGTTGCATAATACGTTATAATCTCTATAAAAATTTCCAAAAACTAACTTATTTACAAATATAGGCCTATCAAAATTAACGATACAACCATCAAATTTGTTGAAATGGCTAAGAAAACTGTTATGACTAAATTTGGAAGTAATCGAATATATTTTATCACATATGTAGCATAATATCTATAAAAATATTCAAAACCTAACACATTTAAAAAGATAGGTGCATCAAATTAACGATCCAACCATCAGATTTGTTGAAATTCTAAGAAAAATGTTATGACAAAATTTGAAGGTAATTAGATGTATTTTGCTACATAATAAAGCTAATATCTACAAAAAGGCCTAAAATCTAACGTATTGGCACAAATAGGCGTGTCAAATTAACTATCTAACCGTTAGATTTATTGAAATTACTAGCAAAAATGTTGTGACCAAATTTAAAGGCAATCGAATATATTTTGGCACATAATTTAACATAATATTTTCTGAAATGCCCAAAACCTAATGCGTTTAAAAAAAAAAATAGGAGTATCAAATTAATGATCTAACCATTAGATTTGTTGAAATTGCTAAAAAAAGTGCTATGAAAAAAATTTAAAGGTAATCGAATCTATTTTTCCACATAATATAGCATAATATCTATAAAAATGCTAAAACCCTAACTCATTTACAAAGATATGTTTATCGAATTAATGATCCGACCATTAGATTTGTTGAAATTGCTAAGAAAGGTGTTATGACAAAATTTAAAGGTAATCGGATATATTATAGCACATTATCTAGTATAATATCTATAAAAATGCCTAAAATCTTAAAAATTTGCAAAGACAAGCGTATTAAATTAATGATTCAACCGTTAGATTTGTTGAAATTTTCAAGAAAAACGTTATGACAAAATTTTATGGTAATCGAATATATTTTTCTACATAATCTAGCTTAAGATATATAAAAATTCCTAAAACCTGAAGCATTTACAAAAATAGATATATCAAATTAATGATCCAATCGTTAGTTTTGTTGAACTTACTAAAAATATTGTTATAATCAAATTTGAAGATAATCGAATATATTTTAGCATATAATCTAGTATAATGTCTATAATATTGCCCAAAACCTAACGGATTTACAAGGAGAAGTGTATCAAATTAATTATTCAACCATTATATCTGTTAAAATTACTAAAAAAAAGTGTTATGACCAAATTTTAAGATAATCGAATATATTTTGGTACATAATCTAGTATAATATTTATAAAAATACCCAAAACCTAATACATTTAAAAAGATAGGCATATCAAATTAATGATCAAACTATTAGATTTCTTGAATTGCTAAGTGTTATGACAAAATTTAAAAGTAATCAGATATATTTTTTCCACAATCTAGTGTAATATCTATAAAAATGCCCAAAACTTAATATATTTACCAAGATAGACGTATCAAATTAATGATCCAACCATTGAGTTGTTGAAATTTCTATGAAAAATGTTATGAAAAAATTTTAAGGTAATAAGATATATTTTTCTACATAATCTAGCGTAATATCTATAAAAATGCCCAAATCCTAACTCATTTACAAATATAGACATATCAAATTAATGATTCAACTATTATATTTGTTGAACTTACTAAAAAAAATTGTTATGCCCAAATTAACTTGAAGTTAGTTAGATATATTTTGGCATATAGTCTAGCATAATATCTATAAAAATGCCCAAAATCAAATGCATTTACAAATATAGGTGTATCAAATTAACGATCCAACTGTTAAATTTGTTAAAATTGTTAAGAAAAGTGTTATAACCAAATTTTGAAGGCAATCAAACATTTTGGCACATAATCTAGAACAATATCTATAACAATGCCCAAAATGTAACTCATTTAAAGAGCTAGATGCATCAAATTAATGATTCAATTGTTAGATTTATTGAAATTGCTATGAGTGGTGTTATGACTGAATTCAAAAGTAATCAGATATATTATGGCACATCACATAGCATAATATTTATAAAAATGCCCAAAATCTAACTAATTTACATGGATAGGTATATCAAATTAATGATTCGATCATTAGATTTATTGAAATTGCTAAGAAAAGTTTTATGAAAAAAATTTGAAGGTAATCGAATATATTTTTTCATATAATATAGCATAATATCAAAAAATGCCAAAAACATAGCGCATTTACAAAGATAGGTATACCAAATTAACAATTCAACTATTAGATTTGTTGAAAGTACTAAAAAAAGTGTTATGACCAAATTTGAACCTACTCAAATATATTTTAGTATATAATCTTGTAGAATATCTATATAAATGCCTAAAATCTAATGCATTTACAAAGATAACTGTATCAAATTAACGATCCAACTGTTAAATTTGTTGAAATTGCTAAGAAAAGTGTTATCACTAACTTTGAAGATAATTAGATATATTTTGGTACTTAATGTAGTATAATCTCTGTAAAAATAGCCAAAACCTAACATATTTACAAAGATATGCGTATTAAATTAATGATCTAACCATTAAATTTGTTAAAATTGCTAAAAAAAATATTATGATAAAGTTTGAAGGTAATCGAATACATTTTACCACATAATCTAATATGGGATCATATTGTATATATTTAAGAATTTAGGGACTAATTTGTAAAATTTTTAGTGTCACATTATAAATATTTCAAAATTTAGGGTTCAATTCACAAAATTTTGAGGTCATTTTGTGTGTGTACAAAATTTAAAGACCTATTTGCAAAATTTTGTGGTCATATTGTAAATATTTAAAAATTTAACAACATGTATTAGATGGGAAATGTATATTTTGTTACTAAAAGTATAGTTAATAGTGATAAAAGTTAATATTTTTGCTAGAAAATGTATTTTTGTTGTGATGATGCCTCATTAACGAGGAAACTTAAAATTTTCTCACTAATGCACTTATTTCCTAACTAAAGCCATCACCTTTAGTTATGAAATAAAAATTTTATCGCCGAAGATTTTAATCTATAGCGATAAAAAGATTTTATAGTTTCTTTGCTAAAGGGTACTTTTAACTACAAAACTTTTTTCCTTATTGAAGTTTTGTCACCAATGTATCATTTCCTTGTATTCTTATGAACTTTGCGAAAATAAAAATTATTGGGAAACATTCTCAAAGCACTAAGAACATTTTATATAATATAAACATTTTTAGCGAATGTGAAAACCCCTAGGTCAACTAAATTGACCTATTCGTCATTCTTGTCAAGATTAAATGAAGACCTAACTTAAGACTTTCATTAAAACCCTTGTCCTAGACAACATACACACATTTCCTTCATAGCCCGACAGCTTTTCCATACCACCTTCCTCTATCATTTTCCTCTACTTTCATGATCATTCTGGATCAAAATCAAGGTGGGGAAGCTTGGTTCTTTGATTTCTTGAGCAGCCCAACTCTCCATTTCTCCTAAGAAGGTAAGAAACTCTCTTTTTCTCTCTCTAATGTTAGCCAAAATTCCTGTGCTATTGCTATTTTGATTTTTTTCTACAATTATTGCGATGTTTTGTTGAATAAATTGATGAAAACATGTTAAGAAAGGTCCCTAATAATATTTAGCAGCTTTAGGCTACATTTTTCTTCCATGGAAATCAAGAAAACCTCTTGTAAAAAGGGTTATGTATGCTGGGGGAATTTCTATGCAACCCGAGATTAAATGTTGTTGTTTTGGGTGGATTTGAGTTTAATGAAATGCATGAATGAGTTCTATATGATCAATGGGAACCTTGTGAAGCTAGAAATCACCCAGACCAAATTTAGGTAAGGCTGGATAGATAACAAGAAATAAGGTTTGGTAGAGACCATTAAATATTGATAATGCTCTCTTGATGAAAGAAAAATTGCTGCAATTTTCCTAGCAATATTTTAAGTGAATCTTGTGTGAGGTTTGATAGAACAAGTGCAGTGAAAGCCTAGGAACCTTCAGTGTGGTAATAGAAGTCAGAAAAATCAAGAGAAACTTCCCTATGAATAACCTATTAATGATACATAGATTTTGTATTCTTTAAAGCTTTAAATTTCTTGGCATAATTTGGGTGAAATTTTGAAAAAAATCTAGTTGTTATATGTGTATGATACAATATATGAATCCCGTGTTGTTTTGAAGTCATTCGAATTACCAAAATAATCTTGCAAGCTAGACTATTTTTTCTTGAAATGTGTTTATGCAAAATTGATGCTGTGATTGAGCTTGAAATTTATCAAGGCCATGCTAGGATTAGTTTTTTTGGGAGTTTTATGATATGTTGGAGTAATTTTCGTATGGTTTTTGTTTGAAAAAAATGTTCGGACCAAAGTTGTATGATTTTTTCTAAGAGTCTCTGCACACAATGAAAATAAGATGAAAATATTTGGTTCTTATTTTTGTCCTGTAAAAACTTCAGAGTTTTACGAAAATTACAAAAAAAGAATCATAAAAAAATCTTTTGTGGTTTGGATGATATGAAATTTTGAAGTTAATTGTGAAACTTTGTCTACCTGGCTTATTGTAGTAGCAACCTTATTTCAAAAATTAATTTAACCAAATTTCAAGTGGAATTTTGAGGAGAATTTATATAACAATGGCAGTGAGATTTCAAACTGCAAAATTTGGAATGGAAAATAAATTAATTTTCTTGGTTAATTAAATTCACAATTTGACGCCCTATTTTGAGCCACTAAGGTAGAAATTCTATTTGAGAAGGAATTTGAATTTGCTTAGAATTTTATCAACTTTATGTAAACTCAATTTGAATTGATTTCATGATGCTTATAAATTGTCTAGAAGTGTATATATGTAAGCTTTGATGCTTGGAATAAATTGCTTGATTATGGGAATTAATTTTAGCCTAAGGTAGTCCACTAGTTTAACAAGGTTACTTGAAGAAACTTTTAATTCTAGTGAAGCCACTTGGTAACATAATTTAGTTAACTTGATTAGTGGTAGTTACATGATTTTTTGACATTTCAATATTTTTAAGTTGCTTTATATCTAAAAGATTTATAACTAGAGTTTTCTTGGAGTTCTTTGTGGTAATGAAGATAATTATTGAGTTCAACATTGAATGAAAATTTTTGAATGCCTTTGTGAGTTGATTGTACCTCTAGTCAGGTTATTTATGATACTTATGGCTAAAGTGCCCTTGATTCTGAGTTGGGAATACAAAGAGTAAAAGTGGTTACCAAGTACCCTAGGATGATGGTTAGAATTTCTATGTGGAAATTTCAGATAGGAATTTGATTTATATGTAATCTGGATGGTAGATTTGGTGGAGGTAGAAGGTGGTGGGCTAAAGAATTAAGCTAAAGTTGTTAAATTTGCTAGCTTGGATCGACTTAAGTCCTTTCACCCTACGAACTCTTTTTTTAAAGAATGATTCATAGGACTTATGAGTTCATGCATTTCATTACAAATATTTTATGTGAGACATATTTATGCACATACCCTTTGCTTAAAAAAAAAAAATCATGATACGAATTATGTTCATGACAACTACATTATGGACTAAATCATGAACATGACATTTTAGAAAAATGTTTATGCTTAAGAAGCTCATTCAATTATATTGTAAAATGAATTATTGAAGAAGTTAGCTTGGAAAAAATGCCTATGTTTGAGAATTGAATTATTGAACAAGTATATATACTCATGATATGCTTATGCATAAATAATTTTGAAAGGCTTTCTCATGGGTAATATATTTATGAATGGATCCATGCATAAAATATTGTGAAAAGTATATGAACATTAAATTTATGCATTTTCATGCATGTAAATATTGCAAAAATCATAGTATAAACTCTATTTGCAGTGGCTGCAATTATTATTACTTTTCCCAAGCAAATTGCAAATAATAAATCATTATGCCTTGAATAAATTTGCTAGAACTAATATGTGAATTTTTACTTTGGTATTTGTTTCGTAAATTTTGGGTGTATAAAAATCATCAAATTTAAATCCATCCCTTAGTCAAGTTTTAATTAAAATATTAATCCTAAAATACATATATGAACAAGTATACTTATCGCAAGTATAGCATAGGGAATTAACAAGTATCGATCCTTAAAGGAACAAGTACATACTAATCACTTTTCATTCATTGTTTAACCGACCCAAATAAAGTGAGAAAATAATAAAAAATTAAATAAATATATATAACTCAAGGATGGAAAAGTACGTAATTAGAAAAATATTTTGGAAAACATGACCATGAACCACTTAGTAATTATCACAATCAATTATTATCTTGGCATCATGGAGGATTTAATATAGACCCACTTCATTTGTAATCTATGGAATCACTATCTTCTAGATAAATTAGTGAACATATTCTATCTCAACCAATTTACCTAAAAGATGCATTAAAATCAATCCTCATATAAACCCCTATATTCTAGGTGAGTTAAAACATGAAATTAGTTAATGAATCCATATTCTAGCAATCATCAACCAACCTTTGATTATCCAAGTTCTTAACAATTAACCCCCTTTTCAAACAAGTTAAGGATAACAAATATGAACTTAATTAATTGAAATTATTATCAACTCCTTTTCAAGCAAGTCAATAACAGAAATCAACCAATCAACTTCGTAATAAAATACCAAGAAAAATAATTAATTGATCAAAGAACTAAATTAATTCAAAATTATAAATCCAAGAATAATATCTAAATACAATTAAAGAATTAAACTTATCATTTTTCAAGAAAAAGAAAATAAAGGAATTCGATAAATACTCATAGATAAGCCTTTCAATTCCAATGAAAATTCTTCTCGAAACAATGCTCCTTGTATTATTTCTCTAGAGAAAATATTGGTGATACACTCTTAAAAAATATGTCTAAGTCTCCACATTGTGCACACACCTTTTTCCTATGTAAATAGCCTTTATTTATAGGCTTACAAATTTTCTTAAACTCCAAAACCAAAAAGTAGTAATTTCATAATAAAATTCTAAATAAAAATAAAGGAGTACACCGACTTAAATTGTGAAAGAATTGGACACTCCGTTGTCATTTTGCACTGAAGAACTTAACATTTGTTGAGCTAATTTTCTCTTCAATAAAGCCTCTAAAGGAATAAGGAAAATTGCACTTCTATTTGAATTTGGCTCACCTGAGCCGATTAAACTATGTTCGAGCCACCAAAATTTCTTTGTTCTTGAATCGGCTTCACCTAAGCCATTCTCCACTATCAAGCTGTGCACTCCAAAGCTGTCGAGATGTGAAAATTGAAATGAATATTTTTCTTTGTTGCAATCAGCTCACTGAGCCGCCGAAGCCACCTCAATTCTTCTTCTTTTAGTTGACTTTTGGCTGAGGCGCTACTTAGCTTCATGCATCCTTCCCAGGACGTCTTTCATCCTGGCCATGATATTTTTTTGTCTTCTTTGCCTTTGCTTTATTTCTTTGTTTGTTTGCTGCATTAGCCCGCGATTTCGTTTTTTTTTTCTCTTTTTGCTTTTTTCTATGGTTGAGCCAACTAAGCCATGAGCCTTCATCTTAGTTTTTTTCCCTTTTCAATTTCCAATTTCACCTTCCTCTGTTTCGTCTATTTTTTTCTGCTTTCCTCTGTTCCTTGAGTCTAGAATTAGTGCTAGGTCCATCTTCTTGGCCTGGTGCTGGGTCTAAAATGGAAAGTTTCTCAATTAGCTCTAAATTTCACCTACTTTTATAAATGAAATATCAAATAGGAAGAAATATGACTAGTTATTGTATTAAAAGTGTCTCAAATTTGTCTCAAATAATTTAAAAAATAATGATAATTTTAGTCCATATCACATACCCCCACACATGAATCATTACTTGTCCTCAAGTAAATACTTAAACAAAGCACTGAAAACAATTTATTTCTTCTCAAGTTCATCCATAATAAAGCCATAATTTTTTTTCCCAACATTGGATAAAAAATTTTCATTCATTCAACCCTTTAAAAACTTTTGTAAACTCATGCATTAAATCAAATATATTAAGACCTTCAAAATTAAGCTAAACAAGTTTATACTTTTGTCTAAAAAAATTATTTCACCCTTCAAGCCAACACATGGATAACATAAATCATACAAGTCAAGTTGTTTAATGTAACACCCCATCTTTTTATTTTTGATTGTCTACCATTTGTAATAGGATGTGAATTTTTATTGATGTCTAGAATAAAAATTTATCAGTGCAATAAGATGAATACTTGGGTGAAATGAAATTTTGTCGGGACCTAGACGTAATTATTAGATTTGTTCTACTCATAAATTAAATTTTTGAAAGGCTATTATTATTAACAAAATAAGAATTTTAGGGTACTCTAAAAAGAGAAATTGATTAGTGCGATGAAACACACGTTTTGGTGTGAATTATGCTACTTGGGGTATCGGGGGTATTTTCGTCATTTTGACTGCGCTCGCGACTTTGACCACAAATTTGACTAAGTAGAGAAAGAATTTAAGAATTGAAGTATTAAGAATGGATTCAGTGAAATTTTTGGAGTTGACTAGTGAAATAAAACATTTTTCCATTACAGACCTGATTTTGGTTATTTCTGAAGAAAATAGGAAAATGTGGCTGAAAAATGGGATGTGTGGCTTCTTGTGATTGGTTGTCAAGGAAAGGGTCAAATAATAAGAGGATGCATGAAATATTCTTGCATGCAAAGCTTCTTAAATAAGCTTTGAAAAATAATTAAGAAAAATATGAAAAAAAATTAGGTCGAGACATGTGTAAAGTAGCCACCATTTATTTAATTGAGCAAAATCCTATTGGTCTTTATTTTGACCAAGAATGGTGGTGGATTTGGGGGGGGGGGACCGGCAGCATATGAAGAAGAGAAGAGAAAGAAAAAGAGAGAAAATAAGGAAGAACAAGTTGAGAAAATCAAGGAAAAATTGGAAAAAAAGAGAGAAACTATTGTTCTTGAAGAAGTTGGAGATTCTTGGAGTAAATTTAAGCTAGAACACCTCATACACAAGGTAAAATCCTATACTTCAAGAATTAAAGTTGTAGATTTCATTACGGTGATCATTTTGAGATGAATTATAATATGAAAACATGAGATTTGTGATGATTAAAATCATTATTGTGTACTATGTGAGACTTTGTGTGTGCAAGTGTGTGTACCGGTTGGAGGAAGGATTCATATGCTATATTTTGTATGGTGAATAAGGGTATTTGAATGATGACTTAAAGGGGATTCATGATTGAAAAGAAAGCTGGTAGAGTTGGAATAAAAACGGGGTTAAACGTTAAAGAAAATAGATTATGATTGCTTTTTAACGTTGATGTTGATAATATGTTATTTACATAAGACCTTAGTGGCTTTCTTGAACCTAAAACCAGAAGAATTAAGGTTTTTTGAAAGGAAATGAAGTGGACTAGGGGTTATATATGTGTTATGAATCAAGAAGCACAAGGAGGTGAAGTTGTTTTGTGAAAATGGATTAAAAACTAGAAAATTACTGGGGTCGTTTCTACCCAGTAAAGAGTCATGAGGACTAGAACTCTAAAAAGAGCCAGTGCAAAATTAAATTTAAGAGTCTTACGGTTGTTTTGGTATATCATAGAGCCATATCAGAGTTGTAGGTTGAAAATTATGTCAAAAAAAAATCATGTGTCAAAGTAGCAAAATTTCAGAAATTTGCTTAGAAAGTGAATGAAATAGTGTGATCTTGGATGACATAATTAGGAAATATGAAGTGAATCCCTTGTTTATAAAGGGGGAAAGGATGTGGGAAAAGGAAAACGAAAGAATCGAATAAATGATGAAAAATGACGAGAACGGAAATTGAACGTTTTTTTAACCGTGAGCCCCGTCAGCTAATCCTCGGCCCCCGTCGGCTAAACGTCAGTTGGACGTTGGCTAACCATCGGGCACATTGGTTAGATGTCGACTAACCATCGACTATTTTTCGATCGAATGCAAATTGACCCAAAAACGATGTTTGATATAGGTTTAGCAGTAAACGGCCAACGGAACGTTGAAGACAGTAGAGACAGTGACTAAATGGCCGTAAACAGGAAGAGTTACTTAGGACACGAGGTGAGTCCCTTAAACCTCTAAAATCCTTTTTGAAAAGCAAGTGTGCATTATTTTTCCATGAAATGTTATGTTTTTTCCGTTTTTGGAAATCTCTGAATATGTTTAAGGTTTAGCTGAGTAAGAATTTTTTTTTTATGCTGTTTGGGCTCAAACGAACTTCATAATTGGCTTGGAAACTTAACGGATGATTAAGCATGAATTTTGAGAATTTAGTCCTTATGGAATCAAATACTTGGGATTTTCAGAAAATAGAAAAGTTTGAAATTGGGTATTAATAAATTGACTGAAACGCCCTTATTGAAACATTTTATGGAAATGTGTTTGGAAGCTTTAAACTTAATCCTCTTTTGGGATTAGAATTCTGGCATTTCTTGAAATGAGTTTCTTTTAGAATAGGGTATTTGGAAAAAGATCTAAATGTCCTTGTTGGAATATTCTATGAAAACCTTTGGAATCGGGTATTCGGTAAATGACCGAAATATCCTTATTAGAATTATTGTGAATATTTTTTAAATCCAGTAAGGGTAAGATGACATGAATACCCTCAAAAAGTCTTTTGGAAGTGGGCATGGATAAAATGACCCGAATGCCCTTAGAAAATGACTTTTGTGATCGAGTACGGGGAAAAACGACCCGAATACTCTTGGAAACATGTTTTGAATTGTGAACAGAACTCTTTATCCTATTTTAACATATTTTTGAAAAATGATCTCTTGTGGTGAGATTGACTTTTGGAAAATGACATTTTGATCCCTGAAATTATTTTATTGGCCTAATGTGTCATGGAATGAATTGATTGGCTCTGCGGAGCCAATGTGAATAATGATTTGACTTACGAGTCAATGGGATCAAATTCTGGAAAATATGATTTTGCCTAAAAAATATTTTGATTTGAAAATCCTGCGGGATCAAATAACCCTCTGGCCTAATCAGTCAGAAGGGGTTGGTATCAGTAACGTTGAGTACTCAACAAGGACTTTGATATTTGTACTAGCTCATGTTAGAGGTAGACGATCCCAAGAAACCTAGATAGTTATGGGGATTGTCTTACTCCATATAGGGCGACAGAACATTGAGATAAGTCGTCCTGGCTAGCCATTTAGCACCTAGAAATTGCCGCGTCTATGGGCGCATCATCATTTTAAGTCATTCATTGGATGCTGGGTAGGGACACTCGGCGTGTGTGACTTCTTACCGCCTCGATGGTGATTGATGTCAAGATTGAGACCCCTAGCTTATGGTGGCAAGAGTGTGATGCGGTACACTAGGTATACTGCGGTATACCTAAGAAGAAGTACGTTGCGGTGTTCTTATTCCGGCGACACACATTGAGTACTGGAGGTTGTGGCCTCAGTATAATGATACGTGGCGCTAAAGGCAAGGACTACAAGACTTGCATACAGGCCGACCTTCTGTTAGAGAAGTGCCTGTGATTTGAAAACTTCGGGCAATAATATGAAATTTGAAATAAAGTCTTCCAAAAATGTTTGAGTTTTGATTAAACTCTTTTTTAGAAAGTTTTGGAATTATTTTCAGTGAACAAATGATATGCTATTCCACAAAAGTTTTATGTGCCCCATTCTTTCATAAAGTACTAGCACACACGGGACTCACACATGTCTTTTATTTTACCTTTTGTAGGATCCAGAGCTAAGCGGACCTACGGATAGAATGACAATACCACAGGGTCGGCGGTTTAGGTCTGGACAGACCCCCTTTTGATCATGTACTGTATTCTGTTATAAATAGAGATGACAGGTATGAGATTCTCTGATATCCATATATATGGGGCCATCAGTGTGAGATTTTGTTGAATCTAGACCTTATATACGTATTTACTCTATTATTTTCGTTATAAAGACCTATTGTCAGGAAAACTGGACGGGGCGACACTCATTGTTGATATGCTTCCACTATTGTCTTTAGTAGGAATGTTACATTTAACCACTTCAAAACTCATAGAATCAAATTTGCAAAACTCAACTAAAATAAGGATACACGTATGTTTTTTTTTAATCATTTTTTTTAATCAGTCTTCTTTCTTCTTTTTTTTTTTCTTTAGCCTCAAGTGCATGAACATTACCTTCATGCACCGTATAGGCACCTAACATTTTTTTCTTTACTTTTCAGGAATTAGCCTCAAGAAAGTGTGATGCTTCTTGTTTCTTCTCTTCCACTAACCGTATTGGCCCCCTTAAGCAATTTCCTAATGAAATAAGTATTTTTTTTTCAAATAAAATAAAAAAAATTTCCCCTCATTTTTTCAATAAAAGAACTATGCACTCTTTTTTTTTTTTTTTCAATTCTCACAATCCTTATTCACAACTCCAAGTTAAACAAATTTAGACAACCATGAATCAAGAAGTAATAAACAACTCTTCTCATATTTCATCACATCCTCCATATCCAAATAAGAAAAGTAGAATAAAATTCAAATACTCAAGTATAACCAAGACTAACTTAAATTTTGAAAATCCATTGAAAATTCATTGAATCTAAAAAAGATGCACTTGAGAAAATATTAAATCTCTCCCCTACTCTTAAATGGGAGATTGTCCTCAATAGCCTAAAATATCACAATAAAGCACAACTAAGGGACCAAAAATGTAAAGAGAAAAAAGAAAATAATAATCCCTAAGGCAGATTAGCTCCAAGAAAAGAGAAGTTCATCCTTCAAGAAATTGGAAGAATTATTGCCAGTGCAAAATAAGCCTATAAAAGGAAAAAAAAACACACAAGTAAAAGCCTAAAAAGGAATTGAAAGAAAATAAGATTTGTGGGAGTTTGAAAGAAAAGGAGGAGGATGGTTATGAGAGCATAGGATATTGGGTTGAACATGATGAAGTGCCAAGTACAAGTGGAAGGGAGTAAGAAAGCTATGACGAAGATCTAGGGAATAGTGATCCAAAATGTGATAACTTGAGTCCTATGGAAGAAAAAGGACATGGGAGTGAGAAATATTGGAATAAGGAAGTTTATGTGGGAGGAGCATAAAAAACAACAAAGCATGAGGTATAAAAGAACTTGAGGGAGCGCGAGTGAAAAATTTGTGAGAGTTTTGAGCACACTTCCTTTTATTATCCAAAAAGAGTTAAACACAGAGGGAGAAATGTAGTGCATAAGACACCGGAAGAAGAGGTGCATGAAAGGAAAAGCTATACGTGTTACAATAGCAGGAGTGATGGCCATTATTACTATAGGTGCCCAAGTTTGCTACAACAACTAAAGGCGAAGGACGAGTCACAAGGAAAAATGAGAGAATCTCAAGCCTCTATAAGCATGGTGCAACAAAGAAGTAGTGAAGGTTTAACTTGTGAGATTTGTTGCAGTAGAGAGCATACGAAGGTTGATTGTCCAAATAACTTGCCATATGAAAGATTTTATGGGGTGCACAATTGTGAAGAAGAGAGATAAATTGAGAAGCAAAAAGCTAGACTTGAGACCAAAGTGGCCAAGAAAAATGTTGTCGATGTTGAGGAGCCAGGAAGGGCAAGAAGTGAAGAAAAAGTTGAGAGGGTTGAGGAGAAGCTAGAAAGGGAAGCCAAATGCCAAGAAATACTCAATCAAAATGATAAAGTAGTGCATGAAGAAGTTGAGAAAAATGATGATGAGCATAGTGATGACGAAAGAGATGAAGTGGAACCATTGAATTCAATAAATGGGGTGACTAAGGAATATTACAACATTTTATTCTTTCTAGAGGATGAGTCAAACCCATTGGAAGTGTTAGAAGAGGATGAGCAAGAAGTCGTTGAGCAAAATAGAGTAGAATGTGTTAAAAAGAAAATATATTCAAGGAATGAGGTAGAGGGGGAGCAAATGCGTGCTATAGATGAAGGTTCCCAAAGTGTTTCAAGTATTTATGAAGTGGGTGAAAGCTCACTTCCATAAGTAGAGAAAAAGATGTGGTGCAAAAGCAATTGAAAATGAGTGAAACTAGTAAGAATGAAGCATCTAGTTCAATTTCACAAAATGATATCAAATCTAGTGGAGGAGATAGAGTGGATGGAAGAGATGGGGATATACTTGAGAAACCATGTGCATTAATTGGAGTAGCAATGGAAGATAAAAAATGCTTCTGAGGGTGTGGAAGAAGGAGAAAATTCACAAAGAGAGAATATATTTTTTTTCAAGGTGTCTAACCAAGAAAAAATCATGTAGTGTGCTTATTGATGGAATGAGTTATAAAAATGTGATTAGTACTACATTAGTGGAGGAATTAGGAATAGAAACCTTGAAACACCCTAGGCCTTACAAGTTACAATGGTCGAACAATTTTAGAGAAGTAAAGGTAAACAAATAAGCTAAGGTTGCCATTGATATGGGGAAGTATAAAGATGAAGTGGTTTGTGATGTATATCCCATGCATGTAGGGCATATTTTGTTGGGAAGACCTTGGATGCTTGATAGAGATGTTGCCTATGAAGGGAAGAGGAACACTTATTCTTTGAGAAAAGATGCAAAGAAAATCACTCTTAAGGGAAAAGGAAAAGGAAAAAAGAGAGGGAAAAGAGAGGAAAAAGAAGATGAGTGAGAAAGAAAATGAGGGGGAAAAAAAAGGAGAGAATAGGGAAGAACGAAAGAAGGGGGAACAAGAGGTTGAGGTGAGAGAAGATAGAGAGATAAAAATTGAGGAAATGAAGGAAGACAATGATGAGAGGATAGTGACCACCTCAAGTTGGAGAGAAAATGAAAAAAGAGACAAAAAAAGAGGACAAAAAAAAGAGAGAAAAGAGAGAGAAGGTAAAATGAGAGGGAAAATATGGGTAGTGAAAAGAGAAAGCATAGAGAATAATGAGGTACAAGGCCATGACATTTTACTTTTACAAAAACTCCCTTTTTGAATTCTTGTACAGGTTTTGATTCGAGGACGAATCCTTTCCAAGAAGAGTGAAATGATAGGAATCGCCCTAGGCACGAAGGCCATTCAAAAGAAGACAAAGAGAAATCCAAACCACAGCTCATGGCACATTAGGTGAAATCCATTTTCAAGAAGTTTCAGGAGGATTTTCAAGCCATCTAAGCATACCAGCCAAGAGCTAAAAAGATTGTCAAGAGATGGGTAGTGAAGGGAGTTGAAAATAGAACACAAAAGGAAGAACAATCGAAGTGGATAATCAAGCTAACATTGAAACAAGGATTGATGTCCAAAGGAGTAACAAGAACAGCTCAAAACGACCAACATTTCATTTGGAAGATCAAGGGAACACATGGAAACGGGATGGAGGTCAATGATCAGGCGCCGACTGTGATCTGCAACAATTCTTCACTTTTTGACGTAGGTACTCTTTCGATAGAATAGACCTAGTGTCGTCTGTGGACTGTAGAGTCCCGACGTTTGTTTCATCTTTCTACATAGAAGTACTATTTCTCCATATTAGACCTGGGCCACCCCCATTAGTCCTACCCAGTGCCGACCCTATCCTATAATCCGATCCCTAGCATTTTTTAGCTATTTTGGGGTAATTTTTTAATATTTACAAATAGTTAGGGTAAGACACACACACACACACACACACATGCTGCCATAACATTGCACTACAAGAAAATTGTTAATCTGCCACGGAAATTTGCTACGGAAAAAATTTCTTGGCAATCTGCCACGAAAGAAGACAAGACATAGCAAATTGCCACGACAATATAACTGTAGCAAATCCGTAGCTATTTTTCATGGACTTGCCACGAATATTGTAGCAACTAGCGATGCAAAGATGTTTTGTCGTAGATTCGTAGTATAAAAAAGGATAAGGGAAAAATTAGCTACTAATTTGCGATGGAAAATGTTCTAGCAATTTATACAATTATTGATACAAAGCTCTGTGGCAAATCCGTGGCAATTTGCCATGGAATTAATTACTTTCAAATTAATTCCATGGCAAATCGGTGGCAGATGCCATGGATTTCCCACAGAATTAAGTATTTCCTAACTAGTTCCATGGCGAATTCGTGGCAATCTGTTAGGGATGTGCCACAGATGTATTTTTTCTTTTTTTCTATTTTTTATTATATTAATTTGTATGAATATTTATTCCATACCTTAAAATTCCTGATCTTACCTTTAGTTGATTTGAACAATTTTCTTTCTTATTTGTAGTTAAAAATTTTCATTTCCTTCCATTTTTCTATTTTTATTTTGACAACAAAAGCCATTGTAAATGTCAATGCAATTAACTATGTTACTATTTAGAATATACAAAAAATGTGTTAGGTAAAATAGTGGTAAAAAGAATGAGAAAATTTCATTAATTATTTTCCTTAGCAAATTGCCATGTATTGTGTTAGTCCATGGCAAATCCCTAGCAAATTGTGATGGATTTGCCACGGATTTATTTTTTACTTTTTTTTCTAATTTTTATTATTTTTATTTTTATTCCATACATTTTGATTAAAATGCTCAAATTTGTTATAAATATTTTATTTTTTTTATCTCTAACTTATTTATTCTTGAAAAAGAATTGATACGAATTTAAAATAAATGTAATATTTTTGTGTGAAGAAATATATGTGTATTAAAATAAAAAATTTTAAAGATATGATATATATATATATATATATTGACAACAAAAGCCATTGGAAATATTAGTGCAATTAACTATATTACCACTTAGAATATACAAAAAATATGTTAGGTAAAATAGTGATAAAAAGAATAAGAAAATTTCATTAATTATTTTTCGTGACAAATTGCCACGGATTTGCCACAGATTGTATTATTCCATGGCAAATCCCAAGCAAATTGCGAGGAATTTGCCACAGATTTATTTTTTCCTTTTTTATTCTAAGTTTTATTATATTTATTTTTATTCCATACATTTTGATTAAAATCGTCAAATGTTTTATAAATATTTTTTTTTTATAACTAACTTCTTTATTCTTGAAAATGTATTGATACGAATTTAAAATAGAATCTAATATTTTTGTGTGAAGAAATATATGTGTGTATTAAAATAAAAAAAATTAAAGATATGATATATATATATATATATATATATATATATATATTAACAACAAAAGCCATTGGAAATATCAGTGAAATTAACTATATACCATTTAGCATATACAAAAAATATGGTAGGTAAAATTGTGATAAAAAGAATATGAAAAATTCATTAATTATTTTCCAGCCACGGATTTGCCACGAATTGTGTTAGTCCGTGGCAAATCCCAACCAAATTGCGAGGGATTTTTCACAGATTTATTTTTTCATTTTTATTCTAATTTTTATTATATTTAGTTTTATTTCATACATTTTGATTAAAATGGTCAAATGTTATATATATATATATATATATATATATATGTAAATGAATATGTGTGTGTGTGTGTGTGTATGAATATATGAATATGTATATATAACTGTGTTTATGAATATATATATATATATATGAATATATATTTATATATGTGTATGAATATATGTGTGTGTGTGTATCTATATAAATATTTGTATGTGTGTGTGTGTGTATTTATGATTATGAATGTATGTGTGTGTGGGTTATATTCTGTATGAATTTGTGTGTGTGTGTACACACACACATACACATACATACATATACATATATATATGTATAAATCATTTAATAAAAAGGATAGTATAATTGATAGTATAATTAAAATTTAAAACTATATAAATATACAAAATATTTTTTTATATTGAATAATATGGTTTTATATTGAATTTAATATGATTATTATATTATGTTATTATACTTTTATTTTTAAAAAGAAGTACATAAAGATTGTTCAGAGTAGTTTAAATACTAAAAAAAAAAGGGTAGCACAACAATTTTCGTAGGTCAACAGCTAAACACAACATATGCATTTCGAAGGTCGTGGGTTTGAGTATTGCATTGCACAATTCTTGAACAATTTAGGGGCTGCGATTTGGTGTGGCAAGTCCATGGAGATGGCTGTGCACCAAATAGTTTGTGATCCGATGTGGCTGGTGTGTGTGGAAGGCTATACACCGAATAGTCCATGATCCGGTGTGGTTAGTCCATGAAGAGGGTTGCGGTCCACAACTTAAGAAATTTTAATTTTTAATAATTCGTGGAAATTTGCCACGGAACAAATTTTTAAATGAAGTATCCGTCGCAATCTACCACAAATTTACCATGGACAACCTTGTTTAACATTGCTTCCATGGCAAATCTATGGCAGATTGCCACGGATTTGCCACGGAAAGTATTTTTAAATAAAGTATCCGTGGCAAATCCATGGCAATTTGCCGTGGATTTGCCACAAACAACTTATTTTCATATTATTTCTGTGACAAATCCGTGACAAATTGTGATGGATTTGCCACGGTTCCCTCATAATATTTCTCCCTACAATATGCTACCAGCTTGAACAATCCGTGGCAAAGCTGTGGCAAATTGCCACGGAAAAAAGTTCCCCCACAAAAAATGCTTAGGGACGTAGGTATTTCCCACGGACCAATTCCGTCATAGATCCGTGGCAAATTGGTAGATTTCTTGTAGTGTTGTAAGAGAAGAACCTTTGGAGGCTATGAAATTGTGAGAGTTCAAGAACTCCTTGAGAGTTTTGGAGAGGGTGATTCTCTTAGGTGATGTCCATTAATCATCAAGACTAAATCAAAGGATTTAGTACCATCTTTGATCTTGTCTCGAAGTCTGAAGGGATATTCTCAACTTCATCTCTATTCTATATGCTAGGTTGCCTAGCGTGGTTGATAGGATTGAGTTAGGTGCCTTCAGATGCCTATCCTTGGTATTCTAATCTTTGATAGATTAGGGTGTTAAGGTGTTTTTGAAGTAGGTTAGATTCACTTTATCACAAAAGTGTTAATTTCCTAGAATTTTGATGTTCTTGTGTGAGTTTGGTAAGGTTATTGTTTTGAGTTCAAGCTACAATTTTGGTGCTTTCCAAGATCATATCAAGTGGTAACAGAGATCATATCCAAATAGAATGGTTCAAAACTACTATTTACTTTGCTAATAAGTACCCTTTTTGGGGAAAAAAAAATTTGTGGAAACTGGAAATATGAGCAAGGATAAAGGATTGAGATGAAAAAAAAAGGATTACTTAGAGATCTTAACCTTTTTCTTTTAAGGAATTGCAACCTCATTTTAGACGTGGATTAGATGTTTTAATATCATGATTGGGTAGTTTGTAGAAGTAAAGTAATATAATTTATTAGGCTTGAACAAGATGTAATAGAATTTAGAAGGATATCGAGTGAAAGAGTTGAAATATCTCATGCTCTGGGCTATGTCTCGAAAATTTCTCCAGAAAGGTTGTCAAGGGCATCTTGTCTACTTGATCAATAAATTTAAGTGTCAAAGCACACTGCGGGAGTCACGGGACAATAATACATCCGATCTAATCATCGTGATAGAGAACCCCGATATAATTCGGGGGAAAGTAAAGTTGGGACCCTAAGGTATTGCTTTGTTCCAAATTAAACATTGGGATATTAATAAGTGTGAATCTGAGAGGAGAATAGTTTTAAGACTATATTCAACCTTAGGCATGAACTTGCAGAGCATTTGAAATTAGTATTGAAGAAGTTAACAGAACACCCACTCGATGCCGAGTTTAGTAAACATGAGTCCTGATTGGACACTACTTCATTTTTTGGATAGGTAGTTGCTAAGGATAAAATTAAGGTACATCTATCTAAGCAAGGGCTGTTACGAATTAGAAGTAACTCAAGAATATCAAAGAAAATATTTGATTATGGTGTCTAAGTGTAGTATTCAAAATGAGGAAAGAAGTTGCTTAGTTTATGTTATATGGTTTGCTTGTCAGAAGGAAACTAAAGAATGAAAGAGGAGAAATACCTAAATTTGCTCTAAAGTGCGATAATAGGTCATTTGAAGGACAAAATTTTCTTAAGTTGGGGAAGGTGTAATACCCTGCCTATTTACACATAGAAATTTGGAAGTGACTTTTAATTCTTGAGCATAACATATTTATCGAAATGTAGTCATGTGGTGTGCATATTTAATTTTTCTATGAATGTGGCGTGTATATGTAGATTAATATGGATAATATGGGAAAATATTGTTAATATATGTGGTACATGATTCTGTGTGGTAAATTGAAATATTATTAATAAAAAATATTATCCAAATTACTTTATTAATAAAAATAAATTTTCAAATATTCTACTGTCTATCCACGAATAAAATAATTTTTACAATTATTATAGGGCTTATTCTTGAATAATATTTAATTTTGATTCATGCGAAGTCTTGGTCAACCCAAGACCTACTAATTTTGACTAGTCGACAATTATTTTAATTATGTTACAATTAATTTTGAGCTTAACCCAAAAACCAATTAAGTTGAATTGGCTCTATGACTCATTTTGACTTGACTATCAAAGTATTATAATTTTTTTGACTTGACTTTCAAACTTCAAACCCTAGGCTTAAAAAAAAGAGTGTAATACCATATATTACACCTATTTCTTTAATCACTAAATGTTCAATATTTGTAACCATAGTTTCGAATTTATTCAATTCCATGTGAATCTTAGGTGTTGTGTGTGTGTGTGTGTGTGTGTGTGTGTAATGGCATTTGAATGGGTAAATAGGCATGACAAACATTTAATTGAGTGTTGGATAGGTCATTTTGCTTAAATAAGAAATTTATTGAATTCTTAAAGGAATAATTATAAATTTAAAAATTAATAGATTGACCAAAACTATTTTTAGAAAGTAATTTTATGAAAATAATAGTTTTATTTTGGAATTCCTTGAATTTATAAATTTTTTGCTTGACAATTTTATGTCAATATTAAACTATACACTACAAGAAAACAGGATATTAGCGACGGCTATACTGGTCGCTAAGCCGTCGCCAACCAATCTTAGCGATGGTCTAACGGCGGGCACAACAGTAGCTGAAATCCCAGTCACTAAATAAAATATTTGCGACGGGATGGAAAAGCCGACAGAACATCACCAGATCAACAATCGGTCAAAGTTCATATCAGAGACGGAATAAAAATGACGAAAAAGAATTTGGAATTCCTGCTAATTATAAATTTATTTACACCGTCGGCAAACCGTTAACCGTTGCAACAGTTTGCCGACGGTTTATTTATCACCGTCACTAAACCGTCGTTGTATTAGCAATGTTTAGCAATGGATTAATTCTGAATTCTATAATGTTGACAATATCAAGTGGTCGCTACGCCCTCGCATGCGTAGAGACAGTGCAGCGACGGCTTAAACTCTAGCTAAGTTGTTATGGTTTAGCGATGGTTGTAGACGGTTAAAATAAATGCTTTATTGCCATAAGGACGTCGTCACTAATTATTAGTGTAGCTAAACCGTAGCTAATGTTTTTTCATATTTCAAAACCCATTTTATATTTATCATGAATCCCCTATACCATATATCAAACAATATATACCACACAAATTCTTCATCACAATAAAATGTAAATTGTTCTTATTAAAATGCAAAAAATAAATAATCATCTCTATAATAGAAAATATATTTATTCAACACAAATGTATACTGTGAAGTACATGTAATATAGAAGATAATGTCTTTAATAAAATCTTACACTATGGGAGCAGTGGCGCTAGCTGATAGAGGTGGGAGAGGAGATGGAGGACGAGAATGCCTCAAAGGATGGGGATTTGGTAGAGGAATAAAGCTGCCTCCCATCTCGTCTGTATCATCGTCTTCAAGAATCGGCAGAAATTGTGGAAGCACTATACATCATGATCATAAATCCATTAAAGTGATGTTGTATATGATCCACCTTCTTGTCAAAATCCTTCTTCAACTCATCTCTTACAATATGCACCCTCTCCTCAACCCTTCTCTCTACTATGTCCTCTATGTCAGTAGGTGTAGAGCGTATGGATGGCAAGGAACCCTAATCGAGCTATTGTCTAACTCGAGAAACCTCAGAACCCAGTCCAAACACGCATCCTAGATTGTACCCGCATGCCGTCTTGAGAAATAGTGACACCTCGTCGAGGACGACTAAAGCCGTAATACTAGTAGATGAGGAGGAAGATGTCTGAGTAAGACATTCCCTCTCAGCCGCCACGTCCTCCTGAAATTCAATCAATCGTATTTTATTTAGTAAAATGTAAATTATCAAAAACTAATTTAAAGTACTGAAAATTATTAATAATTACCAATATCTTGCAAGAGCGCTCATTGACATGCTGTCCCCGTCTCTCTCCACCCTGAAATATGTGTAGCTTTTTGTACTACTCGTGTGGTAACGTCATCACCCATCTTTTACTGCTGTAATTAAAAATTTAATTGATAAGAATAGTGTCTTGAAAAATTAATTGTGAGATGTAAAATTTCAAAATGTGCAAATAATCGATGTAATTTGCCATACGCTCCTTGTGAACTGTAAATAATGCTGAGCCTCCAGTATGAGTGAAGGTGCCCTGACCCCTATTCCTCCGAGCAGTGGAAGAAACTTGTTGAAACTCCTATGTGGGCTAATGCTGCTGCATCGCCTCCCAATACTGAGAGTCAATCCAGGAGGGAGTCTGGCCAGCCGAGGTCATCCTTCTTATCCTCGAGAGGGTGTCGGAAAAGCGGGTCCGACACTTATGCTCCTAATTGGATAGGATCTTAGTACTATGATCATCAGCCCAACGAAATAGTTTCCACAAAAAAGAAAAATTTAATGCATATATCCAAGTTGTTAGTTCAAAACAAATGGTTAAACATATATATGAAGGGAAAAAAAAGTAATGTGGAGTAATTTATATACTGCTTAGTAACGTACCTCAAACTCACTAAACCAAATGTTCTCCATGCTCATCAGGATATCAGCATATGTCGTGTAAGGCACGTCGAAGTACCTCTAGAAAATGGATGTGATATCCCATACACATCTGTCAAAACCAACAAATCTTCAAAAGTAATGCAAAATAGTTAGTAGCAATCAGATTGATTTAATATTCGAGGAGTAATGTAAGATATGAACATACCCATCCCCTCGTGGTACAATTAATGGTCGGGGATCCTATGCCTATGATCCAGGATGATGCGACATTGAGAACGATGGAAGTGCAGGGGACTCTCTATCTTGCTCGGAATGTGGTATCCACGGAGCATGTGTGGGTGAGGGCGTTCGGTCTCGTGACCGAGTACGCTATGAGTCATTAGTAGGCAGCTGATCTCTAGAAGACATATCTAGATAAAAGAAGAAAATTGTTACAAGTTTGTTTTGAGGTGTAAAGAAATTAGTAACATATTCCAACACTTGAAAATTTTAAAAAAAAATTTATAGCTTGCTCTTGGGAGTATAATAAGTAAATAAGATTACAAAAACACGTTAAAAAAATACTGAGTATATAGTCTTACTATTCTCTTGTATCATTATTTGAACTGTACTAATCTGAATCAACTTTTGTCTCAGAATTTGTCTCCCAATTACCTACATCATCATCCTCATCCTCGTGCAAGTCTAGATCCTGATCTAATATCTCTTTCCAAACATCCAACATCTCATTTATGTTTTCCACATGTGTTAGGGGCCCAAGATCGACCACCAAAGATATAGTCATTGCAATATTGTCATTAACTTCTTCTTGATAAGCCCTTTCAATAATAGGTGCATCCAATACTTGGCGTGCTTTAGTTTTGCAGACTGCCATCCATTTAGATTTTTGTCTTTTAGACGAAGGATATTTAGCAAAGTATACTTGATGTACTTGCTTGGTGAATACAAAAGGGTCATATTTAGGATAACACCTATAATGGTTAATATCAACTAACTTATATTGAAGGTGTACCCTCAATCCCTGATTTGGTGTAAAGTCAAACCAATCACACTTAAAAAGCATAACTTTTTGCGTTGGTTGACTAGGAAATTGAGGTTCAAGAAACTCCATTAAGACCCCATAATAATCAACACTTCCAGGCTCATTCTCGGTGCTTTAACATAAACACCGTGGTTGACACTTTTTCTATGTTCTGCATGGTCACTCGTGTGAAATTGTTAACCATTAATTACGTATCCTTGAAATGATTTCATCACTCTCGATGGTACCCTCGAAAGGTATTGCAAACATTTGTTTGCCACTCGATTTGCTGGGTCACACACCAACACAAATGTTGTATTTTGTAAGTTCTCATTAAAATCACACTAACTAATAATCGAAACCTTTAAGAACTTACATAATTTTTGAACCATCTGGCAAATTCATCCTCGATCATTCTCTCGAATTCCAACTCTGTAACACCAATGTGATGGGAGCATAACATTGTAGAAAAAAAAAATCTTAATATATGGTTGAACCTCATCGTAGTTCATTAAAATGTAACTTGTGGCAGCACGTAATTCCTCAGATGTCAGGAATCCAGTTTGTTTCTTCCTGAATGCCATTCTTACAACATTGCATATTCAGAACAAAGATTGATCATGCACGTGCTCAGTTATTTCCTTTGCATTGTGATGTGTACTTTTTAGTGTAGAAAATATTATCGACAAATTACACAATCAGCCAAACTTTAATTAAAATGCTAACCACTAAAACCACACATAAAGACAAGTATACCCATCGTATAGTATAGAGAATAGCAAGTATTGAATCCATGAGAACTTAGGCTTCCACCGTACTTTACCCAAATCTTTATTGTTTAGCAAATAAAATAACAAGGGAATAAAAAAATTAAATATAAAAATAGATATAACTCAATGATGCAATTTCATGTAACTAGACAATTATCTTGAAAACACAAGATTGAATCAATTTTCATTCATCACAATCAATTGTCATCTTGGCATCATGAAGAAATATAAAATAAAATTTAATTTTTTTCCAAGTCAAGAATCTACTTAGATAAATTCCACTTCATTTCCCAATCTTTTGAATTACAATCTTTTGATTAATATTAAAAAATTTGCAAATCAAGCTAACATAACCAAAACATGCATTAAGCTCAATTCCTTATAAACATGAAATTAGCTAAAAATCCTTTGCTCGAGGTGAAATTAACTAATTTTTTATTACTTAGTCCTTTAATATTAACTTTGTCACTCAAATCCATTAAGATTTAACAAATATGAAATCAATGCAATGAAACTCCTAACATTGTTTTCCCAAGTCAATTAGAAGAACTCATATCAATAACTAATAATATCAAGTAATCAAATACCAAAGATAACAATAGATTGATAAAAAATTATAATGAACTCAAAATTATAATCTCCAAAATAATATCCAATTACAATCAAAACATTAAGCACATCATTGTTAAGAAAAGTAAATAAAGGATAAAAGATAAAACTAATAGACAAGCTTTTCTTCTTCTCCTGAAAACCTCCTTTGAACAATGCTCTTTTGAGTGGTAATTGAGTAGCTAGCTTAGATCCTTCAAATCACATATTTCTCTTGTGTTTTTCTTGTATTTATAAGCCTTTTTGATACCAAAATTCATTACTTGAGAAGTCTAGTCTGAGCAAAATTTAAAAAATACAAAAATCCTTTGGAAAATACCAAATTTGCGCACAACTGCCTTTGTGCAGAGTGGACCTGGCATCGGGTCCAATCTATTTTTCTCCTAAATTTGGCTCTGTTTTTGTTGTTTGACCAAAATAGACCTGGCATCTGGTCCCTTGGTTAGGCCTTGCGCCAGGTGCATTCTGGATTTTTGTTCACGTTTTTGCTAAAATTTAACTCAAATCTGCACAAATTTGTCAAAATCATATTTTACATGCAAAATGTCAAATAGGAAGGAATTTGCCTAGTTATTACAACAAAAGTATCTCAAAACAACCTCAAATAATTAGGAAAATAATAGTGATTTTAGCCCCTATCACATACCCCCACACTTGAACTTTTGCTTGTCCTCAATCAAACAAGATGTAAAACACTAAGTATTTATAACATGACAAAATAATTGAGCCAATTTTCCCTTAGAAAATTCATCTGTAACGAAGATATAACCTTCTTCCAACCGTAAATATAAACTTTGTCATATATTCAACCCTTTCAAAACCTTATAAACTCTTGTATTAAATCAAACAATCCCAAGACCATCAAAGTTAAGTTAATTAAGCTTATATCTAGTAGAAAAAAATCTTTTTTCTCCTCAAGAAAAAACAGAGATAACATAAATCATTCAAGTCAAGCTATTTAACTAATTCAAGTATTATAAACTTAAATTTACACAATTCAAGTTAATGAAATAAGAAAAACACTTCATTTTTCATTTTTTTCTATGATTCTAGGAATTGATAGCCACAAGTCTATGGATTTCTCTTCACACACCGTATTGGCCCCCTTATAGTCATCATTTATCATTTTTTCAGCAATTTTCTTTTTCTTTCTTCTTTCTTTCCTTACATTTTTGCCTTTGGGATAGCCTCAAGAGAGTGTGATGCTTCTTTGTTTCTTCTCTTCCACTTATTGTGTTGGCCCACTTTTCAGCAAAAGCTCTTTCTTTTTTTTTTCCTCAAGAAATGAAAGTAATTTTTTTCAACTCACATTCTTTCCAACTCACTCAACTGGTTTTTTTTTTTCCCCTTAAATTCCTTGTTCACAACTCAAAGTCAAGGAAACTTTAAATCTATAATACAAGAATTACTCAACAAATTTTCCCATATTTTATTATATCATCCACTTTCAAACTCAAAGAATAAAACAAAACTCAAATACCAAATATAACTAAAGTTAACTTAAATTTTCAAGACTTAGCAAAAATTCAACTTAATACACACGTTTACCTTTTAATAAAAATCAAACCATAATAAATGACAAATCCATATCCAAAATTAGTAAGAAAATGATCACTCCATTATAGACAAATAAGCTTAATTTTGCTCCAAAATCTCCATACTTTCAAAATTTCAAATTTCCAACTTTCAACAAAATTGTTTGGTACCAAGAAAACACCAAGATCATTGATAAAAAATTGGACAAAGAATATTCCTAAACCACTTTGCCACACTTAAACTGGACAATGTGCTCATGGCAACATTGGCAAAAAATTAACGCAAGAAACCATCTCCTAAGGGACCCAAAAAGGATAACGGAGGGATAGAGTTAAGCAATACTCCCCAACTGAAATAATGCTCTAATAAATATTAAACATGGAATAGAGAGAAGAGCTTGTCCAAGAGGACTTTATTCTGACCTACAAAAGAAAATACAAATAAAAACACAAAGAAAATAATAACAAAATAAAGACACACCTAAATAGAAGAAAACAAACTAAAAATCCTAAAGAAGCAAATAAAGACATGACTCACTCCCCCACACTTAAAGTGGAAAATATTTTCCTTATTTGGGGAAAAAACACACAATAACTTAAACAAACTCAAACAAAAAGTAAAGCTACAAACTCTTTCCATTCATCATCCTTTCTCATCAAATATTTGAAAAAGAAATTACTGCTCAAAGTAGAAAATAGGCAAGATGAATGTAGAAAGAATGGTGGTTTTTGGAAAAGGTCATGTTCATGGAAACTTTTTTTCTCAATAAAACAAAATACATGAGCCTTATTCTCGAACATTCCTTTAGGTACACAAATACTATTTTCAACATATGACTGCACATGGTAGCGAAAGAATGCATCAAACTTGAAATCGCCATTTTTCCCTTCAAAATAATTTTCACAATTAAAGTTCCATTTTAAACTTAGTATTTGAGTTCTTAAAAATGGGATTAAGAAAGCCTTACCTTTCAATACATCTACAAATACCAAGTTACCTCTTTTTGGATGGGGTGACGGGTAGAAATTACCACCATCCTCCAAGGACTTCTTATGATGTAGCGTTGAAAGACCTAACTCTTTTAGGTACTGAACATATCATCATTTGGACCATCTTTTCCAAGGATTGAGAGGAACCTAATAAATCATATGACAAAGAGAGATTAGAGTTATTAGCACATAGAGTAGAATCAAATACCTCTTTTTCTATATTGGGCAATTGTTTCTCATATCCTATCTCATCTCCTTGGGGAGTCTCTTGTTTAAATGTATGAGCCTTTATGGTATCTTTAACTAACTTAGCTAGCTGTGTTCTTCTAGAGCTCATTCGTTAGGATGCCTCTTCATGCCACCTAAGGGATGTGGTTGTGTTGGCAACAAAGGATTGGATTGAAGTTTCAAGTGACGTCTTACTAAAAGCATTAATTCGAGCTTGCAACCTTGCCAACATATCATCATTATAGCGCATTTGATATTGTACCCATAAATAATTGTCTATGATGATGTTTTGAAACTCGCACTTAAAGAAAAATAGAAATTAAATTTAAAATAAAAATAAAAACAAACAAGAATAATAGAACAATAAAGAAAATAATACGCAAATTAGAAATAGTCACAAACTATCTACATAAAAATTTTAGTGATATACAAATACAACAAGGCTAAATAAACAAGACTCGAGTGTGTTCTATAGTGCCCATCCCCGACAACAGTGCCAAAAACATGTTGCGTGCATTTTAGTGTAGAAAATCTAACCAACAAATTATACAATCAATCAAGTTTTAATTAAAATGCCAACCACTAAAACACACATACGAGTAAGTATACCCATCATATAGTACAGGGAATAGCAAGTATTGAATTTACAAGAACTTAGGCTCTAGCATACCTTACCCAAATCTTTATTGTTTAGCTAATAAAATAAGAAGAGAATAAAAAAGAAAATAAATAAAGATAAAAATGGATATAACTCAATAATGCAATTTCATGTAACTAGATAATTATCTTGAAAACACAAGATTGAATCAATTAGTATTCCTCACAATCAATTGTCATCTTGGCATCATGAAAGAATATAAAGTAAAATTCAATCGTTTATCAAGTCATGAATTTACTTAAATAAATTTCACTTCATTTCCCAATCAATGGAATTATTATCTTTTGATTAATATTAACAAATTTGCAAATCAAGCTAATATAATTAAAACATGCATTAAGCTCAATTCTTTATAAACATGAAATTAGATAATAACCCTTTGCTTGAGGTGAAATCAACTAATTTTTGATCACTTAGTCATTTAATCTTAACTTCGTTGCTCAAGTCCATTAAGATTTAACAAATACGAAATCAATACAATGAAACTCCAAACTTCCTTGTCCTAAGTCAATTAGAAGAACTCATATTAATAATCGATGATAATAAGTAATCAAATACCAAAAATAACAATAGAGCCACCAAAAATTTCCAATTAACTCAAAATTATAATCCCCAAAATAATATCCAATTACAATAAAAACATAAAGAACATCATTGTTAAAGAAAAGTAAATAAAGGATAAAAGATAAAACTTATAAACAAGCCATTCTTCTTCTCTTGAAAACCTCATTTGAACAATGCTTCTTTGAGTGGTGATTGAGTAGCTAGCTTGGATCCTTCAAATCACACATTTCTCTTGTGTTGATCTTGTATTTATTAGCCTTATTAATACCAAAATTCATTGCTTGAGAAGTCTAATCTGAGTAGAATTCAAAAAAAAAAAATACCAAAATCCTTTGAAAAATATTAAATTCGCGCATAATCGTCTCCGTGCAGAGTGTACCTAGCTCCGGGTCTAGTCGACCCTCCTGGCACTGGGTCTAATCTCTTTTTCTCCTCAATTTTGCTCTGTTTTTGCTGTTTGACCAGAATGGACCCGGCATCTAGTCCTTTGGTTGGGCTTGGCACCAAGTGCATTTTGAAATTGTTCACTTTTTGCTCGAATTTTACTCAAATCTGCACAAATTTGTCAAATACAGTTTTTACAAGCAAAATGTCAAATAGGAAGGAATATGCCTAGTTCTTACAACAAAAATATCTCAAAACAACCCTAAATAACTAGAAAAATAATGGTAATTTTAGCTCATATCACATACTCCCCACACTTGAACTTTTGCTTGTCCTCAAGCGAATAAGATTTAAAACACTAAGCATTTAGAACAAGACAAAATAATTTAGCAAAATTTCCCTTAGAAAACTCATCCATAATGAAGACATAACCTTCTTCCAACCTTAAATATAAACTTTGTCATTCATTCAACCCTTTCAAAACCTTATGAACTCTTGTATTAAATCAAACAATCCCAATACCTTCAAAGTTAAGTTAAACAACCTTATATCTAGTACAAGAAAATTAATCATCCTACTCCTCAAGCAAAAACATAGATAACATAAATCATAAAAGTCAAGTCATTTAAATAATTCAAGTGCTATAAACCTAAATTTACACAACTCAAGTTAATGAAATAAAGAAAACACTCCATTCTTCTTTTTTTTTTTTTTACTTTGGGAATCGATAGCCTCGAGTGCATGGATTTCTCTTCACACACCGTATTGGCCCCATTATAGTCATCATATATCATTTTTTCAACAATTTTATTTTTCTATCTTCTTTTTTTCCTTACCTTCTTACCTTCAGGATAGTCTCAAGAGAATGTGATGCTTCTTTGTTTCTTCCCTTCCACTCACTGCATTGGCCCCCTTTTTAGCAAAAAGTCTTTTTTTTTTTTCCTCAACAGATGAAAGCAATTTTTTTCAACTCACTCAACTATTTTTTTTCTTTTTATTTTATTTCCCCACATTCCTTATTCACAACTCAAAGTCAAAGAAACTTTAAATCTATAATACAAGAATTAGTCAACATCTCTTGCCATATTTCATCATATCGCCCATATTCAAACTCAAGAATAAAACAAAACTCAAATACCAAATATAACCAAGGTTAACTTAAATTCTCAAAACTTAGCAAAAATTCAACTTAATACACAAGCTTACCTTTTAATAAAAATCAAACCATAATGAATGATGAATCCATATCCAAAATTAGTAAGAAAATCATCACTCCATTATAGACAATTAAGTTCAATTTAGCTCCAAAATTTTCACACTTTCAAATTTTTAATTTTTCAACAAAATTGTTCGGTGCCAAGAAAACACCAAGATCATTGATAAAACTTGAACAAAAAATATTACTAAACTACTCGCCAACACTTAAATTGGACAATGTCCTCATTGGCAAAAAATTAACGCAAGAAAGCTTCTTCTCCAAAGGGACCAAAAAATGATAACGAAGGGATAGAGTTAAGCAATACTCTCCATGTGGAATAATGCTCCAATAAATTTTAAACATGGAATAGAGAGAAGAGCTTGTCCAAGAGGACTTTATTATGACCTACAAAAGAAAATACAAAGAAAATAATAAAAAAATAAAAACATACCTAAATAGAAGAAAACAAACAAAAGATCCTAAGAAAGAAAATAAAGACCCGACTCACTCCTCCACATTTAAAGTGGAAAATATTTTTCTTATTTGGGGGAAATAACACACAATGACTTCAACAAACTCGAACAAAAAATAAAGCTACAAACTCTTTCCACTCATCATGCTTCCTCATCAAACCTTTGGAAAAAAAATTAATGCTCTAAGTAGAAAATAGGTAAGATGAATGTAGAAAGAAGGGAGGTTTTTGAAGAAGGTCATGTTCATGAAAACAAATTTTCTCAATAAAACAAAATACATAAACCTCATTCTCGAACATTCCTTTAGGTACACAAATACTATTTTCAACATATGAGTGCACATGGTATCTGAAGAATGCATCAAACTTGAAATCACCATTTTTCCCTTCCAAATAATTTTCAAAATTAAAGTTCCCCTTTACACTTAGTATTTGAGTTCTTAAAGATGGGATCAAGAAAGCATTACTTTTCAATACATATACAAATACTAAATTACCTCCCTTTGGATGGTGTGAAGGGAAGAAATTACTACCATCCTCCAAAGACTTCTTATAATGTAGCGTTGAAGGATTTAACTCCTTGAGGTATGTTCTAGTTACCAGAAAAGGGACCTTCGCCCAATTATATTTTCGGTTTACAAAGGGGAAACTTCTAGGGTTTTACAGTTTATGGCATGTGTTCACACTCATGCATTATATGCTATCGTGGTATGCAGCATGGAGGCCCTGGGGTGGAGTTCTTGGATTATGCTCTATCGGACAATGACAATGTCATTGCGGATCCACTAGTCGCGAAATCATATCTTTAGGTTATGGAGGAGTGTGAGGTGACCATATAATAAGAAAAGTCTATGATCTCTGACCATCATCATTTGGACCTTCGTGCTCCAAGGATTGAGAGGAACCTAATAAATTATGTGACAAAGAGAGATTAGAGTTATTAGCACATAGAATAGAATCAAATACCTTTCTTACCACATTGGGAAATTATTTCTCATATCCTCTCTCTTCTCCTTAGGGAGTCTCTTGTTCAAATGTATGGGCCTTTACAACATCTTTAACTAACATGGCCAATTGTGTTCTTGTAGAGCTCATTCGTTGGGATTCCTCTTCATGCCACCTAAGGGACGTGGTCATGTTGGCAACAAATGATTGGATTGAAGCTTCATGTGACGTCTTACTAAAAGCATTAATCTGAGCTTACAACCTTGCCAACGTATCATCATTATAGTGTATTTGATATTGTGCCCATGAATAATTGTCCATGATGAAGTTTTGAATATCACACTCAAAGAAAAATAAAAATCAGATAAAAAAAAAAGAATAATAGAACAATAAGAAAAGAAAAATACACAAATTAGAAATATTCACAAACTACCTACATACAAAGTTGGTGATATATACAAATACAATAAAGGGTAAATCAACAGACTCGAGTATTTCTGATAGTGCCAGTCCTCGGCAAAAAGGCCAAAAACTTAATGGTGTTTTTTAGTGTAGAAAATATTACTAACAAATTACACAATCAATCAAGCTTTAATTAAAATGCCAACCACTAAAATCACACATACAGGTAAGTATATCCCTAATAAATTATAGGGAATAGCAAATATCGAATCCACAAGAACTTAGGCTCCCACCTTACTTTACCTAAATCTTTATTGTTTAGTCAATAAAACAATAAGAGAATAAAAAAATAAAGATAAAAATAGATGTAACTCAAGGATGCAATTTCATGTAACTAGACAATTATCTTGAAACTACTAGATTGAATCAATTAGCATTCATCACAATCAATTGTCATCTTGGCATCATCAAGGAATAATAAAGTAAAATTCAATCATTTCTCAAGTCAAGAATTTATTTAGATAAATTGCATTTCATTTCTCAATCTATGGAATTACTATCTTTTGATTAATATTAATAGATTTACCAATAAAGCTAATATAACCAAAATGTGCATTAAGCTCAATTCCTTATAAACATGAAATTAGCTAATAACCCTTTACTCAAGATGAAATCAACTAATTTTTTATTACTTAGTCCTTTAATCTTAACTTCGTCGCTCAAGTCCATTAAGATTTAACAAATACGAATCAATAAAATGACATTCCTAATATCATTATACCAAGTAAATTAGAAGAACTCGTATCAATAACCAATTATAACAAGTAATCAAATACCGAAGACAACAATAGATTAACCAAAAATTCCAATTAACTCAAAATTATATCTCCAAAATAATATCCAATTACAATCAAAATATTAAGCACATCATTATTAAAGAAAAGTAAACAAAGGATAGAAGATAAAACTCATAGACAAGCCCTTCTTCTTTTCTTGAAAACCACCTTGGAACAATGCTCCTTTGAGTAGTGATTGAGTAGCTAGCTTGGATCCTTCAAATCACACCTTTCTTTTGTGTTGTCCTTGTATTTATAAGCTTCAATGTAACCAAAATTCATTACTTGAGAAGTCTAGTCTGAGTAGAATTTAGAGAATACCAAAATCATTTAGAAAATATCAAATTCGCACACAACCGCCACTGTGCAGAGTGGACCTGGCACCGGGTCTAGTCGGCCCTCTTGGCGCCGGGTCCAATCTGTTTTTCTCCTCAACTTTGCTCCATTTTTGCTTTTTGACCAGAATGGACCTGGCGCCTGGTCCCTTAGTTGTTCCTGGTGCCAAGTGCATTCTGAAAGTGTTCACTTTATGCCTAAATTTAATTCAAATTGCACAAATTTGTCAAAAACACATTTCATAAGTAAAATATCAAATAGGAAGAAATATGCCTAGTTATTACAACAAAAGTATCTCAAAACAACCTCAAATAACTAGTAAAATAATAGTGGTTTTAGCCCATATCACATTGTGTGCGACTTGTGTATGTCCTATTTGAATATGTGGCTTAAAGTAGTGGGAAAAGAACATTGATGCTTATTCGACTAGGTATGCATTACAAATTGATCCTTCTACCCTCACCTTATTTTTCACTTTGATCTTTAAATGATGTAAGAACCTATTATTTGAAACATGGCAAATTTGATCACAAATTTGCAGAAAATATTACTAACGTATACTATAATGTCAATAACTAGCATATTGAATGCCTACGTACCTTTCAAATGGATTCTTCCTTCTGTATTGAGCTGGACCATAAACAAGAGCTTCACAAGCCAAGTGAACCACTAGATGCACCATTATATTGAAGAAACCAGAGGGAAATATTTTTTCTAGTTAACATATGAGCACCGGAGTTTCATTCTTCAATTTCTTCATGTGAGCCACTGACAATTTAGGTGAGCACAAATCCCTATAAAAAAGACTCAATTCTGTCAACACGTTTCGAACATTGACAGGAAGAAATTCTTTTAAAGCAATTGGAAGTAACCATTCTATAAACACATGGTAGTAATGAGTTTTCATACCAGACATCTTCAACTCCTTCAAATCAACATATCTTGATAAGTTTGAAGCATATCCACCTAGAAGTTGCAACTCTTTCACCCATTAAAACTGTGAGTGCTTAGCCTCTGTACTTAATGAATAACATACTTTTGGCATGGACACTCTTCATTCGCCTGCTACGCAAACTTTTAGTTCAGGCCTATGAAATACGTCTCAAGATCACGCCGTGCCTTTAAGTTATCTTTTGTTTTTCCCTTCACATCCATCACAGTTTTAAAAACATTGTTGAACATATTTTATTTTTATTATTATTATTATTATTATTATTATTATTATTATTATTATTATTATTATTATTATTATTATTATTATTATTATTATGCATGATATCTATGTTATGGGGGCACTAGTAGAGCGCGCTAGTAAGGCAAGTCCCAAAAAATGCTCATTTTCACCTAATTATGATATACACCTCTACCATTTGTTCTACCCCAATTCACATCTTGAATCTATTATTCTTCAAAAATGATACACTCTTTCCTACACTTGGTCCCCTAATAGACATGACATTAGCGGTGATGTTTCTTGGCCTCTGTCCTTTCTAAATAATCGTGTATCCCTTCTAAATGGATGATCCAGTGGTAAGAAATGACAATGACAATCAAACCAAGAAGTTTTACCTCCGAACTGCAGCTGAAAAGACTTGGTACGCTCTATACAGTATAGACATGCAAATCTACCTATAGTGCTTCACCCACTTAACATTCCATGAGCTGAAAAATCATTTATCGTCCATAGAAGTGCAACCCGTAGCTAAAAATTTTGTTTATTAGATATGGCATATGTGGGGATACTATCATGCCATAACTTACTCAATTCATCTATCAATGGTTATAAATAAATATCATCTTTGTGTTTAGTGTTCTTTGGGCCCAAAATAATGACAGTCAAGAACATTACTAGATCTTTCATGCACATCCACAAGGGAAGATTATATGGAGTAAGTATAATTGGCCAGCATGAATACTATTTTTCAGACATCTCGAATGGAGCAAACCCATCTGTGTACATTCCAAGCCTTACATTTTGTACCTCATTTGAAAATTCAAGGTGATTTTTATTAAACTGTTTCCAGGCCTGGCCATCATGAGGATGACTCATGTATCCATCCTCCTTATTGCTCTATGCATGCCATCTCATGTGTGATGTAGTCATTTTAGTAGTATACAACTACTACAAGCGAGGTGTTATTGAAAAATAATACATCTTCTTAATGGGTATCTCCTTCTATCTGCTACTCCCCAGATCCCTCATTTGCATGTACCGTAGATGACCACAAAACTTACATTCTCTACGGGTAAGACCATTTTTCCAATACAAGATACATCCACTCGTGCATACATCTATCATATGAACAGGAAAACTAAGACTAGATGCTAATTTCATAAACTCATAGAAATCATTAGGTATTTTCTTGGAGCCTAGGACGACCTCCTTCACGAGCTGAACCATTTGGTTGAAAATCTCTCAAAAATATTATTTTTGGACTTGATATTTAATATCCAAGAGACAAGTGAAAGTTGCGAGTGGCTCAAACACCCTTCAGATATTGGCGTATCAACAGCTCGCAACATGTTATAGAACTTCTGTGATTTTACATTTAGATGTTCTTTAATAGAATCTCTAGATGGCCCAGGAACCACAAAACTCAGCCCCTGCAACATCTACAACTATTTCTTGAAATGAATTGCTGGAATAAGTTTCAGCAGTTGCATTCGTTGAAATCGTGGTGGGCTCTCTTAATGTTGTATGATGCAGTTCACTATGACAAGTCCACTGTTGATAAGTACCAACAAATTCATATCTGTATAAATGAATTTCGACTTCAGGTGGGGCCAAATACTTCTTTTTACATATACTTTGAGCATGGAAATCTTATCTTTGACTACAACGCATTCGAAGTTGCAAATGTAAAAAATTCTTTAACCCCCCGTTCAAATTCAATAGTAAAATCCTTGTTGCCGGGAACATGCCTTCTATACATCCAACTTTGATTGTCCATCTAGAATCAACACCAGAAATAACTCAAACTAATTATGTAAGTCTCGAGTTCGAAGAAGAATCAATGGAGTGAAAAGAGTGTTGAAGAAATAGAGTCTGAGGCAAGAAAAAGACATTTTCCAGGCCTAACTTAATCAAGTGGCAATTTTTGAAAGTAGAACGGTGATAAAAAAAAAGTTCCAATCATATCAAAAAGAAAAAGCTTTTACATCTTCAAAACTATTCTTCATCTCTTTCATGTACCCTTCACATGAATTTATCATCCCTATTATTTGGTTATATGACTATCCACTTTTCTTGACAGTTTTCATCAGGTGGTTATAAGAATTTTCGTCATTTAATTAATATCCTCAAAGATAACATGGACTGTTGTTCTTTTAGGCTGGTGATTTTTCCTATTAGATTTGTGAAGGTCTACTTCACTACGAAGAATAAAGGTGAGTTCATGCTTCAAGTCTCTGAAAAGTCAACAAAATGGCCAAGCAATTATCCAGGTCTCTAGCATAAGAACAGTTGTACCAATGACAGGGAGTCAGAATTGTAACTGGCCATTTTCTTTTCTTCCCGGAGACTTGAAGCATGAGATCACCTTCATCCTTCGTAGTGAAGTAGTCATTCCCAAATCTTGCAGACAAAGTCATCGGCCTAAAAGAAAAACTATCTCTGTTATCTTTTTTGATAAAATTAATTGGATGATAAAAATTTTTATATCCACTTGATGAAAATTGCCAAGATAAGTGGGTAGTCAAATAACCAGATGAAGAATGGAAGATTTATATGAAAGGTACATGAAAGAGACTACAAATGGTTTTAAAGATGTAAAAGCTTCTACATTTTTGTATGATTTGAACGTTTTTTAATGATATCCGTTCTTCTTTTAGAGATTAAACGATAATGTGAAATGAGCTTAGGCTAATTAAACGATAATGTGATATGATACAGAAGGTTTGATCAACTTAGGCTGGTTAAAAGAGCATTGAAGAAATGGAATATGAGAGTAAAAATAGGGAATTGGTTGAATTACTAGATACGTTCATGTTGATTGGGTTGATGCAACAGTTTTGGTTGACGTTCAATTTCTAGCTATGTTCATGTTATTTGGGTTTTGTTAGGGTTTATACATTGCTACTTACCTACCTTAATTTCACATAAAGGGTTTAGTATTTTTACTAACTTTTACTTTAAACCCTCTATAGATGAAAGAGATGAGCTAACATCTAGAGGGTTTAGGGTATAGTGTTTTAAGATTTAGGGTTTAGGGCTTAGGGTTCTTTATCCTAAATGCAGTTTCTCTTTTATCACGTTTCACAAATAGAAGAAGCTTTATGTTCTCTAAATTCTTGAAAAATATTTGACAGAGTTTCCCCTATAAACTGGACGTTTCTAGGTACTAAGCAACCAACATTCAACAAAAAAAATAAAAAAAAAACATTAACTTTCACAAAAATGATTCAATAAAACTAACCTAAGGGTAATCACCTATTACCCATAGGGAATGATCACCTATCACTCATGGAGAATGATCACCCATTACTCGCGGAGATCCATTCATATAATTTAAAAGTATAACATTTTAAGTTGAAACGTATAAACTCATATACCATTTGACTTGACGAGCAAAGCTAATGACAAAGCACCTCAGTAGAAAATAGAGCTTGTAATGTCAAGCAGTACATTTTAGACAAAAATAATGTTTAAAAATTGAGCAATGTGCATAAATATACGTAATATTATGTCTAAAATTGAGCACATATGTAATCTTTGAGTATATTAATTGAATGATGAAAATTCTTATAGCTACCCGATGAAAACTGCCAAGACAAGTGGGTAGTCAAATAATCATATGAAGAAGGGAAGATTCATACGAAGGGTACATGAAAGAGACGACGAATAGTTTTAAAGATGTAAAAGCTTCTACTTTTTTATACGATTTGAACTTTTTTTTTAACGATTACCATTATACTTTTAGAAATTAAACAATAATGTGAAATGAGCTTAGGCTGATTAAACAATAATGTGATATGATATAAAAGGTTTGATCAGCTTAGGCTGGTTAAAAAAACATTGAAGAAATGGAATATGAGAGTAGAAATGGGGAATTGGTTGAATTACTAGATACATTCATATTGATTGGGTTGAGGTATTGGTTTTGGTTTATGTTTAATTTCTAGTTATGTTCATGTTGTTTGGGTTTTGTTCGGGTTTATACATTGCTACTGACCTACCTTAATTTCATATAAGGGGTTTAGTATTTTTACTAATTTTTACTTCAAACCCTCTATAGATGAAATAGATGAACCAATATCTAGAGGGTTTAGGGTTTAGGGTTTAGTATTTTAAGATTTAGGGTTTAGGTTTCTTTATCCTAATATGGTTTCTCTTTTATCACATTCACAAATAGAAGAAGCTTTATGTTCTCTAAATTCTTGAAAAAAATTTGACAAAGTTTCTCCTGTAAACTAGATTTTTCTAGGCACTAAGCCACCATAAAATCAACCAACATTCAACAAAAAAACATAAAAAAAAAAAACATTAACTATCACAACAACTATTCAATAAAACTAACCTAAAAGTAATCACCCATTACCCATGGAGAATGACCACCCATCACTCGTGGGGATCCATTCATATAAGTTAAACACATAACAATTTAAGTTGCAACGTATAAACTCATGTACTTTTTTACTTGACGAACAAAGCAAAAGACAAAGAACCTTGGTAAAAAAGCAGATCTTGTAATGATAAGCACTACATTTTAGACAGTAATATTGGTTAAAAATTGAGCAATATGTGTAAATATATGTAATATTATGTCTAAAATTGAGCACATATGTAATATTATGTGTAAAATGTTAGCTCTTGTTCTTGAAATCTACCCACATCTATCCAAGAAATTATAGAAATCAAGTTGAACAAGGCCACGTAGTTCAATTCAAGATAACAACATAAATATAAGTTTTTTAACTTCACATTACACACTATACATTGTCATCACTAAAACATAATGGCCATATAACCTATTAGTAGCAAGTAAGTTCATTCATATAATGAATCCTAAAGACTTCTAAACATGCCGTCATACTCACATATTTTATTCATGGCCGAAAGGTATACAAATGAGATACACAAAGGCATCCAAACCCTATAACCAAAACTACTTAAAAGGTAAAAAAAACTTCAAATCAATGATCCATCTCTTTAGTGGAAACTTGGAGGCTCTAGGTGGCATAGTAAAGGACAAAAGGGATAGAAAAGTGTGCAAAAGGTTTCCTACCAAAAAAAAAAAAAAACCAACAACAATCCAACTCCACACTATAAATGTATACCCCAACACCAATCCTCCAATGCAACTACAATCCACACAACCACAACCAATCTAAATCACAACCTAAACTCCATACCATATGAACAAAAACTTAAACAAAGCTGAAAATTCACAAGAAAATTATAAATTCAAAAACTATACATTATATAACAAAATGCAAAGAAAAATAAAACATACTCTGCTATATTTACAAAGGACTAGAATTCAAAGACAAGTAAATAGTTCAAATAAATAAATGAAAAACTTTAACATAATGTAAGGAGGGAATATCTAACAAAGCTCAAGGATATATCAATAGGCATTTTGCATCATAACCTACAAAAAACTATCAATATCCACAGTGTAAATCTCCAACTTCACTCCAAAACCAAGTAGAATGCCAAACAAATGCAAGTCCTCAAAACAATAACTCCATAGCCCCTTATCCAACAAACCATTAATAACAAAACATCAATAGATCACATAATGCAACCCAATTCTAGACAAACTACAACTCTACATTTCCATATTTCACAACTCCTTCACAACACCATTCAAGCAAGTATTTCACTTCAATATTATACATTTCAACCTCAAGAGATAGTAGCTTATACCAAATGAAGTCAATGTACCACATAGAGCATTCTTCAGAAAAAGCAGCAGTAGACGCATCAAAATAAAGCATAAAAAGTAGTCTTCAAGTGAGATCAACGCATCAAATTGAATACAAGTTAGCTAAGTATCACCTAAATCCAACTTAACTCATCTGATATAAAAGGAAAACAGAATATAAGAGGACTAATATCTTAATATCCGAACCAGAAATTTTTATCGCAAAATAATGATAGCAACTTAGAACATTTACATTTTCCAAACCTTGCCATCTAAAATTTATTTAGAGACCTTTAAATGCAAATAATTTTCAACTGCAAGAAATAGAAAGCATCAAGCAACTACCTCGGCTTATTTATATGTCTTCAGAATCTATTTCACCATCCATATCAACAAAAGTCACATTCTTATTGACTCATCAACTAGTCGTGCGAAACCACTTTTTTTTTATAGAGCACAATTCAGTTACTTCTTTTCTAAAATTATAGGAAAAATTCTTATATCTCAAAACATTCTTCTGTAACTATTGTACCATAAGCATTCACTAATGGGCATGGGAATTTCTAACATAATAAAGTCTGTTGCAAAAATTGACTATTGAAATTAACCTAATCACATTACCAACTCATAGAGTCAACTTACCAAACTTCGAAGGCAATGGCGGCCACTAACTACTCGTTGTTCTCTGCACGATTGACGCCGACGTCGACCACTGACTTCCGATGAAACAGAGAGGAGGACAGACGCCGGAGATGACAAATAAGCTAAGGCAATAGTACTATAAGGGAGGGGGAAAGAGAGATCTTCAGATTTTTTCTAAGATAAGAGGGTGCGTACTAAGAGGTGCAGC